>CM033642.1:121575496-122080496 GCA_019512145.1 Engystomops pustulosus | reverse complement strand
TGTACATGATTCTGAGTGAGTCTTTTGTGGATATAGAAAGTATAGAACCAGAAAGGGGGGGGGGGATTAGGGATTCTTGTAGTTTATGGAAACACATGAAGTTATATGCGAGAATGAGAATGGGGGTGGTTAAAATATAAAGTATTAGTATATTTTTGTGACTTTACTGTACTTAACTATTCTCTTGGGGCAGTGAAAATGTCCAGTTCATTGTGCATTGTGTATGTGGTTAAAATTGTTGTATTCACCTGCCAGTTGGTTATTTCAATGTGTTTTTGTCACTTCCTTATATTGTAAAATTAATCAAATTTGTTGAATTAAAAAAAAAAAAGTTTATTTTTCACTTATTGTAATGTTGTAGTTTCAATGGAGTTATATTTGGAAAGACAATGGCCTAGTAAATGTAATTTTTTTCACTCTTATTTTTGTGTGGACCTTTTTAAAAATTTTGCATTGCTCTTGACAAATTCTCCACTGCTAAGTTTATTGCCTTTTTTTTTTTTTTTTTTTTTTTATGGTTTTCCTCTTGGGTTTAAAGTCTCGAAAGAACAGTTTTGTTTGGGGTCAAAGAGAACTGTATTGTTCAGTCCACTGCAAGCCACTTCTCCAGTCACGAGAGAATATTTCCAGGTCACCATGGAAACTGCAGTTTGGCTGTCTCATTAAAACTATAAAACAAGTGGTTTTGTTTTTTTAACATTATATTTTTAAAGAATGCACATCAGGGATGAGCCTGATAACATATATGCATATAAGAGCATATTATTTATATGTCAGATGTTCACACTACTGGGGTTTCTACTATTTCTACTATTTTTTTTTTTTTTGGTGGTTCTTTTCAAAGTCATTGGGATATTTTGGTGTCACTTATGTTATTAAGAAGCAGCTGTATATCTTTTTCTTTATCCACCTGCTGTAAATTTCACTTTTATGTTGGCAGGTAAATCTGGCTAAGCCTTTTGTCGGCATTGTGAGGTTGAGTCTCATCTGTACGTGTTATCTTTGTGAACACTAGAGTGCTGTACAGTACTTGCCTTCCTCATAACTTGGCTTCTTATTCTTTAGTAAATATTGTGGAATGTGTCCATTATGATGCCTTTAGCTTTAGTGACATTGTTCATAGAATGTTGTGCAATTAGTAGCATACAATGACATTAAATCGAATGGGCTATTTTTCTTAGAGCATTGTGCGAAATTTCGTTATTTTCTTAATGCAAGCTAGTATATAATCAATACTTCATTTGCCTCACACATTTACCTCAACTGCTATTTACCTATTCATTTTGGTCTTGTGTACATCATTTTACCATAATAGTGCAGTAGATGATTGCCTTATAAGGGCTCAAACACACAAACGTAGTGGGTACTGATATGCGGCCGCACCATTTGTGGCTGCATATTGGTCCCCATCACCTGTTCACTGTGCGGTGAGCACACATTGGGGCTCATTTACTGAGGGTCCACGCGGCGCATTTTCATCGGGTTTCCCCAATGATTTCCTTTTTGCGCCACATTTTTGGCGCATACGATTGGTTTTACCCCTTGATTTTTCTTTCTTTTTTTATTTATTTTTTGCCTTAGCTGCATCCAATGACAGGATGGAGCGCCCCCCTACCCCTGAGCCCAACTGGATATTCAAGAACAACCTATCCAAGTTGTCATGGATGACTCTCCCGGGGATAAATCCTGACTGGTCCGGGTGAATGAGATCCTTCATCACTCTCCCTAGCCTTATTGCTAATAATTTGGCAAAAATTTTAGCGTCCGTGTTTAATAGGGATATCGGTCTGTATGATTCTTTTTTTCTATTTTTTCTTTACCTTTTTTAAGGGATAAGGACAATCAAGGCCTCAGTCATGGATTTAGGTAGTTTCCCCTGGGAAATACTGGTGTTTAATACTTCCAAAAATAACGGGAGTAGAGTATCGCTATATCTTCTATATACCTCAAATGGTAAACCATCAATCCCTGGACTAGTGTTACCTGAGATGGATTTTACGGTGAGAGTGATCTCCTCCAATGAAAATGGGCGATTTAATATTTCCCTTTTTGTCGTAACTTGAGGTAAAGGTATTTTAGCAACATACTCCTCCAGTTGGATTTGTTCTATTTTTACTCAGAAGCGTATAAGCTAGAAAAAAATTCCAAAAAAACCTCACTGATAGACTCGTTTGAGTTTACTAACTGACCCTTCTCATTTCGCAGCTGGTAGATGCGTTTGCTTTCGCCTTGGTTTTGTACCAGTTCGGCAAGTAGCTTTCCTGGTCTTCCTGCCTCAATGTAATGCCTTTGTCCTTGAAAAAACACCCTCTGCTGTACCTTTTCCCCTATATATTTATCATAATCAATTCTACTATTCCTATTTTTTTTTTTTTTAAGTGCCTGTTCTTTCAAGCGATAAGATCTCTTCTTACATTTAATTTTATATTGCCACCATGCCCTCATGTGCTTTTTAAGGGCGTCCCAAACCATTCCGACACTAGTGGACCCACTGTTGTCTTTCCAGAAATTTTGGATCTCATCCCTCACCTCTTGGTCGTTTGCTAGAAGTGTGAACCAATGGGGGTTGATCTTCGGGGGTCTCCCCCTATTTGCTTTTACAATTTCCAATTCTAGAACCATTATGGCGTGGTCGGAACGACTGGCCAGCTCATATTTCATTTTTTTGATATAGGGAAGGGCGCTGTCAGATACTAATATTAAATCAATTCTAGACATTACCCTAAGAGATTTTGAGAAGCAGGAGAATGCTTTTTTGTCTCCGTATTTAATGCGCCAAATACTACCCTTCGCTTAATCCTATCCCCCAGTCCCCGCACATTCCCTGCGACCACGGAAATCATTTATGGTTGTATCTGTAGCAAAAAAAAAGGGGGGACCGGGAGACCGGATAGCGAAGAGAGGAAAGGGAATAGGAGAGCAAGACCCATAAAAGAAACACAACGAGAAGAACCCCCCCCCCCCCCCCCGGCAGACCACCAAACCTCCAAGTCCCTCCCCATCCTCCCCACAACCCAAATGTATACAGTACCCTATGATACTCTTCTCCCCTAGCAATCTCACATCCCCTCGATCACAACGAAAATGAAGGGACCTCAACAATGCTAAATTAGAGTGACAACATAGAGGATCATTACAATCCCTTTTAGTTCTACCCATTGAAACCCTTCTTCCGGGGTGGAGAAAAACACAGTTCTCCCCTGATATATCACTCGCAACTTGGCAGGATACAGTAATGCGTAAGAAACATCTTTTTCAGCTAACCTTTTCTTTAGATCTACGAACCCTCTCCTCTTCATCAATGTCTCCCTGGAGAAATCTGGATAAGCTGATATTTTAGACCCATTATAGGATACTTCCTCCTTGTTTATAGTTTTATTAACGGCTGCAAGTATTTCATCCCAAATGGCCGGGGTACTTTCGCGTCTTTCTTCTCCCTCTGCTTTGAGAGTTGAGAATCTCGACCCTAGCTCTGGGTCCTTAGGATTTTTAGAATTTTTGCCTGGTGGGGTTTTTAAAAATTTATCAAGCTTAGATGTATTTTTCTCTCTAGGAGAACTAACCCCCCCCAGATTTACATGCACTCTTAGGCGGCATAGTGCCTCAATGGATCAGACAAATAGGTCAGTCAATATGGGGGAGCTACAAAAAATTTTAACCCAGCAGCACATCCACCATAGGTGGCAGTGGTGGATATACTGTGTAGAGGGGGAACCTCTATCCCTTAACCACAGGGGGATGATTGTAAGCGCAAAGGAAGGGCAAACAACTACAAATATTAAATCACAGAACAGTCCTTTTGTTCTAGAACACAGTCTTTCTTTTCCTCTTGTGGCGGGGCAACCCCCATAGAGGGCACAGTACAGGGGGGTACCACAAACCGAGACCTTCCGTATGGTTTCTCCAGAAGATGCCAATAGGTCAACAGAGTGTTTTCTGCGGGAACAATTCCCTCAAACAGTTTCTAGGTTAAAGTCACATAGGAAAAATCTCTAGGAGCGACCACAAGCTGCTTAACAAACCGTTGGTCATCAAATAGCAATATACAGCTTAGTCTGCTCCCAGCACATCCACCATGGTTGAAACTTACGTATAGACACTGTAGAGGGAGGGCCTCTATCCCTTAACAGCTTAGGGAGATGGTTATGAAAGCAAGGGAAGGGCAAACAAACACAAATATTAAATCAAAGGGCAGCCCTTTTGTTCAAAGGTGCCGTCTTTCTTTTCCTCTTGTGGTGGGGCAACCCCCACAAAAGGCGCAGTACAGAGGGGTACAGCAAACGGAAACCCCTCGTATGGTTTCTCCAGGGTATGCCAACAGGTCAACAATGTGTTTTTGCTGGAACAAGTCTCTCAAACAGTTTCTAGGTCAAAGTCACATAGGAAAGAGCTTTAGGAGCGACCACGTGCTGCTTAACAAACTATAGGTCCTCAGACAACAATAAACAGCTTAGTCTGCTCCCTTGGAGCCCAACCGTGTTCACAAGCAAGAGTTTTTAACAGGGTACCACAAAGGGCCACAGTCACCTCCAAAAGGGCAGTTAAGGCTTGCCTTACCGGGCTTCAGGCTTTTCTCGACCGGAGTGGCAGCGGAACTTTCCTGTACTTTTCCCAGGAGGGACTCACTTATGTTCGCTGTATCCCTGCAGAAAATCCCAGGTCAGCCGAATGCGAGTCTTCCGGGCAGCAGCAGTCTCCTCCGAACGTGACCTCCCCGACGGGTCACCAACCTCTGTCTCCACAGCGGGCCCTCACCTCTGGGCACCGCCTCGGTCCTCCGCGCCCTGCCGCCAGCTACTCAGCCTGGTTTTGGAGGCCTCCGAGCCACGGCGGGACGCCGCGACGAGCAGCCACCGGACGGGGAAAAGGTTCAGTGGGATCCGTCCAGTCTGTCCCGGCGTCCAGTAGTTGAGCGTCCGCACATAGAGACCGGCGTCCGTCAGCACGGGGGGAGAGGAGGCGGCTCCGTGAGCGCGGCGTGTTACGTCATGCCGCACATGCTCAGTCCCGGCCGTTATCTGTATCCAATACCGCAGTCTTAATAAATTCCTCCCAATTTGGCTATTCTCATTTTAACTGTAAATCATAGTTTGTATTTTCATACTCTTTCATGCTAACTATTTTTCCAGCAGCTAACATAAAGCTTTTTCAGTGCTTGGCAGAAGTGAGGAAAAAACTAGGGCAAACTGAGTAAAATGCTGCTGCGCAAGTAATCCTCTTATATTTTTCCAGTGTATTATGTGGAGTTGGATGACACACAAAAGGTTGATTGAAGGATAAATGGGAAACATTAGTGGTTGTGTTTGTGCTTAGCCATGTTCAAGTGGAAGCATTCAAGAGAACAAACATTCAGAAGATCTTTAAGAAAGTTTGAAAGATATCTTGGTGCCTATACAACCTGCGCTGTATGATCAGTATTGTGACTTCCACGCTGTTCTGTCTTGTTAACTGCAAGTGGAGTAGTTCCCTTGGGCCTCCAAAATCGGTGCCATAGGGGGGTCCCCACAGCCCTTTTCTAAAATAATTTACAAAACTGATGTCTGTTTTTTTTTTACATTATAAATGATAAAGCTCTGACTGCCTGCAGTCAATACAAGGAGATGCTTAAGACAATTTATAGAACTGTAGAAAACAACCCTGCAAAAATTATTATTCTTTGGCTATTCTTGTGCCTCATGTACATGAACGAATGCTCATCCTGGGCCATGGCCCCAGCAAACATACAAGCGGGTGCAGGAGAGAGGAAGAGGAGGGGTGAGCGCTTCTAACCCTTCCGCTCTCCATTGAAAGCCAAATGCCCACTGCCGTGATATGACAAAATATAAATTATGTCCTAAATTCGCCTGTTCGGCCGCCTGCCCCAGGCACGGTGTGGTAAGACAGCGTGTGCTAACCGCACAGTGATCGGGTCCGATACATGTCTATGGGGACCATGATCTGGCAGATACTGTACATTAAAAATACCACTGGTTTACAAGTTGTTACAAATCTGGAATCACATGATGTTTTGTTTTTAAACACAAAATATTACATTGCTGTGAATTTTGTTTAAAGGAAATCAACCACATAAAAAACATTTTAAAAAAAAAACCTATAAATACTCTCCTCCATTACTCTACATCTTGACATGTCAGGATCACCTAGAAAAAAAAAAATTATAATTAGCAGCACAGAGCACTGGGACAAGATGTCCGGCGCTCCAGGCTGCTAACTATGCATTCCCTTGTCAGCTCTTACTCCCATGCTGGGAGAGGGGGCGATGTCACACTAGAGGTGTGAATTCGCGCCTCTCATGTGATGTCACCTCACCCTCCCGTGCTCCCAGATGAAGAGGAGTGTAGGTAAGTACTTTTTAGGTGTTTTTTTTTTATGTGGCTCATTTCCTTTTAAGTGATCTATGTTGCAAGACCTGTTGACATTGACTTATAGGGTAAATACTTTCCAATAGATACTGCTACAGAGCTTGCCTTTTTTTTTTTTTTGGATGATCGAATGTGCATACCCATAATGCATAGGTGCATTACAGCTTTTTGACTCTACAATACAGCAGCTAGCCTTTCACAGAGTAGATATATGGATTGCAGGATAGGAAGCATCATACAATTATATGCTTTTGATGAGCTATTATGAAAAGTCAACATAACAGTATTGTTGAACAACAGTAAGTAGAAAAATACAAATTCACATATGCGTATAATAGGAGGGTTCAATGAACACAAAATGTAGGTTTAACAAACACAGTAGACGTGTTTAAATTAAACTAATGTGAAAGTAAAATAGAATTCTTGTAGCAGATACAGCACAGACTTCAATTAACCCATGATAGGTGGTGGTGGAGGAGCTGTAGGGCCTAGAGAAGGATAATTAATGGGCATTGAATAGTTAGAAAGGAGATGGACAGCAAGGTTACAGCTACAATAGAAGACGTCTAGTGGGTTGCTGGGTACTCTGGTCATACTTGTCATACTCTCCACTGTAATTTTAGCACTTCTGGTCAATTAAAGAGTACCTGTCAGGTTGATTTGGGACCCTTAACCAACTACAGGTCCATATGGACCTGTGGATTAGGTCTCGTTCACATGACCTTGTGCTCGCCTGAGCCAATTCACAGGTGTAGCACACAGCCAGCGGAGAAGCGAGTGAGTGCTCCTCACCCCCCTAATCTCCTTTTAAAAGCCATGCGGCATATATGGCAGAATATTGGACACAAGGTGGTGGTTGGTATAGTGTCCCAAAATTGCCCTGACAGGTTCCCTTTAAGTTACTGTAGTGATGATTTTCAAAGAGTTTTCTGTGTTTTCATGACTAAAAAATGTAGATTCACAATGAAGGCATCAAAACTATGAATTAACACATGTGGAATTATATACTTAACAATAAGGTGTGAAACAACTGAAAATATGTCTTATATTCTAGGTTCTTCAAAGTAGCCGCCTTTTGCTTTGATTACTGCTTTGCACCCTCAGGGTGCTTCAAGAAGTAGTCTCCTGAAATGGTCTTTCAACAGTCTTGAAGGAGTTCCCAGAGATGCTTAGCACCTGTTGCTTGTTTTGCGGTCCAGCTCACCCCAAACCATCTCGATTGGGTTCAGATCTGGTGAATGTGGAGGCCAGGTCATCTGGCATAGCACCTGATCGCTATCCTTCTTGGTCAAATACCCTGTACACAGCCTGGAGGTGTGTTTGGGGTCATTGTCCTGTTGAAAAATAAATGATGATCCATCTAAACACAAACCAGATGGAATAGCAGGGCGCAGCAAGATGCTGTGGTAACCATGCTGGTTCAGTATACCTTCAATTTTTAATAAATACCCGACAGTGTCACCAGCAAATCACCATCACACCTCCTCCTCTATGCTTCATGGTGGGAACCAGGCATGTAGAGCCCACCCGTTCACCTTTTCTGCATCGCACAAAGCCACAGTGTTTGGAACCAAAGATCTCAAATTTGGGCTCATCGGACCAAAACACAGATTTCCACTGGTTGAATGACCATTCCATGTGTTCTCTAGCCCAAAGAAGTCTCTTCTGCTTGTTGCCTGTCCTTAGCAGTGGTTTCCTAGCAGCTACCATGAAGACTTGCTGCCTCCTCTTAACAGTTGTTGTAGAGATGTGTCTGCTGCTAGAATTCTGTGTAGCATTGATGAATTTATCTTCCGCAGCAGAGGTGATTCTTGGTCTTCCTTTTCTGGGGTGGTCCTCATGTGAACCAGTTTCTTTTTGGCGATTGATGGTTTTTGAGGACACTTTCAAAGTTTTCCCAATTTTTCGGATTTACTTTTTTGTTAGCTGCTTTTTTATAGCCATAATACAAATTCTAACAGTCTATTTAATAGGACTATCAGCTGTGTATCCACCTGACTTCTGCACAACACAACTGATCCCATTTATTAAACCTGACAGGGCACACCTGTGATGTGAAAACCTTTTCTGGTGACTACCTCTTTAAGCTCATCAAGAGTGTACAAAGAAGCAGTAATCAAAGCAAACGTTGGCTACTTTGAAGAACCTAGAATTTATTTCAGTTAACATATTTTCAGTTAACTTTTTTTTTTTTTTTTAAGTATAAGCCGAGACCCCTAATTTTACCATCAAAAACTGGGAAAACCTATTGACTCGAGTATAAGCCAAGGGTGGGAAATGCATTGGTCACAGGGGACCCCCCCCCCCCAGTATGTATACAGCCCTGCCCCCAGATGTATACGCTGCCCCCAGTAGTATACAGCCCTGCCCCCAGTAGTATACAGCACAGCCCAGCCTGCCCCCAGTAGTATACAGCCTGCCCAGCATTAAAAAAAAAATAAAAAATAAACTTATATACTCACCCTCCGGTGGCCCCGACGTGCAGCGCTGCTCCCCCGATGTCCGCGTGGGTCCTCTTCTGGCTTCCGCGCCAGTCTTCTTTCTTCTCTAACTTCGTGCTGGGCGCCGCCATTGTTCTCCCCCAGACGGCGCTTAGTATGACGCGAAGCACGAAGTTAGAGAAGACAGAAGACGGCCGCAGAAGCCAGAAGAGGACCTGGGCGGACATTGGGGGAGCAGTGCTGCACGTCGGGGCCACCGGAGGGTGAGTATATAAGTTTATTATTTTTTAAATATTTTTTATGACTCGTGTATAAGCCGAGGAGACGTTTTTCAGCACATTTTTTGTGCTGAAAAACTCTGCTTATACGTGAGTATATACGGTATATAATTCCACATGTGTTAATTCATAGTTTTGATACCTTCAGTGTGAGTCTACAATTTTTATAGTCATGAAAATACAGAAAAACTCTTTGAATGAGAAGGTGTGTCCAAACTTCTGGTCTGTACTGAATATATGTATCACATTTTCTTACATTAAACCCATATACTTCTGTTTTTCAGTTGGTGTGGTAAATGTTCAATAAGATAATTGTGCTGTGGTATAAATGTGTTTTATTACTCCATGACTAAACTGACCTTGGTGACTTATACATCATGTTATGTGTGGGTGGCTTCATTTAGATAACAGGCAGCTTTCCTGCAGACATGACAACTACTTTCATTAAGTGTCACTTTCTTGCTCACTGGTTCCCAAGAGACGTGCGATTACTGATTTCAAATGATGTTTTATGGCAAGAAGCAGGTGCAGATATCAAGTGAGTCAACTGACATTGATTATATTGTGTGATTGTCATACTCATTAAAACTATCACCGACTAAATCTAAAAATTAAAAAACATGACCTGAATTTTTTTTTTTACAGTGACCAAGTATCGTGATATTTGGATAGATTTCAATGCACTTCCCTGATATGTAGAAAAATAGTGCAATTAATTAGCATTAATGCAAGCGTAACTGTCATTTAAAATATTTTTATACTGTATGTAAGGGGATGTGGTAAACATTTTTCCAATATACTTTATTAACAAATTCTCTTAGTACATTTCAAGCTACTCCCTCCCATAGTGGTCTGTATTCCAGCCTATACAGTGTGTGTCTATGAAGGCTGCATGAGCTCACTTCTACGCTCCCTGTGTTTGGTTAAACAGCTCTGGCAGTACTTAAAGAGATTATCCCTTCACTTTCAGTTTGATCTTTGAAATATTGCTCATAATATACTGCAACCCGGGAGTGAGGGTTAATTCTCACAGCTGTGTAACAAACAGGAGCGGAGAGCGAGACCCATCTTCAATCTGGTAGACAGATTTGCCATAAGTAGGATTTCTTAATGAACTATATTAGAAAAATATTCACAAAACTCCCCCCCCATCCCTCACAATATCCAAAATAATCTGAAATAACTGTTCTTCTTTGAAGGAAATCTACCAGCACAGTAAAATTAAGCTAAACATACTCACCTATGACCAATTTGGCAAGCTTTGTGCAGCGCTGCGTAATCTGTAGGTGCTATATAAATAAAGAATTATTATTGTCCTCTTCATCCCAATATGGGCAGCGCCTGGGGCTTAGTGGTTAGCATGACAGCCTTGCAACGCTGGGGATCTGGGTTCAAGTCCCAGGGTCAACATCTGCAAAGAGTTTGCATGTTTTCTCCATGTTTTCGTGGGGTTTCCTCCCACACTCCAAAAACATACTTGTAGGTTGATTAGATTGTGAGCCCCATTGGGAACATGGACCAATTTGGCAAGCTCTGTGCAGCGCTGCGTAATCTGTGCTATATAAAGGAATTTATTATTCTCTTGGCACTGGTCTTCTGTAATGTTGATACACAGTGCCAGCCAAATGTTATATATATCTGTTCGGCACTGTCGATAAGCCGGCACGGCTGCAGCCGCTGTCAGTGCAGCGCTGCCGGCCATGACAATAAGCCCCTCGCCGCTGTTAGTGGAACAGCGGCGGTGCGGCCGCATTGCCGAGAGCCGGCAGCGATTACGTAATACATGCTGCCGGCTTCTCCTATTGGTCCTAGGTGACAGGGGGTCTTCTGGGGGAGTGTCGGCCGCCCCCCTTGTGAATAAAGCCGACTGCAGCTCACCAGTTATGAGGATCCGACCTCTTATTTTGTAAGAGGTCGGATCTGTTTAAACCACGTTTCTGACCATAGATTTAAAAAAAAAAAAATTGCTGGGGAGAAAGGGGCTAGGGAGAGGGTTATGGGGGGGCCCATTTGGTGGTGGGCTATTTTGGGGTGACATTTCCTCTTAAAAGCTCAGCCCCGTTTTTTGGATTCTGACTTGCGTCGCTTATATGGTTATAACTTTTGAACACTATTACTTATAAAAGCGATTCTGAGATTGTTTGTTTGTTTTTTTCCCCACGTGTTGAACTTCATTTTAGTGGTAAATGTTGGCTGATAAGTGTTGCGTTTTATTTTCCAAAAAAAAGAAAAAATGAGTTTTGAAAAGTTTCAAAAATCATTACATTTTCATGTAGGTAGATGGATTTACTATCTAAATAAGTTGCTGAATAACATTTCCCATATGTCTACTTTACATTTTTCATAATTTTTGAAATGTCTGGATAATTTATTTTGATGTTGCGCGGCTTTCAAATCGAAAAGCGATTTTCCGTATTTTCAGAATTTACTCTTTTTTTTGGATAGATACAGTTTTGAATGAAATTTTACATATTTAGCATCAAAACCCCCTATATATTCAACCCATTTTCAAATTTGCACCCCTCAAGCTATTGGAAACCGCTTTTAGGAAGATCGTTAACCCCTTGAGATCTTCATAGTAATTGAATCAAAATGGAGGTGAAATTTAGAATGGTCAAATTGTGCCGGTTATACGTTCATTTAGCCCTAAAATTTACACATTACCAAAAGATAAAAATAGAAAACCCACAATACAATTTGTTCTTCAATTTCTCCCGAGTACAGAGACCCCCACATGTGTTACTAGATTTATGGGGGCACAGCGAGGCGCAGAAGGGAAGGAGCGCCCTGCAGCTGCCAGTATTTTGGTTTTCTCATTGCCTCCTTTTGTGGGCTATAAAATTTTCGCTTTTTCGTTATTGGGGCCATTTGACGGCATTTTTTTTGCAGGATGAGATGCTTTTTCCAGTGTTGCCATTTTGGGGTTGGTATCACCTATTGTTGAAAATTTAGGAACTCGTTTTTGAGGGCAGGAGTAGAAAAGCATCAATTCTGTACTGGATTTTTGACTTTTATTTTTTTTGTGTTCACCGTTTAGCCTAACAATCATGTTATCTTCATTCTATGGGTCGATATGATTACAGGGATACCAGTTATTGAATATATTTTCTTACATTTTACTAAATTTGTCAAATAAAACCGTAATGTGGGGAAAAATCTATCATTTTTGCATTGCCGTCTTCCAAGTGGCATAACATTTTTACTTTTTTGGCTACGGAGCTGGTTAATGGGTTGTTTTTTGTGTTGTACTTTGCACCAGTATCATTCTGGAGTACATATGTTTTTTTGATCACTTTTTATTTCATTTTTTGTAAGATTGAATAGGCAAAAATGATAATTTTAGGTGGGTTTTCAACAGTTTTTTTTTTAACGGCGTTCATTGTACGGGTTCAATAATGATTTACTATATTTACTATACACTCACCAGCCACTTTATTAGGTACACCATACTAGTAACGGGTTGGACCCCCTTTTGCCTTCAGAACTGCCTCAATTCTTCGTGGCATAGATTCAACAAGGTGCTGGAAGCATTCCTCAGAGATTTTGGTCCATATTGACATGATGGCATCACACAGTTGCCGCAGATTTGTCGGCTGCACATCCATGATGCGAATCTCCCGTTCCACCATCTCCCAAAGATGCTCTATTGGATTGAGATCTGGTGACTGTGGAGGCCATTTGAGTACAATGAACTCATTGTCATGTTCAAGAAACCAGTCTGAGATGATTCCAGCTTTATGACATGGCGCATTATCCTGCTGAAAGTAGCCATTCAGAGTTTTGGGAAATTGTGGTCATAAAGGGATGACATGGTCAGCAACAATACTCAGGTAGGCTGTGGCGTTGCACGAGCTCAATGGTACCAAGGGTCCAAAGAGTGCCAGAAATATTCCCCACACCATGACCACCACACACCAGCCTGAACCGTTGATACAGGCAGGATTAATCCATGCTTTCATGTTGTTGACGCCAAATTGTGACCCTACCATCCGAATGTTGCAGCAGCAGAATCGAGACTCATCAGACCAGGCAAGGTTTCCAATCTTCTACTGTCCAATTTCGATGAGCTTGTGCAAAATTGTAGCCTCAGTTTCCTGTTCTTAGCTGAAAGGAGTGGCACCCGGTGTGGTCTTCTGCTGCTTGTAGCCCATCTGCCTCAAAGTTCGACGTACTGTGCGTTCAGAGATGCTCTTCTGCCTACCTTGGTTGTAACGGGTGGCGATTTGAGTCACTGTTGCCTTTCTATCAGCTTGAACCGTCTGCCCATTCTCCTCTGACCTCTGGCATCAACAAGGCATTTGCGCCCATAGAACTGCCGCTCACTGGATGTTTTTTCTTTTTCGGACCATTCTCTGTAAACCCTAGAGATGGTTGTGCGTGAAAATCCCAGTAGATCAGCAGTTTCTGAAATACTCAGACCAGCCCTTCTGGCACCAACAACCATGCTATGTTCAAAGGCACTCAAATCACCTTTCTTCCCCATACTGATGCTCGGTTTGAACTGCAGGAGATTGTCTTGACCATGTCTACATGCCTAAATGCACTGAGTTGCCGCCATGTGATTGGCTGATTAGAAATTAAGTGTTAACGAGCAGTTGGACAGGTGTACCTAATAAAGTGGCCGGTGAGTGTATATGTGGTGGTTTTGTTATGATTTAGACTTTTTTTTGGGTTATATGTCTTTTTATATGTTATGGGGCTTATGGGCATTTTCAGTGATTTATTACTTTATTTTTTATTGAAAAACATTTTTTTTTTTTTACTACTTCCACCATGGGACATGAACAAGCAAATACCCTGCAATACTTATGTATTGCAGGGTATTAGCAGTGTTAGCCTATGCACGTGTATAGGCTGGCACTGTGCCAGTAAGATGACGTCACAGACGTCAGGGGGGTGGGTGATCATGGGGGAAAGTCCTCCCAGAGGCATGTTAGATGCTGCGGTGACCGCGGCATTTAATGGGTTGCACACCCGTGATCAGAGCCCACTCCGATCGTGGGTGTTACACTGGGGTGCCGGCTATTGGTTACAGCCGGCACCCCGTGTTTCCCGATGCCGGTACGGCTCGATCCAGAGCCGAGCCGGCATCAGCTCCGCTAAGTGGTTAACTAGGCTCAAGTCGTTTGAGCATGTTTCAAAATACTGAAACCGCAATGGCAAGTGTCTTTTTTTTCTGCTGTATTCTGTGAGGGAGGGGGCATGAATGGTATGGAAAAAAACATGCTTACTAAAGTCATTTTGAGGGCCTTAGGAACAATAGGGGAAATGCTGCCTCCCTTTTAGGTCTGGCAAAACCGATGCCTATAGAAATTTAAAGGGAACCTGTCATGTTTACACCTTACAGATCATGTTTCTTTCATAGCCCAGGATGGCTCCTTCATCCAGAAAATCCACTTTGAAGTGAAATGTAAACTGGTTGTATAAAGTCAGGGAGGCGGAGACTTCAACATCTAAATCAAGCTCTCCCTGCCTCTGAGCAGTAGCTCCCGTGATTTACATCATGCTCCAGAATTCAGAAGATCTGGTTAGTGAGGTCTCTGGGTGTAGGACCATCGGTTACAGTGAAGGGGGCATTGTTAGACATGAAAAGCTTAAATTCAGTGTTGAACTCTCAGCCTCCTTAACTTCATACAACAAATTTACACTCTCTTTAGAGGTGATTTTCTGGAGGATGCCACCACCCTGGGTCCTGAAATAAATATGATCTGGAAGGTGGATTATTGGATATATTTCTGCTGACTGGTTCCCTTTTAAGTCTACAGCCACAAACACAGGATACCCGTTGCATGGCACGATTCTATACCAATGGAGCACACAAAGCAATCAATATCACCGGATGTGTTGCTGGACTAAAAGATATCTCAGTTCTGAACTGGGAGAATCTACGCCTCCCCCCACATCTCCTCTTTATACTTTTTGTGTTGTATCCATGCATGTTGTTTAGTTTTTTTCTTTTCTGTGTAATAATTTGTCTGTATCCATATTGTTCAAATAATTTCTCATTGGTATACATTTTTAGTCTATTGTACATTAGAGTTAACTTCCTCACCCAACCCCTGTCTGGACACTGCAGTGAGTGGCTGTGCATATGCAGTTCTCTTCCTGAATTTCCATAGATTTTCTAAGAGTGGCTGAGCCACACTGCACGGTTATCCTCAGAATTGCCAACAAAAGGGATTTACAGGCGGTCCCCTACTTAAGGACACCCGACTTACAGACAACCCATAGTTACAGACAGACCCCTCTGACCTCTGATGAAGCTTTCTGAATGCATTACTATATTCCCAGACTGCAATAATCAGCTGTAAGGTGTCTGTAATGAAGCTTTATTTATAACCCTTGGTCCCATTACAGCAAAAAATGTTTAAACTCCAAATGTCACTGGGGCCAAAATTTTTTTTTTTCTGGATCTACAATTACAAAATATACAGTTTCGACTTACATACAAATTCAACTTAAGAACAAACCTCCAGACCCTATCTTGTACGTAACCCGGGGACTGCCTGTATTGTACCCTCTACAAGAAAGCTGTATGACAGGGATGTGCCCCACATCTATCAGACGTTTATGGCAAGAAATGGTCCAGATAGGAATACCCCTTTAATAAATGTCAGTATTCTATAAAACTATCCGGCATGGCATGTATGCAATCATCCAGAGAGTAACTTCTAACGCTGTATTTTATATAACTGAAAGAATATACGGTAGCTTTTTTTAAGTATATATGGTCTATGCCTTCTGATGACTTTGTTCTGTTATACCAATGAAGCTTGATACACAGACAAGGATGTTTATCTGAAAACTCCACATATCTAGGCCAGTGTATTATAATGTCACATGGCATATCCAGTTATGTAACTAATTCTCTTGAATTCTAATCTGGTGAAAGCTGCTGTCTTTCTTTTATTGAAATTTTTTCTTAAAGTGCTTCAAATAGCTTTGCATGTACAGTATATCTATGTACCTGATTTTGTCATTTAGAACATATTATAAAATATTTGTTCTAGTGTCCCCAAATCGTACGGAATCCATCCCAAAAACTGTAGTTCCCATTATAAGTGATAGAATCGGGGCTCTACTTACAGCTTTCTGCTGCTATGGGGTAACACAAAATCTTGCACACATTTTGTTTATTGGTCTGTATAACTGGTTGTAGGCCTAAATCCTCAATACCAGGGCATACCTTTATGGTTGTATGAAGTATATGGATTTCTAATGGGACCCTTTTGTGTTTTTGACCACTACCACATGTGTATCCATAAAGATGGAATTGCGTTTGTAAACCATTATGCTGTTGCAACTTGCTTATTATTTTTGTGTCTATGCTACTTTTGGATATAATGATTTAGTTGTGTAGTATTTGACTTTAAGTATTTTGTTGGACTTAATTTTGTGTAGTGATTCCTTAAAGTTGTATTCCCACCTTTAGACAATAAATGCAATAATGAGAATGCCTTTTTAAAAATGTTTTTGCTAAGACTCTTGTGTAACATTGGTGTCCCTATGACGGGTCCCTCCACCTACCAGTTAGTGTATGGGTATTGCTGCAGGGTGTTATGTTATTACTGTAGCAAATAGTAGGTTTCAGTATGAATTCTCCTCATGGTTAACATTGTGATATTAATTAGCATATAGTGTTATTTCAGTAAGACTTAAAAGTTATTCAATTTTACTGTCCAAAAATAATATATTTAATGCTTTCAATTGCATTGCTAAAACAGTTTCCAGATTGTAAATGAGTGTAACAATAAATATTAAAGTAGGTATTTGCACACGATGGAAAGATTTCACTTTCAACCTAAAGCTATTTTCTATCGTTTTCTAATGAGCTTATTTTCAGTTGTTTTCATAGGAATATTTTGGTGAACACAACATTAATTTGATATCATTATAATGGTCCTATTTTAGGAAATCTAGTTTATCCCCGATGAGCAGAGCCTAATGATGCCAGCACAAATCTCTCCCAGTTACACTTTATCTCCCTCTCTCAGCTTCATCTCTTTGTTTTGTAACCCTGTCCTTTTATGCTTCTGCATTTCTTAGTTTTTTTTGTTTTACACCATTGTGTTCCGCTTCTCTTATTCTATCTGATCAGGCGATCTAATTCATAAAGAGCTGTTCTGCTTCTGCAGGAGTTTTCACATTAGTAAATTGTAATTATAATTGCAAGCCAAGTTACTGCTTATATCTATATGGTTTAGTTGTAGTTGTTATATTAAAGGGGTTTTCCATAGTTATGTGGGACCTCCACTAGGGTAAGAAAAAACCCCCAGCAATATACTTAACCCCTTTAAATCCTGGTTTCTGTGTCACTCCGGTACTTCAGGTTTCAGGCACTGTGCCCCACCAGAAATTCTTTGGGGCTCACGTGACCCACTTCATCAAATTAGAGGCCTCCTCAGATGGGATACCTGTAATGTTTTCAATGGCACTTTGTGTTTTGTCCACGGAGAAAACTCGGTGGAACAGAACGTTCTTGTGTTCAGAAGTATTGAATCAACATTTGAACTAGGATCCAGAATAAGGTAAGTATGCATATTTTCTCTAACCCTTTTTAAGTTGTTCGATATAAAAGTTTAAGTTTTAAGTTGACTGATGATTAGCGACAGACAATTCTGCGATCCAGGAGAAGAGGAGCGTTGGCCCTTTTTTGTTTCTAGTGATTGATTTCCTTTAATGCATAAAACATGTTTCATGTGTTCTGAAATTTATCAAGCAAAAGGTACCTTATACTATCTAGTTCTATATGCTGTATTTATGTAGGATAAAAAGGATTAGATCCCTCCTTAAAATGTGAGGAAAACATAGATCAGAGAGAGTAAAATCTAACTCTTAAACATTATTATTCACTCAAGTGGGTAAATGCAATTCCAAAATTTCTATGCAGCGGTATACACAAGTGAGAGTCTGAAAAAAACGTAGTACTAAAACTTAGAAGCAGCAAAATAACTAATAAATAACCTTTTACATGTTGCAATAGCACAAGATAATCCCTTCCATGTTAAAGACCTCTAAAGGAAACCCACCTATCCCTATGCGTACGTCCCATATTCCACTGTAAACCATATTAACTTGCCATATATACTTGTGTATAAGCAGAGTTTTTGAGCACAACAAATGTGCCGAAAAAACTCACCTTGGCTTATACATGAGTCAATAAAAATAAACTTACATACTTGCCTTTCAACACCCCCGATGCTCGTCCCGGCTCCCCGACAATTGACGCGGCTCCTCTTCTGTCTTCACCAGAGTAGTGTAGGACAAACTTCTTTTTATTGTAGCAGAGGTAACAGGACAGAACGAGGAGCTGCCTCGCCAAGGCGACGGGCCGTGTCGCATGTACACAAACAAGCTCTCTAGCCTTGTGAAGGCTTGAAAGCGCGTGTGTACGCATTTTTTTTTTCTGCTTCATTGGACTGTGTATACTGGATGTGCACCCCGGCTGCTTGGACTTGCCTAACACCTAGCCTCCTGTTATTTGTCTGCCAAATGTGTCTGCTAATTATGGTGTGAGGAGTGCTGTCTACTGGATCCCTTTTTTTTTTTCTCTCCTCTTCTGTTTTCTCCTCGATGCCTTATGCCGGCCGGCGCATACTATGACATCATCAGCGGCTCTGCCAGCGGTTACAGCAGACAGAAGAGGAGACGTGGGGACCGGAGCATCGCAGAGAACACAGAAGAGGGGCCACGCCGAGCATCAGGGAGCCGTGCCAAACATTGAGACCGCCTGAATGTGAGTATGTAAGTTTTTTTTTTTTTTTTTTTGTGCTGGGCAAACTGGGGGCTGGCTGTATACTACAGGGGGCTGGCTATATGCTAAAGAGGGCTGGCTGTATACTACTGGGAGGCTGTGACAGATGCATTTCCCACCCTTTGCTTATACTCGAGCCAATAGGTTTTCCCAGTTTTTGGTGCTAAAATTAGGGACCTTGGCTTGTACTCGGATTGGCTTATACTCTAGTATATACGGTACATTTTGCAGTGGAGTTTATTGCCTTTAAATAAAAAAAACTTACGTTTTTAGATTTCCCTGCTTTGCTATAGATTGCATGATGCTGCATTACAAGGCAAGCCAGTCCTGCTGCAATTATTGCAGTAGTCTAAATATAGGTAGCTCTTCCAAGATACTAGTTAAGAAAGTGTGTCCCTGGAGACTGATTCACAATTCTTATAGGTAACCATCTGAATGTGATATACAGAGATGGGAACAACAAGGAAATTAAAAGACTAGAGACAGACATGTAACACCATATTGCAGCACCTACTAATTTTTCTTGAATGTACGATTATAGGTTTACATTATAGTGACTAGTGTCACTTAAATTTCTGTAAATGGCATAAAAGTTTATTTTAACAGTGTCACCCTTGATGAATTTGTCAAGGAGTAGGTTACAGCCAGTAAGGATTTTAGACACACGGCTAGGTTTACATCTGGTTTACTGTTCCATCATAGAAACATAGCTGGAAACTGTTTGATTACACAATAGACATCAAAAACCTATTCACTATTGAGGGGTCCCTTTTGGTGTTTATCACTAAAAAGTGGAGTTTTTAAATTTTTTCATCTAGAATTTTAAACCGCGTGTACTACAGAGGCAAAAGTAGAATATTTTAAAGTTTCTCATGATAATCAACAACAGGTGCATATTTGTAGCAGGCAAGCATTTTAATTTTAAGTGCAAACTAAACTTTCAACCAAATTTTATAAATTTATAGTGCATATGATAATAGTAATATACCAACATTTGCAGAGTTAGAGGACCTGTCAACTATATTCTCTTACATTTCTTGCAGTCCGTGGGTATACAGTCAAACTAAACTTCTTTATTATAACTGGCTCTCTATCAGCTATGATAGGAGCTGTATGTTACATGTTTCTGCTGTTTCATCATGTATGAAGTAAGGTTTTGACTTCCGGACAGTACAAAAAGTCATGTTATTCCTAAGATCGCTCAACTATAGAGAAGGGTATATTCAGCCCCCTTGAACTTTTTTACAACTTATGCCACATTTCATGCTTCAAACAGAAAGATATAAAACTGTCATTTTTTGGTGAAGAATCAACAAGTGGGACACAATCGTGAAGTGAAACAAAATTTATTGTATATTTTAAAGTTTTGTAAAAAAAAAAAATAAACTGAAAAGGGGCGTGCAATATTATTTGGTCACCCTTAAGTTTGTTTGGGTTATGTCTATCAGTTTTGCACATTGAGAGACTGAAATTCTTGCCCATTCTTCCTTGGAAAACAGCTTGAGCTAAGTGAGGTTGGATGGAGAGCGCAGGTTGGCACAGATTCTCAATTGGATTCAGGGATCATTGTCTTGTTGGAAGCTAAATCGCCATCCCAGTCTTAAAGGAAACCTACCACTTGTAGTGGCAGGTTTCCGATGGCAATATCGGGCACCAGCTCAGGGTGAGCTGGTGCCGGAGCTTATTTTAGTTAGTGTTTTAAACCGCGGTATCGCGGTTTAAAACACTTTTTAAACGTTGTAGCCGGCGCAGGCAGGTACGCGCTCGGCGCTTACCGTGCACGCGGCTCTCATTCACTTCCTATGTAGCCGCGTGCACGGTAAGCGCCGCGCGTACCTGCCTGCGCCAGCTATAAGTTTAAAAAGTGTTTTAAAACCGCGATACCGCGGTTTAAAACACTAACTAAAATGAGCTCCGGCACCAGCTCACCCTGAGCTGGTGCCCGATATTGCCATCGGAAACCTGCCACTACAAGTGGTAGGTTTCCTTTTAAGAAAAGTTTGACCATGGGGATGGTGTGTTCAGGGTGATGAGCTGTTTTGCTTTTACGCCAAACATATTGTTTGGCATTGTGGCCAAAAAGTTATTTTGGTTTAGTCTGACCAGAGCACTTTCTACATTTTTGGTGTGGCTTGTGGCAAATTTTAAACATGACTTTTTATAGGATTCTTTGAGAAATGGCTTCTTCTTGCCACTCTTCCATAAAGGCCAGATTTGTACATTGTACAATTGATTTTTGGACAGACTTTCTGCAATTCATCCAGAATGATCATGGGCCTCTTGGCTGCAGTCTCCCCTTGTTTGAGATAAAAGTTCAGGGACGGCAAGATCTTGGTAGATTTGCAGTGGTCTGATATTCCTTACATTTCAATATGTTTGCTTGTACAGTGCTCCTAGGGATGTTTAAAGTTTATGAAATCTTTCTGTGTGCAAATCGGGCTATAAACTTCTCCACAACAGTATCACTGACCTGCCTGGTGTGTTCCTCGGTCTTCATGATACTCTGTGTGCTTTAAGCAGAACCCTGAGACTATCACAGAGCAGGTGTATTTATATGGATAATAAATACAGATAATATTACATGACCCACATTTCAGTTTGTTATTTTTTATAATTATAAAATCCAATTAAATCCAGGTTTTTCACATACACTATATAAAGACACATATGCAGGTAATTCTCACTATCTGACATGAAATCAGAATAAACATTTTCTATTGTAGGTCAATTTAGAATTACCAAAATTATTAATATTTGCCAAATGCCACAATAATAAGAGAATTTTTAAGCCATTTTTAATGGTTACATAAACATTCAGTGTTGGGGTCCATAAGAGGATCCTCCAATGGGCCAGTCTGAAACTGAGAATTTTATTCCAGTGGGATGGACTATACCATGAAAACCAGTGAAAACTGCAACAGAATATTAGTGGCTAGGGAAAGGCCCTTTATTGCGCTCTCCTGCGGTAAAGCAAGTAAATCATAAATTTTGAAACTGCAGAGCCATATTAAACCCTCTAAAATAGATTTCTCGTCCTGAGGTATATACTTTAAGTCACAGACTTCCTACTCGTAAATAGAGTGCCCAATACTTCCTTAGAAAAACTGTTGCATAAAATTGACCTTTTAGCATCAAAGCCAAGCAGCATCCTACTTTTGAATGTAGAACGGGTGGTTTGCAACTAATTCCTGAGACTCTCCCATCTCTGGAAGACATGGTATGAAAATTATTGGAATGGTATTGGGACGGAATGGTGGGTAGGCAGAGGTAGGAAATCGCCTAGGACGCCATCTCAGCTCTGCCTGTGGGGGGGACCCAAGTTGGATTGACGCAGCAGGGCTGACAGCACCATCTCAACCTAGATGCACTTCCCCCAGCCTCAAGAGACCTGCCCAGCATATGGAGAGAAACCAGAAACCAGTGACGTCGGTATTGTCAGTAAGGAGGGGTAGCATGTGTGTTGTCAGCAGGAGAGGACGGAGCTTGTGTGTCAGTGAGGGGGAGCTTCATTGTAGTCAGTGACAGTGGGTTGTGTGGTCAGTGGAGGAAGGGAATTGTGTGTTTTCAGGGTCGAGGGGTGAGTGTGTTATCATTGGGGGCAGAGGGAGTGTGTATTGTCACTGGGGGAGGGTGTTTAGCAGTTGTTATTGGGGAGAGGGTAAGCTTGGTTGTTAGTGGGGAAAGGGGGAGTGTGTGTGTTTGAAAATGGGGAGAGATGAGCTTGTATTCTGTCAATGTGGGATCTCTTGGATGTTTTCAGTGGGGGAGGGAGAGATTGTATGTTGTCAGCAGGGGAAGAGGGTGTGTTGTCGGAGGAGGAAGGGGTTCAGAATGTCATTTTGCACTACAAGCTTTTTATTATTTTATTTTCTTTCCTCTGAGAGCTATATATATATATAATATTATACACACACAACCGCTCCTGTAGATAAATAATAATGAAAGGTAATGCCGATGCTATTATTACTCTGCTATATAATTACAGGCGGTCCCCTACTTAAGAACACCCGACTTACATATGACCCCTAGTTACAAACGGACCTCTGGATATTAGTAATTTACTGTACTTTAGCCCTAGGCTGCAATAATCAGCTATAACAGTTATCACAGGTGTCTGTAATTAAGATTTATTATTAATCCTGGTTCTTATGACAATCCAACATTCCAACTGTCACAGAGACCAAAAAAATTTTGACTGGGGTTACAATAATAAAGTATACGGTTCCAACTTACATACAAACTCAACTTAAGAACAAACCTACAGAACCTATCTTGTATGTAACCTGGGGACTGCCTCTATAGCACTTTCAAGTTCATACCACTTTTGAGAAACGTTATGCTTGGATTTACCTTTAGGCCTCCTCCATATAAATAGGGAGGTGTGAGATAGGTTGAGATAAGGGACAGTTTTTTGGGACTGCCCTACTGCAAAGTTAAAAAGCTTATATTTCATTAGGATTTTGTAATATTGCCCTGAGGCTGCATTCACACATACGTGTAATTTCTCCAGTCCCGTATTTCCATGCTGTATGAGACCGTATATACGCGATGTTTTCATTCGTATGCAGCATTTAACCCATATTTAGACTTCTAAGCGCATACAGAACTGAAATACGGGATAAAATAGGACATGCTCTATATATTTAAACAGCTCATATACGGTACGATATGGTGTAAACAAAGGAAATGTAAATGGTCAGAAGTATGTTCCATTGAAATTAATGTTTTCATTCATTCGTGTGAATGCAGCCTTTGGCTATATTCACATGACGTTGTGCTCGTCACACCGTAGGAGAGTGGGCACAGGTTGGGAGAGGAGGAGGGGATGAGCGCTGCATGTCTTGAAGTGTTGCTACATTTCGTCACATAATGGGGCAGATTTATCAAGTGTCTGAAAGTCAGAATATTTCCAGTTGCCCATGGCAACCAATCATAGCTCAGCTTTCATTCTACCAGTGCTTATGAATAGTTTAAAGGGGAGCTGTGATTGGTTGCCATGGGCAACTAGAAATATTCTGACATTCAGACACTTGATAAATCTGCCCCAATGTTCTTTCTTCATGATGCCATCTATTGTGTGAAGTGCACCAGTCCCTCCCGCAGCAAAAACAACCCCAAAACATGATGCAGCCACTCCAGTGTTTCACAGTTGGAATGGTATTTTCATATAACCAAATTCATTATGGCCGATTTTAGTTTGGTCAGACCTCAGGATATGTCTTTAAATATTTAGCTTTTTTTTTTATTCCTGTGTACATTTGCAAACATTAATCTGTCTTTTTTATGGGGGTATAGGCTTCTTCCTGGAAACACTCCCATTATTCTAGCTTTTGGCAAATCTAACTAATTTTGGTACTCCTCATTGACTAAGATGGGAAACGTTTATTCTGATTTCATGTCAGCTATATGAAATATATGTATGTTTGCTGATGTATCTTTTTATATAGTGTCTGTAAAATTCTGCTTTTTACTATGTGAGTATGTATTTTATATATTAGTAGTGTGTGTAAAATATATATATATATTATTATTATTATTATTATTATTGTGTGTGTACAGCTTGTACAGCTGACATTGGACATGGCACAAGATTGCTAGACCTAACTAAGCAGTTATACTGATATTTCCAGAATGTCAAACTCCTGTAGATAAATAATAATGAAAGGTAATGCCGATGCTATTATTACACACAAGAACGTGTTGTTCTGGATAGGGCTGATTGATCACTAGCATATACACATTAACGATTTGCTGCCTTAGGTGATATGAAATGTGTGCTTTTAGTCTGAAGATGGGGACAATGAGGAACATAAGATGTGGTGATGCCTAATGGGGAAGATAGAGGTCACCTGCAGGCACTGGATGTGACAAGTAGGAATTTCTCCTGTGTTTTCTGTAGCTGTATATACCAGAAGTAAAGTTGTTATTGGCACAACCAAATGTGAGGGGTTATGTACAGGAGTGGGCATTTCTGAAACAGACATGCATTGGGGCCTGTGCCCCAGATCTTTTAGCACCCTAGCAACGCCCCTGATTAGATTACTGGCGGGGGCGTGGCTTAAGAATGGCGGAGTGAGGGCGCTCGTTTCAGGAGCTCTGCTCTCACAGGTGCCCTTACGAGCCCAGCAGCGCTAATACCCGGCTCAAAATATGTCTGGAAGGAATGTGGTCCGGACCGGGAACACGACACCGCAGCACCCTGCACTGGAGCGGAGCCTGGACAGGTTTCGGCACCAGCCGCGGGAGACGTCAGACCCGCCTGCCATCTCCAACATGGCGCCCGCACATGTCGCCCGTCTGTCCCCCAGGGGAGCTGGCGAAGGTGACCGCCGTGGAGACACCTCTGCTCTATGCAGCTCCACTCACTCTCAGGAGCCGTCAGGCACAGCGGCAGGTCACCAGCACGGGTGGCGGGAGGATCCGGACCCACTGCCCTATTTCAACATGGCGCCCATCCCTGCCAGAAGCAGCGCAGAGTGCAGGAGGATGTCGGCCTCATATGAAGGCCCAAGCTCCCCTTCAATTCTGGAGCCGGCCCAGTCACCAAGCCCAGGATGGGTAAGCAGACATGGGAGCCCCCAGAGCGTCCAGGCTTCTCCCACCCCCCCACAGATGCACAAGGGAGCACAATTTATACTGAGTTTCAGCTCCTCCGAGAATTGATACAGGCTCTCCCCAGGCAGGACTTAGATTCTGTGATCCAGAGGGTGGAGGCCGCGCACCAGCAGGCCCTAGGGGACATTAGAGAAGATATTGATAGACTTACAGCCCGTACTGTGCACACTGAAAATGCTACTGTCTCCCTAAATGAGAGTGTCTCTGCCCTGGAGCGGGAAGCCAGCAACTCAAGACAACACATGCAGCATTTGACGCTCCTCTTAGACGACCAGGAAAATAGAGGCAGGAGAAATAATGTCGTATTAAGTCTCCCTGAAAGCTTACCTGATGATAACCTATCAGAGAGGGCAACATCCATCTTCAACAAATTGCTTTGTCATTCCCCAGAGTTGCTGATTGACCGCATTCATAGAGTGACAAGGATGATGACCGCGGCCTCTCCAATGCCCAGAGATGTACTCTGTCGCCTTCATTATTTCTCCGATAAAGAAAAGATCATCTGAGCGGCATGGTCTGAGGATACTGTCCAGATAGAGGGGTCTGAAATACACATCTACCCGGATGTTTCCACCCGCACTTTAAACAATAGACGCTCACTGCAACCGCTCCTCCACGGCATCTTAGAGCTAGGGGCTACTTACCGTTGGGGTCACCCCTTCCACCTAATTGTGAGACACGATGACCATAACTTCTTCTTGCTGAGGCCAGAAGACCTCCCAGATTTATTTCTGTTCCTAAACATGCCTCCTATTGAAGTTCCTAATTGGCTCAGTCTCGACAACATGCAACTAGGCCCCACGCCTGTCAGAAGGAGAGACTCCTTGAGAAGAAGACTTCCACCTCCTGCCACCATACCCGCTCCAACTATAATGGAACGGACGGAAAACGGTACACCGATGGGACCGGATCTATCTGCGCCTCTCCCTCTGGAAGCCTGAGAAAGCGATCCTGCTATCAACCTCCTTCCTGTTCTAATACGGCTCGGTTCTCCTGCGGAGCTGTTGGACAAACATGGTTTTTCTCCTGTTCAGGCCTGGTCTGGATTGTTCTTTCACTTCATCGATAGGACTATGGCCACAGCCCTTTTAAGGTTACTCGTTACGATATCCTTCTTTTTGTTTTAACGTAATTACAGAATTGTATCTAACTTGTTTCCATTCTAGCATGGGCCGTATGGGAGCCTGAACTGGGGTTGCATCGACCCCTTGGGTTAAACCACCAGTCTCTGACGGTCAGATGAGTTGGTGTGATGTTTGCCCCCTGGTGGTCTTCCGGTACGAAGCCAGCACAGGACCCAGTCCTGCCCATTAAACATTCATACATAATCTTGGTCAAATTGGTTAGTTGTTTCTAAATCGGGCATTAATGCTTACCGAAAATGCCTTTAATATGAATTCCTTTGCCATTATGTTGTCCTCCTCCACGGAGAAAGTGTCTTAAGTTAGAACCTCCCCCTCCTCCTCCCGGATATGTTCCCACATAGGTTGCGCACACGGGGGCATGATGGGTATGATGTTGCTGGGCCACATTATCTGTTTGTTGTTGATATTTACTGCCTGTTAGTTCGTAAGCTCTGCTCATGCTTTTCTACGCTTCCCACATACACCAACTTTAGGTGTTCCCTTGTGTACTCATTTGGGATAAAGGGGTTCGCTCCCCTTGCATACGTGACTTTTCCTCTTCTACTCTCTGTGCTTTCTCTCTTTTACTCTACCCCTCGTTCCTTTTATTGACTTTTTACTCCTTCCCACGCTTCCCCCATACTTGGGCCCCCTTGTTCCCTTCCCACTCCCTCCCTTCCTTCCCTTTCACGGGTGGCTGAGATGTCTCTTCCGGGCAGAAGTTGGGATGTATTGACCATAGGCTCCCTCAATGGAAAAGGGCTTCATAGTCCCAAAAAGCGCTCTATCTTGTTCAATCTACTTAAACGTAGACGGATCCAAGTAGCCTTCGTTCAAGAGACCCACCTTACTGAAACAAGACCTTACAATTTTATGAACAGATGGTTTCCACATACCTACCATAGCTATTCAGATGACGCAAGGTCCAGAGGCACGTCCATTCTTATATCAAATACGATTCAGTGGGTGTTCATGGACTCTCGCAGCTATGGTGATGGCCGCTTAATTATGGTAAAAGGCAAGATAGGAGACAGTGTATACACCTTTGCCTCTCTATACCTTCCAAACACAGGGCAAGCTCAGGCTATGAGTTTGTTCCTCGAAATGGTGGATGAATTTATGGAGGGCATAGTGGTAACTGGGAGGACCTTTAATGCAGCTCTTGACCCTGTAGTGGACACATCAGCGGGGTCTTCGGCCCTGACGCATGCTAGCTTGTGCAGAATAAAAAGCCTTTTGCATGACCACAAGTTAATAGACACATGGAGACTGATGCACCCCTCTGACAAGGACTACACGTTCTACTCCACACCGCACAACAATTACTCCAGACTGGACTACTTGTTTCTACGAGGCTACCATAGACAACATCACCTTCTCTGACCACGCACTGATCTCTATCTAGGTATCCCTTCCGAACCCTGCCGACTTTCAATGGCAGTGGAAGCTGAATGCCTCCCTCCTAGAGAACCCTCTATTATTAGACGACATTAAAAGTTCGATATCTTCTCACTTTGATAGGACCACAGCTGAGGACGTTAATCCCTGTATAGCGTGGGAAGGACACAAATTTAATGTACGCAGCATCTTGATTACCCATGGTAGACGCCGTAAGAGGCAAAGGGCTCAAGGCGTTACCGATTTACTGAGTCGCATTAATTCTTTGGAACTCTCTCATAAGAGATCCCCCACATCTGATAACAGGTCTGCTCTGCTTTCGGCTAGGGAATCTATGCGATCCCTCCTGATGGATAAGGCTAAAAGCACCTGTCTACGAATACAGTAATAAGTGCGGTAGAACCCTGGCCAGAGCCTTGAGGGAAAATTACTTCTCCGACAGGAACGACCCTACATCTCAGTCGAGACATAACAGCCACTTTTAGAGACTTTTACCAGTCTTTATACAATTTACCTCAACCAACATCTCGACGCGTCAGGGAAGAACTCAAACAAAAAATGCAATCCTATATAACTGAATCCGGACTCCCGACCCTGTCAGACGAAGAGGCGGAGGCCCTTGAGACCCCCATAACGGGGCTTGCATTCCAGACTGCCTTGCAGGCGACGCAGACTGGCAGGGCCCCTGGCCCTGATGGTTTCTCATTGCCATACTACAAGATGTTTGCTAAACTACTTGAACCCCACTGAACAAGGGCTTTTAACTCTATAGCCTCTGGCTCCCCACTTCCAAGCGAAGCTCTCCAAGCTACAGTTACTGTCATAGCTAAACCCGGGAAGGACTCGACTCGGTGTTCTAGCTACCGACCAATTTCATTGTTAAACCAGGACCTTAAGCTATTCTCTAAGATATTGGCGACAAGACTGGCCCCCCTGTGGAAATGTACCATCCACTCAGATCAGGACGGATTTATACTGGGGAGAGAAGCCAGGGACAACACTACTAAGGCAATAAATATGATACAGAAGGCTCGCTTAGAAAAACTCTCTAATGCTTCTTTCCACAGATGCAAAAAAGGCATTCGACAGAGTAAACTGGCTATTTATGTCTGAAGTTCTTCACCATTTTGGCCTGCGAAACTGCATGCTTGCCTGTGTTTTGTCTCTGTACTCCACTCCATCGGCTTCGATACGTGTGAATGGCATCTTGTCTGACAGTTTCGCATTAAAAATGGCACGCGATAGGGCTGCCCCCTCTCCCCTCTATTATTCTATTATTCGTTAGAGGGTCAATTCACAAAATAGCTGCCTATGCAGACGACCGACTCTTTCATCTCAAACTCGCAGATCTCCTTGCCCTACCTCATGCGGGAAATACAGCAGTTCTCTCTGCTATCTAACTCTCGAATTAACTGGTCGAAGTCGGAAGCCCTGAATGTATCCCTGCCAGCTTCTCTTAAAGAAACGTTACAAGCAAGTTTTACCTGGGCTAACAGATATATTCCAAATATCTTGGAATTCGCCTCCCGGCGGACTTATCCAAACTATACATTCTGAACTTCCCACCCGTCTTTCAAAATGTTCAAAGAGACTGCTCCAGATGTCCAAGGGTCTTTTTTCGTGGTTCGGGAGATGTGCCATTTTCAAAATGAACATCCTTCCAGGGCTACTATATTTGTTCCAGGCTGTCCCAATCCATTTACCCACGGCCTTCTTTCGCTCCTTAAACACCGCCCAGCATAGATTTGTGTGGGCAGGCAAGCCTGCAAGAATCGGCCACAATACTTTGTTCAGGCCCAAGAGGACTGGTGGACTGGGACTTCCTGATTTCCGGAATTATTACAATGCAGCACATATGGCAAGAGTCTTGGATTGGTGCTGCAATCAAAATACCAAGCCCTGGATCCAGCTGGAGCAGTCCTTTATGCAAACTCCTCTTCAGGTTTTGCCCTGGTTGGAACCCTCCGCGACTGCGTCTTTGAAACGCCACCCTACCATTGGTCCCACACTCTCAATTTGCCAGTCTAAACAAACTCGGGAAAGACTCCTGGCCTTAAAGTCTCCTCTCACTCCGATTCTTGGTAATCCGGATTTCACTCCTAGCATAGAAGACCTAGTCTTCAAGCAGTGGAGAGGATCTGGTAAGTTCAGAGTGGAACACTTCATCAAAGATTCAGTTTGGATGACGTCTCAAGATTTGACTGAGCTTACGGACCCTTGTCCTTTAGGAGTGTGAAGATCAGGTCAGCTACACATTACTTAGTTTCCTTATCTCCCTGTGAATAGCATACAAAGGAGAAAACTACTTTTGAGTGTCTATGTGGCAATACAAATGGCTTACGACACACGCTATCCTTAACCTATTCATGCTTACTGTCAATCCCAGACGACCCTGGCCCTCTCCATCTTTCACAATGGGAGGAAGACCTGAGCGCATTTTCTGACTGTTGAACAAAAAGACAGGATATTTGAGCTTTGTCATTATGCAACCATTATCTCCCACTACCAAGAAGCAGGCTATAAACTGCTGGCAAGATGGTATAGGGTATCTACCAGACTACATACAATTTTCTCGAAGGTTCCGGATACTTGCTAGAGATGTGGGGAAGAGGGCTCGTTTCTACATGTGTTTTGGTCCTGCAACGTCCTGTCCTCTTTTTGGCAGGACTTGGGCAGAACTATATCCCGACTGTGTGGAGAATCAGATTGGAGCCCTCCCTTTTCCTCCTTCACCATTGTGATATGTCTGTTGAACGATACAAGAAAATCACTGCTCCGGTTCCTCATCATCGCTGCGAGAGCGTGCATCCTGCTGCTGTGGAAACAAACTACCACCAACCATGGAAATGTGGGAGGCAAAAGTCAATGACCTCATGTACATGGAAGACCTCACTACTTCTGTCCATGGGACCCATGACAGGTTCCACAAAACATGGCAACCCTGGATTCAATTCAAATCGTCTTCTGATGTATGCCACAGCCAAAGACTGTTGCGGGGACACTGCAAAGTTTTGAGACTCAGCAGTGATGTCATGTTGACAATCTATGGCAACTTGTTTATATTAAACTTTGTTTAAAAAAAAAAAAGGAAAAAAAGAAAATACATTTTTTTGTATTACGTCTAAAACCGTTAAAGAAAATATACATAAAAATGGTAAAAACATACTCTACAAACGCACAGCACAAGTTTCTTACTTAAGAGTCTTGTACAAATCAAATGAGCAAAACTGGAAACCCATTCTAATTCTTTAGTGTCATTTGGAAGAACTACTAATCATAGTACTATGCATAAAGAAAATGAAAACAAATAAAAATCAATTGTTTTATGAACAGCACTTAGGAAGAAAAAAGTTAAGGTTTATAAACCAGGACATGCACACAAACAATAAAATAGTGTAAAATGAATATATTCACAATTTTCTTCTGCTTCGTTGTTATCATGTCATGGATAAGAGCACAGTCAGGTTAAAATATTATAGAAGTCTCGCAATCTCTGTACCAGCGTACATTTTTTTTTTTCTGTATGATAATATACATGTATATCATAAAAGCAATCATTTGCCAGTGAATCATAGGGGAAGGCATAACCTCTGCTGAATGCAGGCTGATCTATATGTACTTGGATTTCTCATTTCAGTTACTTGGTTACCTGTCTACTAGAGAAATATTAACCCTGTAGTTTGTATTTATTTATATTTTTTCCTGTTCTTTAAATGTCAAAACTGTCTAACGCCATTCAATAACTTGTAGGCTGTAAGGGAATGTACTACAGTATAGTCAGAAATAGTGTAGATTAAACCCCTTTGTTACTGATGGTCATTGGTGTCTGAATGTTCAGGTCAATTTTGACGTTCTGCTATGCGCCTCTTTATATCTAACAGCCTTTAAAGCCAGATCAAGTAGGGACTAGGGGAGCCCTCCAGGTTAATTAAGCTAAATTTTACAATATTATTTTGGAGAGAAAGGTCATGGATAACACATATAAGAAGATTACCACAGTCAGTGCCTGGATCTAAGCGTTCCTGGTTTATCATACTTGATTTTGATGGTAGATTTCCTTTAATTTTCTTTAAGAATCAAGCAAATAAACTTGATGGTTGGTGGCCTGCATGTAGATAAAGGAACAGCAGTCACATGCATTTCCATCTGAGCTATTTCTCATCGTCATTAGCATTTGTGAGAGGACAGGATACAGTCACACTTAGTGATGGAATCCATGATCATGGGTATGGATTTGTGTCAGGGTGTCAACACAACAAAAGTGTGAGTCACTGATGCAGAATTAAAAGCTCCAGCAGCAGTTATGTGGATCCATTGCAGCGCACTTGTTGTCTTTATTATAAGAACATGAATCACACAGATAATTAATTTGTTTGACCTCTTTGAATTGTTCGGTGTCACTTGCACAGGATCCAACAATATGTAGTGCCATTTACCATAATGATCAAAGAACATCACTTGTTATAATTAGTCCACAACACTAATTACAGTACAAAAGCAATAACTACATCTGTTCTTTATCAATACGGCGAGGGTTCAAATAAATGTGAACATGCATAGGCTAGATTTCTAAACTGAATGTGGTGCCAATGTACATGTTCTAACATACCTCCATTCAAATCTTTAGCCTTGTCACTGCAGCCTTGCAGCCTTTGCTCTGGTGATTGGTGGGGGTCCCAATGGTCCTTACAATCTAATGATAAATCACAACGCCCTTCTAAGCATTGGGAAGGTTAAATTGTATTGAAATCAAAATATTTAATAATGTTTTTTTTTCATTATTCCCATCACTATCAAGCAGAGGGGTCCTAAAAGCTGGTTTAGAAAATGATATGCCATTTAAAGCTGCCATGTTAGAAACCTTTGCTGTGCAATTTGTCTTTATAATGTGCACCAAGCATTTAAGTAACTACCCAGGTAGCAGGGCAGAGCTGTGGAGCGTACCAACCAAGGGTCCATACCAGCACCCAAATAGGAAGCAGTTAGGTATAACAGTTTCTTTTCTGCATCATTTCAGAGATCTGTTATCATGGTGCAGATTATTCCTGTGGTGTGACTGTTGTATCACTGATGTATTGTGACATTACTGTGTGCATATAACTTGTACTGTGACATCACCGAGGGCAACATTCCTGTACTGTGACATCACTGTGTGTATTATCTCTTTAACATCACTTTTATTTATCTCAGTACTGTAACATCTGCAAGCATTATTTTTGTACTGTGATGTTCCTGGGTATATCATCCCTGAAATGTTAAATTGTGTTGTAATAAATAATAATATGATGATGATTATGAGGTTGAATCGCCAGACCACTTTATACCACTCAACCTGGTCATAATCCAGGACAGACAACCTCGGCTCTTTCTACAGAGGTGATACGTCCTTTATTAGATTTCAGGCCCAGAAAATGACAATCCTGATAGCTTTGGCTTGCAGAAATAGATGAATGTACCACAATACCCAGATGTTATACCTCCATTCATCTATAGAGTGTCCATTCAGACCCACATAGCAATCATCCCTCCTTTGGCTCAGTCTTGCATCCATTCCTTTCTCACCTCAGTATCCTCTTCTACTTCTTTTTATTGTGGGATCAGATCACGTTTTTTATATTCGCCAAGAGCATATGTCGGGAAAGCACCCAACGTATACGCTTAGCGTATTGGCAGACGGAGGCATAGTTGTTGCCTCCTTTTGTTCACTATACGTCCTCTCTGTCAAAAAATGCAGGATGGAAAGGCGTAGGAAGCATTGCCTTTTCATCCTGTAGTGTCTGGCTGAGCGACGTATGCACTCAGCGGAGGCAATGAACATCGGAGGCATCTGCAGTATATTGCATCTCTCCCCACAGGCCCTCCAAGAGCATACGTCGCTTGGCAGGAGGAAGGACCCAGTGATTTTTCACTGTTCTTATTAGGACCGTGACATCACTGGGGGAAACCCATTCATTGACCAATGTACACTTCTCCCCCCGCATTCATAGAGAAGATGGGGTCCCGGGTGATGTATCCCACTGTATAGGCATATGTCTGTGCCATACGATGTGAGGACACGTTGGAATCCTCCTGACATGTCCTTACAAAGTGTGGCTATTAATGTGGCGTGAACCCAGCTGTATACAGACTATTTCCAATTGACTAGCACATGGAAGATATCTTATTGGTTGAAACAAAGTTTCAAACTCAAGTTCCCACTGCTGCAGTTGGCTAATTAGTTAGTAACTGGAAACAACCCTGGAGGCAGGGGCATTACTACAGTGATGGCAGTCATAGCAGCCGCTATGGGGCCCACAGTGTCAAGGGGCCCCGTCATCCTACCTGACATACTAAAGAGTGGAGGATGTGCACCATTATATAAATATTATGCTGCACATTGTACAGCATAACATGTATATAACATATAGGTGATGTATATATACTCTATATGTGTGTATAAATGTGTGATTGTAACTTGCATGTGTGAGTATACAAATATGTATATTTCTTTAGTGAGAAGAGGGGGCCCCATGCAGAAGCCTGCTATGGGGCCCTGCTTCTCCTATTTAAGCCACTCGCTGGAGGTAGTCTTAAAGCTAACTCTTTGCATCCTCTCAAGGAGATGTTATCTTTTCCTGTTCCCATTTACATCCAACACCACTTGTAAGCAGTCATAAATAACTATCCATTGTAAACCAAATCAAAGGATGTTACATAAGTTTAGGTGATTGTAATAATGCTAAAATATCCTTCCATTTTAGATCAATGTATCTAAACCTGCACGTATAAAATAGATAATATAAAATACATATGCCAACACATTGCAGTGTTTATTACCTATGTACTGTTAGTTATATTTTATTATATCCTTGTACTATGATATTGGTGTTTATTATTCCTGTTTATTACTCCAGTGTCAAAAGAATCTCTGTTCTGTGAGATCACAGAATACACAGTATACATAATCTAAGCATTTTAAAATGTGCTGCTGAGATTTGTCATCTTATAGTGGGGAGCCCCATTCCATATTGTACTATGGAGCCCCATAGTTGCTGGTTACACCCCTGCTGCTCAGCATATGTACGATATCAGCATTGATTTGCAGGAGTGAATGAGTTACTACAGAACAATAATCTCGGTTGTGATTCAGGGCTGACAAGTAATAAAGAAGAGTGCAGGGAAGTGATAGGATGAGGAAAAATAATCTTTCCTAATTCATCAGGCTGGTTCTACTAACGTCATATAGTGTGTAAGCCATGAATTATTCTGTCCTTCAGAGTTTCCATCAAGCACAACATTCGGTTTCTAGTTGAGAGCAATGCAGTTCACTCACTTTCCTGTTAGACCAGCTCATGTGTTTTTATCTAACAGGGGTTGTTATAATCATTGAACAGTTCCTATAAGCAGACAACAGGGATTCAGTACGTGGTGATGATTTAGAGAGATTGTATAACATGTCTAGTCTTATCTCATAATCTTGTTGTGTGAAGTGTTCTACACTAGCATATTTTTGCTGCTCTAGAAGATGTACATATTCACTCGATATATTCAGGGATGTGTAACAGAACATGTCTGAAGATGTGTCTCTTTAGAAAAAATGTCCATTGCAGTTTACAATGCAAAAGTGAATTTGATGAATTCTCGTTAACCCCTTAGCGCTGTTGCTGTACTGCGCTGAGTCCTGCGAATAGCGCTCAGCACAGTACAGCACAGGAGCCGAACCGGCATCGGGGGTCGCAGTATGTCAGCGGTAATCCGCTCCGAACATGGCATTTAACCTGCCTTTTGGGGGTCTTTCCCCCACGATCGGTGCCCACGCACCGTTTTTAGGGGTGCCAATCACTGCTATGGCATCTCTGGGGTCTGATCGGGACCCCAGAGATGCCTGAAGCTAGTGCCTTTAACATGATGTCTGTGACGTCATCTTAAAGGCACAATGTCAGCCTAAGCATGTGCATAGGCTGACACTGCTAATACCCTGCAATACATAACTATTGCAGAGTATTATCATGAACAAGCAATCAGATGATTGCTTGTTCATGTCCCATGGTGGATCAAGTAAAAAATGTAAAAAAAAAAATGTTTTTCAATAAAAAATAACTTTATAAATCACTAAAAATGCCCATAAGCCCCAAAACATATAAAGAGACATAGAACGCTCAAAAAAGTCTAAATCATAACACAGACCCCACATATATAGTATCACCACGTCCGTAACAATCCATAGAATAAAACTAAATAAATATTGAACCTGTACGATGAACACTTTAAAAACCCGCCAAAAATTATGATTTTTACCTATTGAATCCCACTAAAAATTCAATAAAAAGTGATCAACAAAACATATGTACTCCAGAATGATACTGTTGCAAAAGTACAAATTGTCCCACAAAAATAAGCCATCAACAGCATCTGATAGCCAAAAACGTAACAATGTTATGCCACTTGGAAGACGGCGATGCTAAAATGATAGAGTTTCCCCCACATTAGGGTTTTGATGGAAATTTAGTAAAACATAAGAAAAATATTCATGTCTGGTATCCCCGTAATCGTATCGACCCATAGAATAAAGATAACATGATATTGGCTATACGTGGTGAACATGAATTTAAAAAAAAAAAAAGTAAAAAATCCAGGCACACTGGTGGGGGGACTTTGTACTGGGAGAAACTTCTTAACAAATGTAGGTATGGTGAACTATCCATTTTGCATTCACTACTGACGATCTATCGGGGGGTAACAATCTCGTAAAAAGCGTTTTCTGATAGCGTGAGGGGTTGCGATTTTGAAAACGGGTGATTATAGGGGGCTTTAATGCTAAATATGTAAAATTTAATTTAAAAACTGTTTATCCCCAATATAGTCAATTCTGAAAATACAGAAATCGCTATTTGATTGTAAGCCGCCGTGACGTCAAAATAAATTATCCAACATTTAAAAAATTATGAAAATGTAAAGAGTAGACATATGGGAAATGTATTTGGCAAGTATTTTAGTGTCAACCAGAAAAATGGTAAGCAAGGGGTGTGGGCGTGAGACCACTGTCAACTACCACCCCTTGCGGTTTTACGTAATAATACACCGAAATGTTGAATATACTAAAAAGATTGATCAAATGGATGCCAGACAAATAATTTTATTAAATACACACTACACGGCAACAGAAGAGTAGCAATTAAAGTATATAAAAACAGAGGAGTGCCAAAGTACATATATAATCACAAAGCCAATAAGAGGAATAAAATAGTGATAGGAAGAAGTATCACTTAGAGCCATATATAGAAGTATCAAGCAGTTAAGGGAACAAAATACTCATAGGAGTAAGCCTCAAAGTGTAAATACCTATACCAGTGGGCAGGGCACACGCTGTCACCAGACCACGTGTTTCGCAAATAGCTTTATCAAGGGGAGTGTCTAGATTGTTGGCTGGGAAGGCTTATATATAAAGTCACAATGAGAGAGAGCGTAGCTTTAAAGGAAACCACCACTGTAGTGGCAGGTTTCTGATGGGAATACCGGGCACCAGCTCAGGGTGAGCTGGTGGGAGCCTATTCGTTAGTGTTTTAAACCGCGGTATCGTGGTTTAAAACATCTTTTTTAAACTTTACCCGCGGCAGGCAGGTACGCGCTCTGCGCTTACCATGCGCGCGGCTCACATTCATTCCTATGTAGCCGCGCGGCACGGTAAGCGCCGAGCGCGTAGCGTCCTGCGCGGCTATAAAGTTTAAAAAAGTGTTTATACCGCGGTTAAAACACTACGAAAATAAGCTCCGGCACCAGGCTCACCCTGAGCTGGTGCCCGGTATTTCCATCAGAAACCTGCCACTACAAGTGGTAGGTTTCCTTTAATTACATATTATGCGCTCCTGCGTACAAACCGGCATGAAAGGATGAGTTAGATCTTAACACCGCGAGATCATATGACGCAGTCGCGAAATCTCGGATCACGCGATACTCGGGCCACAGCCGCAAGAATGAATTGCGCATGCGCAGAAATGTGGCCGAGCGACGGACACACCATATTCAGGCGCAGCCGCAGTAGGGGTGAAGACTTAACAGGTAAGTATATAAAAGAATATCCTTTTGTGTGGGGCAGCGCAGGAAAACGGACCTAGTGTCTATTATGTGCAAACTATCGCTGGAAGGGGGAAAGAAAGCAAAAGGGGGAGGGGGAATCAGGGCAATGGGGCAGTTTTATCAAGTGTCTGAAAGTCAGAATATTTCCAATTGCCCATGGCAACCAATCACAGCTCCCCTTTAAAATATTCATGAGCACTGGTGAAATGAAAGCTGAGCTGTGATTGGTTGCCATGGGCAACTGGAAATATTCTGACTTTCAGACTGCTTGATAAATCTGCCCCAATATGTCCAAATGTCATACAAAGTGTAGAAAACGTCTGGTGTCTGTACACAGTTTATCTTAAGTGGAAAACACAATAAGAGTATAATAAAGATACGAGGAAACCCTCATAAATAAAGTGATAAGTGCTTAATAATAAATAAATAAATAATGTATAAATATATAGCAAAGTGGACTGGCTGATAGTCACATATTATACAACTAATTAAAGTGACTAAGGCATTAACATATACTCTGCTTATGTGCAAATCTCGCTATAATATATACAGAAGGCATATACTCTGCTTATGTGCAAATCTCGCTATAATATATACAGAAGGCACATCTGATGTGTCTATATACAGAGAAAAATGCCATATAAAATATGCGAGGAGATAGTTCCATCATCATTTACATTGAATAGCACGTCCAAAAATTCCATGTTGTTGCGTCCGATTTTGTACGTCAGTTTAATGTTAAATTTGTTCTCATTGAGAGATGATATAAATTCATCAAGTTCATTTGCTTGTCCTTGCCAAATCATGATGATATCATCTATATACCTAGAGTACAAATGTACCTTGTCAATATGTACACCCGGGTTGGTGAGGAAGACTTCCCGCTCCCACAGCCCCAGGAAAAGGTTTGCATATGAGGGCGCGCATGCCGCCCCCATGGCCGTTCCCTGGAGCTGTAGATAGAAGTCTCCCCTAAACATAAAAAAATGATGTGACAGGGCAAACTCTAGAAGGCATAATAGCAGGGTGGCAAATTCAGAATCAATATTTGACATACCCAGAAAGAACTTGACTGCTGAGATTCCATCCTGGTGTCGGATTGACGTATATAATGACTCTACGTCACAGGTGACAACATACATGTCCGGCTCCAGATGCAGTCCTTCAAATTTTCTCAATACATCAGTCGTGTCTTTAAGGTAAGAGGGAAGTGTTTCAACTAATGGACGCAAATGAAAATCAATGAGTTTACAAATAGGCTCACACAAGCTGTTAATACCTGATACGATCGGACGGCCGGGGGGATTATACAATCGTTTGTGCACCTTAGGTAACAAGAGATTTCGCGACTGCGTCATATGATCTTGCGGTGTTAAGATCTAACTCATCCTTTCATGCCGGTTTGTACGCAGGAGCGCATAATATGTAATTAAAGCTACGCTCTCTCTCATTGGTGGACTGTTATATATAAGCCTTACCCAGCACAATCTAAGACACTCCCCTTGATAAAGCTATTTGCGAAACACGTGTCGGGGTGTACAGCGTGTGCCTGCCCAACTGGTATAGGTATTTACACTTTAGTGCTTACTCCATATGAGGTACTTTGTGTTCCCTTAACTGCTGGAACTTCTATATATGGCTCTAAGTGATACTTCTTCCTATACACTGTATTTTATTCCTCTTATTGGCTTTGTGATTATATATGTACTTTGGCACTCTCTGTTTTTATACTTTTATTGCTACTCTTCTGTTGCCGTGTAATTGTGTATTTAATAAAATTATTTGTCTGGCATCCATTTGATCTAATCTTTTTAGTATATTCAACATTTCGGTTGTATTACGTAAAACAGCAGGGGTGGTATGTGACAGTGGTCTCACGCCCACACCCCTTGCTTTACCATTTTTCTGGTTGACACCTAAATAACTTGCCAAATAACATTTCCCATATGTCTACTTCACATTTTCATAATTTTTTAAATGTTTGGATAATTTATTTTGACGTCACGCGGCTTACAAATCAAATAGCGATTTTCTGTATTTTCAGAATTGACTATATTGGGGATAAAAACAGTTTTAAATTAAATTTTACATATTTAGCATTAAAGCCCCCTATATAATCAGCCCGTTTTCAAATCGCACCCCTCAAGCTATCAGAAACAGCTTTTTACGAAGATTGTTAACCCCCGAGATCTTCATAGTAATTGAATCAAAATGGAGGTGAAATTTAGAATGGCCAAATTTTGTTGGTTATACGTTCATTTAGCCCTAAAATGTACACATTTCCAAAAGATAAAAAGAGAAAACCCACCATACAATTTGTTAAGAAGTTTCTCCCGAGTACAGAGTCCCCCCACATGTGGCCTGGATTTTTTACTTTTTTTTTTTTTAATTCATGTTCACCGTATAGCCTAATAATCATGTTATCTTTATTCTATGGGTCGATACGATTACGGGGATACCAGACATGAATAATTTTTCTTATGTTTTACTAAATTTGCCAATCAAAACCCTAATGTGGGGGAAAATCTATCATTTTAGCATCGCCGTCTTCCAAGTGGCATAACATTGTTACGTTTTTGGCTACAGAGCTGGTTGATGGCTTGATTTTTGTGGGACATGTTGTACTTTGCAACAGTATCATTCTGGAGTACATATGTTTTTTTTGATCACTTTATTGTATTTTTTGTGGGATTCAATAATAATAATTAATAATCAAAATTTTGGCAGGTTTTTAAAAGTTTTTTTTAACGGCTTTCATCTTGCGTGTTCAATAATTTACTTTTATTCTACGGGTTGTTAGTTAAGGAAATTACAAAAGTTGTAAACATATAAAGGACATCTCCAATCAGTTCATTAGGAACTGTGCTCCTCAGGACTTCTTCTTCTTATTATTACTCTATACGCCACAATAGTTGTTGTTATTGTTATTATTATTATTTATATAGTGCACACATATTCTGCAGCACTGCACAGAGCTTGCCAAACCAGTCCCTGGCCCCAATGGCGCTCACAATCTAATCGACCTACTAGTATGTTTTGGAGTGTGGGAGGAAACCGGAGGACCCGAAGAAAACCCACGGAAACACGGAGAGAACATGCAAACTCTTGTTGACCTGGATGGGAGTTGAACCCAGGACCCCAGCGCTGCAAGGCTGTAGTGCTAACCACAGAGCCACCATGATGCCCAAGTTATAAAAATTATGCTAATCAGGTGCTTGAACTATGTTACTGGAGCACCTCTTCTTTTTAATTTTTCACTCCCCCTGTTCTGATACATTTATCACCCACACTATGGCCTGTCACCTGCTTTATGCACTGTGGACGGGCAGGACTTGTATCCGAACAGGGGGTGTAAGTAAATTATAAGACAAGGCACTCCGGTGACATAGCCAAGGCAACCCAGACTAATTAGCATATTTTTATTGCAAAATCATGGCGTTTACGTAGTTATTATAAACGAAGTAAGATTCATCTATGCTATGGTAAATGTCCTTTAGGGGAACAATGTTTTGGATAGAAATGAGCACCAACTTACTATAAAGATTCCTAGATGCTTCTTTCTCATTTATTAACCAAAGTGAATAGCATCTCCCACACTGTCAGATCATGGAGGGGGCTAAAATGAGCGAGCACTAAAATGCTCGGGTACTCGTTATTCGAGACTAACTTTTCCCGATGCTCGAGTGCTCGTCTCGAATAACGAGCCCCATTGAAGTCAATGGGAGACTCGAGCATTTTTCAAGGGGACCAAGGATCTGCACAGGGAAGCTTGGCCAAGCACCTGGGAACCTCAGAAAAGGATGGAAACACCACGGAAATGGACAGGAAACAGCAGGGGCAGCATGCATGGATGCCTCTGAGGCTGCTTAATTGCACCATTATGCCAAAACTATGGGCAACAGCATGGCAATGACAGAGTGACCGAATGAGGCTAGATAGCATCTAAAACATGCAATAATTGACCCTGACACTATAGGGGACGATGCAGAGGCAGCGGCAGGCTAGAGAGTGTCTTGGCATCATACCCCAAATGGACTCAGGCTTCAAACCAATGGGTGGCAGAGAGGAACCAAAGGAGGTGAGCAAGAAGCGCTCAAATAATATCGGTAAATGATAAAAGTTTGCCAGTATATTTTGTGGATTACACAGCAGGGTGGCGACAAAGTTAACAAGTTTGATGAGGAAGCCATGAAAACAACCCAAAATTCTGCCTGACACAGCTCGTTTGATAAGGGGACCATGTATTGAGGCAGTGAACTAGTAGTAGATTAAAGGTGCTGCAGTTAAAACTATGTTAGTTGGATCTTGGGATGGAGCTGGCGCTCCGCTGCCAGGCGAGCTTTCGCCAATCCAAGCCCCTGTCTCTAGGCTACTCCCCAAACAGCACTTCTAAGAACCTTTTGTATAAGATCAAGTGTAGTAGCGTTCTTATAAGTTTGGGTTCTGGCGGGTGAGGGGAATGTAAACAGATGTGCAAGAAGCGCTGAAATAATATTGGTAAATGATAAAAGTTTGCCAGTATATTTTGTGGATTACACAGCAGGGTGGCGACAAAGTTAACATGAAAACAATCCAAAATTCTGCCTGACACAGCTCGTTTGATAAGGGGACCATGTATGGAGGCAGCTATATGGACTACTTTTGAAGGCAGCTATGGCAATGACGTGTGGAGGTAGCAATGGAGACGACGTGTGAAGGCAGCTAAAAAGACGACGTGTGGAGGCTGCTATGGAGACAATTTAATTTGGATAGTGCCTGTATGTGGCAGTCCAAAAAAGTTTTCAAACCAGAGGAGCAGGTAGCTGGTCCTCCAGAAAAATTACATAGATTGAGTGCCTGTATGTGGCACTCCCAAAAATTGTTTAAAACAGAGGACAGGGTAGTTGGCCCTCCAGAAAAATTAAATACATAGAGTACTATAGCCAGAGCCAGTTGGCCCTGGCAAAAAAATAGCCAGTTTCCTCTGCTTTAGTGTACAAAGAGGAGGAGAAGGAGGACAATGAGGAGGAGGAGTGCATACATTATTCAGGTTCAGCTTCTTTCACCTGGTGGAGAATGGAAATGCGGAGAAATCCAGGCTTTATTCATCTTGATAAGCGTCAGCCTGTCAGCGCTGTCAGTCGACAGGCGTGTACGCTTATCGGTGATGATGCCACCAGCTGCACTGAAAACCCGCTCGGACAAGACGCTAGCGGCAGGGCAGGCAAGAACCTCCAAGGCGTACAGCGCCAGTTCGTGCCACATGTCCAGCTTTGAAACCCAGTAGTTGTAGGGAGCTGTGTGATCATTTAGGACGATGGTATGGTCAGCTACGTACTCCCTCACCATCTTTCTGTAAAGATCAGCCCTACTCTGCCGAGACTGGGGACAGGTGACAGTGTCTTGCTGGGGTGACATAAAACTGGCAAAGGCCTTGTAAAGGGTACCCCTGCCAGTGCTGGACAAGCTGCCTGGTCGCCTACTCTCCCTCGCTACTTGTCCCGCAGAAGTACGCCCCCTGCCGCTAGCGCTGTCAGAAGGGAAATACTGTTTCAGCTTGTGCACCAGGGCCTGCTGGTATTCATGCATTCTCACACTCCTTTCCTCTCCAGGGATGAGAGTGGAAAGATTTGCTTGTACCGGTGGGTCCAGGCTAGAGTGAATACCGTAATGCGGTGCGGAATAAATTCTTGAACGCGAGGGTCAGGGATGAGGCAGCTAGCATGAAATCTGCAATATGCGGCCAGAGTCCCACGCGGCAAAGATTACTCCCTCACGCCTGACTGTCCATTTCCTATCCTAAACTCCTCCAACTCCTCTTCTTCTTGCCATACACGTGACAGTGAAGGACGTACTGAACAATGGTCCCTCTTATGGCTCCCCAACCCTTTACTCCTCTTCCTCCTCCACCTCCTCCGAATGCGCTGAGAAACAGACCATAAGGGTGCTTTGGCTATCACACAGGGAATCTTCTTCCACCCGGCTCTTCTATGTGGACGAGCGAAATGCTCGAAGCATCGCTGGACCAGAGAGGTTTGACTTCAAAAGCCAAGACATGCGGGATCGGTGAGGCCTGATGATGGCGGCATTGCACCATGACCCTGCGTGTTGACTCCTCAAAGTTACTCAGCACCTGACAGATATCAGGATCCACGCCACTCCTCATTGTAGATGAGGAAGCTGGACTGGACCTGACTAGCCATCCTGGGGCGAAGTGAAGTTGAACTTCGGCAGTCTTCAATCGCTTCGCGCTGTGGTAAACTCTGATAACAGTTAGTGTCTAATTCCACATCGTGGGCACGTCGCACAACAGTCGCGTGAGCGGGCAGTTGGAGGAGGCGCTGCGCTGCCCTGAGAGTGGCAGCATCTGTGCTGGGACTTCCTGAAATGCGCACAGATGCGGCACACCTCGTGAGCAAATCAGACAGATGGGGTATGTCTTGAGGAAACGCTGAACTAGAGGATTAACCAGGGGCCAGGCATGGCACATGTGTCAGTCTGCGAGTTGCAGAGCTGCCACCAGTTACGGGCCGGTGTCACACCAACATGCCTGGCTTCAGTTCGCGGTGCCAGCCACAGATCAGTCTGCGCCGTGATGCCCGTAATAATCTTGGGCGGTGTGCCTTTTACGCCTAGGCTCAGCAGTTTGAGCACCGCTGCTGTCGTCTAGAGATGGCACTGCTGCTGTGCCTGAGCTACCGACTGATGGCGCCACTGTGCCGTCACGATACATAGTGGCCCTGCCGGCAGCACTCGTCCACGTGTCCGTGGTCAGGTGGACTTGTCAGAAAACGGCGTTGGTCAGGGCACGGAGATGTCTCGACGGTACTTGTGCAGGGCTGGGGACGGCCACATCGGAAAAGTAGTGGCGGCTGGGGACCGAATACCGAGGGGCGGCGGCGCCATGAGGGTTTCGAAGAGCCTCGGTCTCTACCAGCCTATAGGGCAGCATCTCCAGGCTAAGCAACTTGGATGGAGATGTGGAAGTTGAGGGCTTGGGCGTGTGGGTGGGTTGCGCTATACCTCCTTTACCTCCTTTTGCGCTCCAGCGTCTGGGGTATGGAGAGCTGAACGCTGGTGGATGCTGTGGAGGATCGTGGAGGCGAAGATGGGGTTTTCGCACGGGAGGTGTTTGGGCCGGGGTCCTGGGCAGGGGGCTGACTAGCAGATGACACAGGGGAAGGAGCAGTGGTGTGCGGGCTTGGTGCCATTGAGTGGGGTGTTTAGCATTCAGATGCCTGTGCGTACTGGTGGTAGTTAAGCTAGTAGTGGTGGAACCCCTGCTGATCCTGGTTTGGCAAAGGTTGCATCCGGTGCATCCGTCGGTCATCCGGTGTTTCCTTAAAGAACCTCCAGACTTCTGAATATCTAGCCCTCGCCACGGGAGCTTGACCATGGGCAACATTTGGCGCTGATGCACCAGCTCTGGCCCTGCCTCTCCGTCTGGCCCCACCACTGCCTCTTCCAACCTGTTCTGCTATAGGACTCGCCTCAGAGGCACTGTGTTCACCCGGCCTATCAACCCAGCTTGGGTCTGTCACCTCATCATCCTCCGAGCCCTCAGTCTGCTCCCCCCTCGGACTTTCTGCCCTGACAACAACTTCACCACTGTCTGACAACTGTGTCTCCTCATCGTCCGACACCTCTTTACACACTTCTTCCACTACGTGAATAATGTCATCATCACCCACAGACTGCGACTGGTGGAAAACCTGGGCATCGGAAAATAGCTCAGCAGCAGCAGGACAAGTGGTTTGTGACTGTGGGAAGGGTCCAGAAAACAGTTCCTCAGAGTATGCCGGTTCAAATGCCAAATTTTGGTGGGAGGGGGCAGACTGGGGGGAAGGAGGCTGAGGTGGAGGAGCTGGAGGAGTGCCGATTTCGGTGACATGGGTGGACTGCGTGGAAGACTGACTGGTGGACAAATGGCTAGAAGCATTGTTCGCAATCCACGACATCACCTCTTCGCACTGTTCTGGCCTCAACAGTGCTCTACCACGAGTCCCAGTAACTTGAGACATGATGAACCTAGGGAGTGTACCTCTGCGGCGTTCCCCTGCTCCCCCATCAGCAGGTGGTGTCTCACCCCGCCCAGGACCACGGCCTCTGACCCCTGCAGTAGTTGGACGCCCACGTCCACGCCCTCGTCCTCTACCCCTAGCCCTCTGGGTAAACATTTTCCAAATTAAAGTGTAAACTTGAAAAAAAAAAATTTTTGTGTTTAATTTTTTTTTAGTTTTTTATTTTTTTTAACAAAACGATGCTATCCTATTGCTATGGCTAGTTTCTAACCTACACTGACAGCACACAACTGGATTTTGTGCTTTGCAAGATGAGTTTGAGCTATAACATGAAATAAAGATAAAAAAAAAATATTAAATCAGCAGACTCTGCCTAATTCTAATCAAACCCCTAATAAATTGTCCCACTTTGGTGTTTGAGGTGGATATGCGTGTCACTAAGAGCTAAACACAACGGTCGCAGGTCTCCCAGCAAATTCCTCACAGTATGGTACTAGCTGCACTACTAGTGCCAGCAAGCCCAGCCACAAGCAAATAAAAAAAACTAAAGTATAACGTTATTGTAGCCCTAAGAAGGGCTGTTGGGTTCTTGTAGAATCACTCCTGCCTAACACTATTCTAATAGAACACCCTAACGCTTTCCCTGACCAGCAGCAGCTCTCTCCCTAGCGGCATCCAGACACAGAATGATCCGAGCAGCGCAGGCAGGGGCTAGTCTATCCCAGGGTCACCTGATCTGGCCAGCCAACCACTGCTATCGACGTGTAAGGGTACCACGTCATGCTGGGTGGAGTGCAGAGTCTCCTGGCTTGTGATTGGCTCTGTTTCTGGCCGCCAAAAAGCAAAACGGCGGGAGAAGCCAATTTCTCGAGCGGGCGAAGTATTCGTCCGAGCAACGAGCAGTTTCGAGTACGCTAATGCGTTTTTTTTATTATCCATTTTTATTTCCTGTTTTTTTTTTTTTTTTTTTTTTTTTCTTCTATCAATGCCCACGGAGGCCTTCCTCTTTCTTGAGCTATAGTAGCAGCATGTGGTCATAACAGAAGTCTCATAGCCATTGGTAGCAATAATCTGGAGCTATTTTTTATGGAGAGTTTTTTATAGAAATTTTCTGTAAATAAGATGTTACATCACCTATTGTCAGTAATAACGCAACAAAGATTTCTCCTATTGTAATTTCACGTGCAATGTGAATGAGGTGATACGTGCATATCAAAACACTTAGGCTAAGTTGACAATACCGTTCAAATCTCCATTCCTTACCTCCGACAAAAAAAGTAATTAACAGAGGTTAAACCTATCAATTAAAAATCTCATTAATGTAAATTTTCTGTCATCCGTTATAGTCAGTTAGGCAGGTATCGCATGCGTTTTTTTTTTTTTTTCTTCTTACAGGAAAAAATGTCTGACTGCAGTACTTTTTCTTTGTTTGAAAAAAATGCAAGATACCCTTGACAAAGCGGCGTGTCTGGGATCGGCTCCTTTGGTCTGTATTCATATACTTTCATAATGCCTTCTTGCACAGCTCTGTTTGACTTTGTGGGCCCTGTATTTTCTGTGCGTTGTTCCTCTTTTTCATGTATTTTTCAATGTGGTTCTAGATTTATCAAATAAACATGTACTTTTACTGACAATGTATTTGTGTGCTGTCTTCGATTTCTTTGGTTGGGTACATCATTTAGTGTTAAAATCCTTGGGTTTATTCTAAGCTGAGTTATATATGTACGTTTCTCAGCATCCTGGAATGGGAAATTAACATTGTTTAAGAAAATCAAAGATGGATAATTGTCTGTTGACATTTGACACTAGAATTATTTACATCTATTTGCACAAGTGTATATACTATTGTTTGGCACAGTTAGTGATGAGTGGATCTGTCAAAATTTAGCATGGTCAAGAACTTGACCCAAACTTGGCCCTGAACCCCATTAAAATCAAGTGGACCCAAATTTTAACACTCAAAAATGGCTCTAAAATTAGATTAGTAAGTGGTAAAGGCTTGCAAAATGGGGGTTAGAACAGGATAGCTGCCCTGCCAAAAATGCACTAGGAAAAGATCAATAAAGAAAGTAATGTAACAAAACAGGACAGGCTACTAAATTTATTTTCCACTGACCACAAAAAATGTATGAAAAACAAATGGTTCAGTAAGGCAAGAAGAGAAAACAAATGTGTATGTGACAGAAAAATGGCATGTAGAATCAATGGAAGGGGGAATTTAAGCAATTTTCTGACTATTATTATCGTCAATGGACAGTCTGAAAATTCTTATTTAACTCATGTAGTCTGTTTTGTGTCAGTATTGTGTCCTCAACCGTTCTTTCTTTCATATCTATATGGCAGCCGTCAGGGTTTTTTTCCACATCTGCAAAAAAAAAAAAATAGGAAATTTAAAAAACACTGGGTTTCCCACCTGAGGGAAAAGCAGACTGCAGACCCTTAGTCTTCTTTTGAAAGTTAAAACAATGCTGTTCCAGGTCTTTGGAAAAAATGGACATGAATGGGTATATAGAAAATAAAATGTTAGTATGCTACGTGTGAAACTCACAGATAGTAATACTGAAAAAGGATGAGTCCATAGAATGCCTATATCAATTAATGCATGTTCCATGCATTATCCTGGAAAGGGGTTATCTGACTTCTTAGAAATGATAGGACCCCTGCAGATTACCTATTGCTGGAGATCAATGCTTCCATTATTGTTTACATTGTTATATACTGCTGCAATGTTCCATTTTGGATACCATTGAAATATCTAAAACTTGCATGTGACTATAAAGGTAGCTGTGCTCTCTCTGGTTGGTGTTGGATTTCCCACTTTAAACTCTGCTGTGTGCATTCTCCCTAAAGCGAGCCCTATTAAGATCTATAGACATAGATATCTAAGTAGCAGCCTGCAGCAGTATATGAAGAGTTGAGCTATAGTCCTCTGCATTCTGTAATCATTCCAAGCTGCTGTGAGAATAAAATATAATTATATTTTCCAAAACTAATAGTTTAAAATGACAAGAGAATAAGGTTAACATCCAGCAGGCGTCCTGTTAGTACTAGAAGCTTGAAAATGTCAGTTCAGCTTAGCCACCAAAATCCAATTAAGAATTGCAGACCAACTGTTGTGTACTTCCAGTTTGTGTTCCGCTTTGGCTCTTCTTCAGCCTATAATGAAATCATCATGTTCTTAAGTTTACGTGGGCTTTGAGCTGTGACTGTGAAAAGCTGTCACATCTCACTTTAAGTGACCTGGCATCAGCCACCAGTGACCCAACTCCATAGTTTGCCAGCACAACAGAGCCCAGAATGTGGTGTTTATTGGATGACAAAGCCGTATATGTAATTTCCAACATATTAATATCCCACTCAGCACAGTGTTTCTAGTGATTACAAAGCGTTTTAAGAAATATTACAGCACACACAGATGATACATTATAAAATGAATCTGTTTAATGTGGAAGCGCTCTCTCATCTATAATTCCAGATTACTTGGGTAATAATTATTGTATGTAATGCTTTTTAATGTTTTGTTTACCAAAACCATTGCAATTAGGTTACATGGAAATTTATGGACTTAAAAACCATCTGGAGCTTTGTTTGAAGTGGAGAGTCAGGCATAGCTTTAATAATATATATACCATTGTAAAATACATACGTGCTGTCTGTCAGTCTATCAAGCGGTTTATGTCAAGTTTAGAGCAGGGGCTTTCTCTGTAAACCATATGTATGTCATAGTCGACATTGACCTCATTATCGAAGGGGTTTAACCTCTGGTATCAAAGTCCTCTCTGATCCTGACAATTTAAACGTTGTCTACCACCTCCTCAGCAAATTATACTGCTACCAGTCCTGTGAAGTAGATGCCCCTACTCAGATTCCAGGAATTAGCCAGAAAAAGAACTTTGTAGCCATATGCAAATCTCCTAGTTTGTGATCCCTTAGCACAGCTTTACAATGCCTTCCCATTGCTCTTGTTTTCCAGTGCCACCCACCTCTCTCCTTATGCTCCATGCCTTTTCTGTGACATCATTGTATGTTACCAGGAGAAGGCTGGTCCACAAGAATCAAAATAGCAGTGTCTTTTAAAGCGTTAAATTTGAAGGAAGTTCTTTTTAACAATTTGCTCTGTAATACTTTATATTGCTTTGCCATGCTACTCTGTACTAACTTATTTGGTATTCATGTTCTTCTGATAATACATTGGATTGCTAAGGAGAAATTGTGGACATTTTAATAATCAATTTACAAGACCATTCAATGGAGGTTGGGTATACACCACCAGTAAATCCATCAAAGCAACATACATTGAAGTTGTACTTATGCATGGAGGATGTTCAGTGTTAAAATTAAAATAAAGATGACCTACATTACGGTTTTATGCATGAATAAAATACTAGTGGAGCAGGACAGTAGAAGTCTACCAGTAGTGTCATACACAGCTATTTGAATGGCTTTGTCTGTGCCCATGTCTGAAATAATGTTTCTTCTTTCCTCAGCAAAATAGAGGGTTTTTCATCCTGTTTGGACTGGTTTCTGTTCCAACAATACATATCGGAAGTATTGAATTATCTGATACATCTGGATGTGAAAATCCTGCAAAGTACGAAGGGAACAAATCTATTTGAGAATCAATGTCAGGACTGGGAAGAGAGAAAGAAGTATTGCTGCAACACGCTTGGAAATATGTGTGAAGACTATACTATTGCGCTTCGAGCTGTCATATAGAGCTATTTGGGGTTTTTCATCCTTTGAGTCAAACTGAAAGTCTCCTGTATGAGAGATTACAATCCTCATGAAATTAGAGAACATTTTGCTCGGATTTGACAGCAAGATCCTTTTGCCATATTTGCTAAGAATTTCCCAATCTCTACAAGACGTTCTTTGGCTGACAATCTTGGTTTATTGTTGCAAGTATACAGTAATATTTGTAATGGTGAGTTCATTTTCTTCTTGTTTCTGAATGTTCATTTTGTCTATTTACGGCTATGATCATTTCTTTGTTTGTCCAAAACCAGCCCTAAAAAAAAAAATCACCAAAGTGGGGTCCCAAAATAATACTATATATTATGAACAGTCACATTCAGTAAGAGGCTCCCTTTAGCCCTGCACAATAACACTTTACCCTACCATACAACTGTTTGTAATCTGTAATATGGGACTGTGGGAGAATTTTATAGGAGTTGTAGATGATAGGTAGATTGATGATAAAAGGTAATTATGAAAGATGATATAGATTCATAGATTAGACAGATGATATACACTCACCGGCCACTTTATTAGGTACACCATGCTAGTAACGGGTTGGACCCCTTTTTGCCTTCAGAACTGCCTCAATTCTTCGTGGCATAGATTCAACAAGGTGCTGGAAGCATTCCTCAGAGATTTTGGTCCATATTGACATGATGGCATCACACAGTTGCCGCAGATTTGTCGGCTGCACATCCATGATGCGAATCTCCCGTTCCACCACATCCCGAAGATGCTCTATTGGATTGAGATCTGGTGACTGTGGAGGCCATTTGAGTACAGTGAACTCATTGTCATGTTCAAGAAACCAGTCTGAGATGATTCCAGCTTTATGACATGGCGCATTATCCGGTGAAAGTAGCCATCAGATGTTGGGTACATTGTGGTCATAAAGGGATGGACATGGTCAGCAACAATACTTAGGTAAATGTGGCGTTACAAACGATGCTCAATGGTACCAAGGGGCCAAAGAGTGCCAAGAAAATATTCCCACACCATGACACCACCAGCCTGAACCGTGATACAAGCGGGATGGATCCATGCTTTCAGTTGTTGAGCCAAATTTGACCTACCATGAATGTCGCAGCGAAATCGAGACTCATCAGACCAGGCAACGTTTTTCCAATCTTCTACTGTCCAATTCGATGAGCTTGTTGCAAATTGTAGCCTCAGTTTCCTGTTCTTAGCTGAAAGGAGTGGCACCCGGTGTGGTCTTCTGCTGCTGTAGCCGCAGCTCGAGGACGTACTGTGCATTCAGAGATGCTTTCTGCCTACCTTGGTTAACGGGTGGCGATTTGAATCACTGTTGCCTTTCTATCAGCTCGAACCAGTCTGCCCATTCTCCTCTGACCTCTGGCATCAACAGGCATTTCCGCCCACAGAACTGCCGCTCACTGGATGTTTTTATTTTTCGGACCATTCTCTGATGGTTGTGCGTGAAAATCCCAGTAGATCAGCAGTTTCTGAAATACTCAGACCAGCCCTTCTGGCACCAACAACCATGCCACGTTCAAAGGCACTAAATCACCTTCTTCCCCATACTGATGCTCAGTTTGGACTGCAGGAGATTGTCTGACCATGTCTACATGCCTAAATGCACTGAGTTGCCGCCATGTGATTGGCTGATTAGAAATTAACGAGCAGTTGGACAGGTGTACCTAATAAAGTGGCCGGTGAATGTGTATATATATAGACAGGATGAAAGGCATCTTCGGGACATTCAACCAAGGGTTATTAAAAGAGCAATTACATCTCTGCCCACAAAAGTACATGCATGGGCCCTGGACAAATGCCCTCCTAACGTAGCTCTGGTATTGTCTACCATTTTTTGTGTTTTCTTCTTAAATGAACTCCTAAAACGAAATAAAATTAACACTTTACTTAACCCTTTAAAATTAACAATTTACTAATTAATCTTTGCCATTTTCTTCATCTGTATTTAAGTGATCAGGAAAGGTTTCCAGTTGCGCACAAGCAGAAGGTGCTCGCCTTGGGCAAACTTGCAGAAATGATGTGCAGTCAGAGTGTAATTTAGCTGATCAGTGGAGTACTGATAGGTTCCCTTAAGTGTAAGAGAGTATTCTGTCACCAGGAGCCCTTTTTCTGGCTTCCCATGTCTCCATAGAGAATAGTGTGCACATTCCAAACAAAAGAAAGGTTGGATCAAAGTTTACTTTGTATGCAGAGCTGCGTCTCAGTCCCAGGGAGTGGCCAGTGAGAAGTGGGCAGTCGTGCTGAGATGAAGTGATGGAAGGAGGAGATGTGGGTGACATGGAAGTTTTTTAAAATTTGAAATCAATGCATTACAGAGGGGTTTCCCGAGGGTAGGAGGTGGCACTCCTCACTAGCCATTCCCGTGGGTTTAATATGGAAGGGGGGGCAGTAGCCTGGGGGCCAAGCCTTCTAGGGGCCTCTAGCCACTTAAATCGCCCCACCAATTTTTAAAATATAATTATAAAAACCTTACCCATGAAATCATGTACATCTGTTCCTGCTCTTAATACACGTGTACCGATAAGAGCTATTTCAGGACTGGACCTCCAAAGGTCCTGAAAACAACGATTGAAGCAAGCAGAAGGGCACATCCTCCATTCTCCAAGAAGTAGATTCTAGTATCCGGCCTTAAATGGTATAATATTCATACAGCTAGGGCCCTTGGCAGTTTGTAATCTCCGAGTTACAATTCATTGTGATGGAAGGGGGAGGATTAAGAGGTTGGGAATGAGAGGCAGATTTCAATTTGAATCAGTTGAAGAACTATTAGACATTCCTGCTTTGAGCAATGAGACGAAAGACAATAGACTGATCGTAAGTGTAATTCACTTATCACCTATTATCACATGTTCTGTTTTCCCTAAAACCATGTAAATAAAAAAAAATGTCAAATATGATCTCGGACCGGTCCTTTTGACGTATCGCTTTTGAACTCCTTACATTCATAGCCCCATCATGTTAAACAGGGTGTAGAGCAGCTACACTGTACACCTTTCTGTCACGTTCGACAAAAGGGTGTAGTCTGTGAAAAAATAATGCTGACTCAACAGAATTTTGTCCAGGTTTTTGGCGAAAAATAAACAACAAATCGGTGCAAATTACAACTAGACATCTGAAATTATGACAGATTATCATCCCGCACACTAATATGAAAGGTGAAATAGGGTTTTCACTGCACAATGGCTTTTAGAAAGTTCACAGGACCAAATCCTTGTACTATAGAAGAATATGTAACTGAAGTCACACTGTTATGCAAAAAGGGATCTTCTATTGAAATCCCATAGCAAACATCCAAAAAGTGACGTTTCGGTCGTAGATACTACCTCATCATCCCCAGTTTGTGGAGGATTACTTATAGCATTATATTATATATTATAATATATTATATTATAAATTATATTTCTTCCTATGGTACAATTTAATATTATTGCAGTGTACTGGGAAGCTGGAAAAAAATCTAAATATAGTGGATTTACAAAAAACTTTATTTTTACATAAAACTATTTTTGTAATAAAATGCAATTACTTTGTCCACAAACACTCAAATGTGATCAGGTGATTGCTCAAATAATACACTGCAACACTTCTCTAGTTTAGTGTTCACACTAGTATAGTTGTCATACAGAAAACGCTGTATCATTGCTTTACATGCCAATGGGCGACAGAGGTCTATTAATTACCAAAATGAGCAAGGGGTAACACCCAGGTTGAAGTCAACACCTGCTCTGGTAATGTATAAAATGCACTGCTTCCCTAGCATAACTATTCTTGTTTTTATTTTTATTGCTTTATAGCCTCCTTTTCTTCAAGGAGATGCTTCTGAATGTGGCTGAGCCTGCAGCCTCTGGAATATGCCGCAGTGCAACCATTTTGCCAACGCCACGGACCGTGTGAGGGAATTACCACCACCGGCCCAGGAGCATGGTTACGACCTTAAGATTGCGGTACTCGGAGCCCAAGGAGTGGGGGAAAAAGTGCAATTGTGGTAGTTTAGTACAACGAATTCAGCGAGACCTGTGTCCCCCAAAATCTCGTCGTGTCTTCCTACCACTGTTGTCAGAATGGCCATGTCCCGAACTTCAAATCATGGACTTCCCTCCCCATATCATCTTTTCCAGTCAACACCCTTCAAGTAAGTTTGGTAACCTGGGCTAGTTATTGAGTAATTGTCATCAACAGAAACAGTTCATATATCTATTACAATTTTTGAAACCTGAGGTGTTTTTCTTGTTATATAGTGTTAGTATTCACTCTATTATAGATTGCCCCACCCACAAGTTATGTAAATTAGCTCTTGCTATCAAGTGTACAGCATGAATCTAATGGAGTGTTGTGATCAGCATTTTGGACTTGGTTAACAGGTCCTGTGACTAATCTCCTCTAAGTAATGGCATATGACTATGATATGCTATGGCTTCATGACTCTGGGACCTCCTGATGCTGAGATTGAATTTTCTGCAGAGGTAGCTCCATACTGGGGGCGAATTTGCAGTTTTTGCACATTCACAGTGAGTCCTCTCTTAATCGTTGGGTGCCTAGAGGTCGAAGTCCACTGCCAGTAGTGTCATATTAAAACAATCATGTATGTAGGTTGCTTTATAGTATAGATTAGAGTAACAATTTACTTACTATTGAAGTAAAATCTGATACAATCTTAGGGTGCATACACACGACGTGTGTCCACTCACCTGCGGCCGGCACGCTGGAGAGGAGGAGAATACAGAATAGTGGCGCAATGGTGAATCGTGGTGAATAGCGGCACACTCCTTTTTTTGCGGCCACGCACAGTACGGTGAGCACACGTTGTGCTCACTGTACGAGCCGGGCACCATAGACAGAACGGCGTAAATTTGCAGCGTATATACGCCCCCCATACATCCATGTGCATGCACCCTTTACCAAACTTGTAAGTAACAGCTTAAAGGGAACCTACCACCCCGATTCTACCTATAAGGTAGAAGGGGTGGAGTGGTAGGTGATGGATGGGAAGTGAGGATAGCCCTTTTTTGGGCTAATCCTCAACCGGGTGTCTTTTAGAAAACTTATTGCATGTATATGTAAATTTTTTTTATGCGGCTATGGGCGTGGGGTAGCCGGACATGAGGTACTAGTCGCGGCTACTTCCACACCAGTAGCCGCGTCCCGCCTACAGGTAATCTTCGGCGCACAGCTCCTGGTATCTGCGCGCCCTCGTCCGGGTCCCCTGCGTTCTGGGCATGCGCAGAACGCAGGCCATCGCTGCGCGGCCGCGGCTCCGGGGCCGGAGCTACTCACATGCGCAGAAGGCCAAGATGCCGAGGGAATCGGACCATGGCTGCGCAGCTACCAGGAGCTGCACGCCGAAGATTACCTGGTAGGCGAAGAACACTGTAATGGTACAGTGGATTTAGCCACCCATGGCTCTTGGAGGTATTAGCGGTGTGCAAGCACAGTTTCTAATGTTGCTCCAAACATTTCTTTTAAGTCGGTAATAACATATCCAACATTCACACTTTTCTTATGTAGAGGGTCCGTGCTGCTCCATGATGGTTTTTCTCCATAGACTTCACTAAAGAACTTCAAAGTGGCTCTAAAAATACCTTTACAAATGAAAATAGTATCAGACACACTCTTGATAAAAAAGGAAATGAATTAAAAGGGAATGGGAAACCGGAAGAAATGGAACGCACTCTATTCTCTAAATAGTCTGAAAAAACTCTGGTTTTTATCGAGTGCCAAGATTTTCTGCATCGCTTTACAAATCATAGGGTACATAAACGAAAATACACATACAGAATAAAATAATCAGTCCAAAATTGGAGGACGCTGCTACAAGAACTTACATCTTATGCAGATAATAGAGACTTAATATAATGATGATATAAAATCCTTGAAATAGAAAATGTAGTATGGGTCTGAACCAAAATAAATTGATTATGAGATGTACATAAGTGACATTCTTTTTATATTTCTGTAAAAAGATGTGCTCGAGTGAGCTAGAAACTAGTGTGTAGAGTATAATAATATCATTCATCTCTGCTTCCCCCCAATGTAATATCACAGTAGAAGCTGAACACCACAAGTTTGTGTGCACGCACCACGCATCTCTGTTTTTTATAGTAAATATCTTCGTTTCTTTTTCAAGTACCCCTCCCATCCTGCTCACCTTGTAATATTTCCTAAGCTAGCTTGTTGTGATCTGACTGGTTACAAACATTTGCAGATTCAGGCAGGGGGAAATCCCGCCATAGGCATGTCGCATCACATCTTTGAGTTGACCCCCCGTTTTCTCTATCCTCAGCACAACTTCCCACGCTAGATGTGTGTGCTACAAACCCGAGCAGCAGGATGACCCTTTCCCTCATCAGCATGCCTGTTAAGGAGGAGTGCGTGGGATATAGTGACAGGGGAGTGATGAAGAAAGAATGATGTAGGCACTCTCTGTAATTGCAAGGCTGAATAATATGGAAAAATCTATGATCCGCTCTAGCAGGTCTTAGAGCTGTGCTGGAGGTGAGATCCGGCTAGGTAGCCTTATGTGTTACAATACAGGGACCACAGTCCTTTAAAATAAATGTGCAGTTTATATGACATATTCTAGCCAACATGTAACTACGTTGTCTACTGCAACAGTTATACTAATTCTTATAGCAGCTTTTCAGAGCTAGCCAGGCTGCACTCAAAATCCAATTATTATTTTAGAAATAATACTGCTTAAGTAAACACAGTATATAGTTTTCATAAACTGATAGAATGAAATTTGTCTTGACAGATGGTTATTTTGGATCATTGTTAGGCTGCATTCACACAAACGTGGTATTCTCCAGTCCTGTATTCCCTGCTGTATGCATCCGTATATATGTGACATTTTTCATCCGTATGTCCAAATATGGACCGTGTCCATATAAAAATGGATTGGGAAAAAAAATAACGTCACATGTTTCGGAGTATTGGGGCACAGTATGTTCTACACTTATATATAGAGAAAAGATAACTTGGCATAACATAGTTCAAAAATTGAGGAGAATTTATTTCATCCAGAATAAACAGTATAGCAATCCACAAAATATTATTTTGCAAAGTTTTGGGTTTATAAATTCAGACCTTCATCGGCGAGGATTGCAAGGTATAAGTAGAAATGGGAGATGATGCCATGTATGATTCGCTGAGTGCAGGTGGACAGGAGGAAAAGTGGGTGCTCCGCTGGAGACATGAGCACAAGCTTGTCCTCCTTTCACTGCGCTCCAGTGGTTATAACGCGGGCATCTCCTCTCCATTCTACTTATACCTGCATCCTTTCTCCTTTCCAAATAATTTTGTTGGATTGCTATACTGTTATTTCTGGATTAAATAAATTCTCCTCATATAAAATGGATGGCAGACTATTGGCTGATGACAGAATACACCTCCCTCTGTTTTGGGTACTGCATGTATATACGACGCATACAATGCCACAACCGCATGCTGCCATATTTTATACGTTCCCATTGACTTCTATGGGGCATACGACGCAAATACATGAGAAAATAGGACATGCTCTATATTTTTATACAGCTCAAAACTGTACGGTGCACAATACGACCTTCATATGGCCACATTCATATGGTACCGTATATATGGCCACATATACAGTCATTTGACACGTTGGGGTGAATGTAGCCTACATTGTTCGACTAGTGATGAACTCCATCACAATTCTAGTGCCTATTGACGCATTATGCAACACGGCATAGACCTGCTGGACGGATTCTAACTCCACTCCATTCTGCATCTTTCCTAGATGACATGCAGTCTCTGTTATTAGTGTCAATAATGTGTCACAACTAAAGGGCCCAAACTGAATAATGAAAAGAAGGCAGTGGTTGGAAATGTTTATTAAATTGAAGAAAATAGACCACAGCAATAGAAGTGTTCCCAAATTTCAGGCACTTGTATCAATCATTTTTGCAAATATACATTTTACTCTAAAATAACAAAACACAAAAACCTCTTTACTTCATACGAATCTATGAATTATTTAGCTATTTCTGTCATAGTAACTACAGTGGTACCATCACCTGGAAAAATATATTGTGCCCTGCTTTCCGCTAAAAATATCATGATGTTTATGTTACAGGATGGGCAGATTCCTGCTGTCGGGGACTCAGAGTGCACATGCTTACATTCTGTCATGACATTGTTGCTTTGACAGCTTTGAATACATCAAAACCATAGGCAACAGATCTTGGAACAAAGGTGGGTCAATAAATGCCGAAAATAGTGTCATATATAAATATACATTAACAACCTAATCTTCATATAGACTAGACACATATGCCTTTTAAAACTTTTATATCACTGTCACCATCTTCTCTTGCTTTCTTCAGTAGGTGTCACTCCAGTGCTTTCAGTGCCGTCTAAATTTATTCTGCATCCACAGTAATCAAGAGCCATTGGTCCATATTTTTCTGAGATGAAATGCATGGGGCAGATACTCAAATGGCTGAAAGTCCGAATATTCCTAGTTGCCCATGGCAACCATTACAGCTCCAGCTTCATTTTTACCAGTGCTCATGATATTTTAAAGGGAGCTTGTAATAGTTGCCATGGCAACTAGAAATATTCTGACTTTCAGACAGTGATAAATGTGCCCCAATGTTTAGTAAGAAAATAGTCTAAATGACATCTTCTGTTTTTTTGGATCTATGATCACAAAGATACGAAATGTATATAGGTTTTATTATGATTTCATAGATTTTTTAAAAATGTTTCTTTCACCATATTCTCTACCATTGGGGGATGTTACTGTATTGCTGTAAAATGGCAACCTGTGTTATAATGGTGATATAGTGACTATAAGTCATGCTGGGAACATAAACAGGGTGATCAGAAGTCACACTCGGGAATAGGGAACCTGGGGTTGGTGTTTGGCTTCTTTTATTTCTGAGCATAAAAACAAAACAACGTCCATTGTAGACTAAAAGGTAAGGTTTGTAGAAATTTCGGATATTGAAAATCGGTCCAACATCTGGATGGGTTTAATCGGAAGCAGTTGTAGTCCAGCAGTTGGCACCTCTGCGATAAAGAACATATGAAGAGTCCACCAGCTCCCAATCCCCTCACCCATGCAATGTCAATGGAAACCAACTGCCAAAATACCCTTACGGTGAAACAGAATTGAGTAGGGCACTAAATTTTTTTAAGAAGAGAAAACAGTTCAACCAGCTTTATTGGAAAATGGACCCTTTGCACCAAGGGAATCTTCTTGGCATTTAGATGAAAGTGGAAGTCTTTAAAAAACTCTGTTACTTTGTCGATAGCAACTGAGAAGAGTCCAGAAAGGACTTGAAACGCGTATTGTCCCATTCTAACTCATTTGTCTTCTATATTATGTAATCACTCTTATTGATTTTTTTTTTCATATATTGATTTTATATAACCTACTCTTATAAGAAAATAAGCAATTTATTGAAAAAAGCTAATACAGCGTTGGACATTTTTGGGGGGAAGTTTGGAGACCATACAACCTCCACAAGAATCGATTACTTTGCCCTATTGTTGATTGAAATTTTTATTTCAGATTGCAGGGGTTATGCATGGTTCTGTATAATTTCCAATAGTGGAGCAATAGTAAATAACATCTTCCGATGCAGTAAAATTTATAAGTTTGTTATAAGAAATGTAGCCAAATGGTGATTGATACAACTGGTGTGTGTGTATTTCCCATTATTATTCTACAGATATGCTAAGTGTTATGTTGCTTATAGCAACATAGATACATTCCACATCTTCTTTGTGTTATTAAAGTCTAATAGGTAGCTAGGCTAGGCACACAATATTCCTGGCTACATACCTATTGGCAATATAATGGAAAACAATCGTGATCTACAGTAACTGGTCTCGTTTAAGAAATCAGTTTTGGAAAACCTTCAGCATAATTGAAAAAAGTGCCAATAAAAGCATCCATAACTGTTCCACAAAAGGCCTTTCTGCCTTGTGTCAACTACAGATTTCTATCGATTGGAAGAGATTTTATATATCAAGGATACCTGTGATATGTTGTACGGACTGAATAAACAAAGTTGTTATGTTAAACTGATAGTCTATTGATGACATGGATGGATATAGTGAAATATGAAGTTAAAGGAAAATTTGGAGCCATGTTCATTTGTGTAAATTTGTTTTACAGAGTGATCGGCACATCTGAAACTCCCAATTATTATGGTTGGGAATAAAGCGTGACTTGCAAAGAGGACGTGTTATCCCACGTTGGAATGTGTCCCACTCGTGAAGAAGACCTGGAAATGTGGCGTACATTGATGCTCTGCCAAGTATAATGGCACATATTGCTACTTTTCAGTGAACTACTTAAGAGCATTGGCTGTGCAAGATGCAAGCATGTACATGCTGCTATACGCTTTCAGAGGCACTACGTCGCAACCGGTGTTCATCATGTGAGGGACAGCATTCACTTATGAAATCCAATAATAATTGTCAAGTATCTTTTGTTATGGGATAAAGAACATTTCCCACTTGTCCAACAAGACCATATTGACTCTGGTCCCAGTGATTGGATCCTGAGATTGTGCCACATTCCGTGCATTAACCTGATAGCATAGTCCTCCCTTGCTTGTGTTTAGTGGAAATGGGGATATAATGACTGACTTCTGTGACCTACCAGCTTTGCCCCTTTTCATAACAAGATAATAGTGGCATAATCCCTTGGTTAGTTTTCATTTGACACAGATTACCTATGAACCTAGATGGAATGATCTGTGTTTTAATTGCTAATGCAACCCTTCCATATAGTGAATCTCAGATAACTTCAGCCTGGGTTTTAGTCCCAATTGAATAGATCTAAAATTGAATCAAGAAGGTTTTTTTAAGCTAAGCCATGTTTAGCAAATATTAAACCTCAGGCAGAAGCCATTGTTCTGGGTCTCGTAAATCTCTGGCTACCTGTGCTGTTGTTTTGATCTCACTCTTCCATTTTCTTACAGGGTACAGTACATTCATTGTACAACAGTCGCTAAAATTACCCCATAAATGTCTCCTATATAACATGATTGTTATGTTTTGACTTGCATCACTTTTTTTTTGTTAAAAACATTGTTCATGGAAAACCATCAGCATTTAATAGGTACTTTTATTCAGTAGACAATCTTGTTGTTATTGTATTTGTTACACTGTAGTCTGTCTTTGCCAGAGATAAGGTAGAACATTGCTAAGAGATGTTTTACAGTTCGATTTTGGCAGCAGAGGCTCATTTTGTGAGTGAAATTATTTTGTATTTGTCTTTTTCGTACGGTACACGGTGTTAGAGAATTAATATATCTGATAATATTTGTATTAGCACACAAAAAAATAAAGCACTTTCAGAGCCAGGCTTGTATGACCATACATGGCCCTGGTATTAGTACAATTCCCTGATTTGTGGAATTGTTGGGTCCTTTGTTAACTGTACTGTGTGGAGACAGTTTCTGCCTCATCTCGTAGCACCCACTGTATACAAAACAATGCAAAACGCCCGTTAAAGAGTAATCTACAGTGAGGATAATTGCACAAAACAATCTCAAAGATCTATTAAAACCCATTCTGCTAATTGGGTAAATAGTGTTTTCGGAAAAATCCGTTTATGCCGTTATTTTTAAAAAAAACAAAATATTTACTACCTTTTGGAGCCCCCCTCCCCCCCCCCCTCATTGGATCCAGTAGAAGCTCCTGGTCTCCAGTGTTGACGTCACATACATCAGAATGATGGCACGTGAGTCGGAATCACTGCCAAAGCAGTGATCACTCAGTTACTAATTTGACTAGTCAAGCGTCTCTACCATTATATGTAGATATGCTTCTATGTCATCATTGTGGTTTCTTGTTTGCTAAGTGTCTGCACAAATGAGTCTCCAGCCATATGAAGTGCTGTACAGTCTAGATCACAGTCCCATTCTATTAAAGATCAATTCATATCAGTGGCCTTTCGCATCAGTAGGACAATCATATATGACCAGATCTAATAGTGGTGGATCAAAGGTCTCTTATAGTTCATGAAAAGAGTTCTAAGGAAATGTCTAATGTCATCTATTGCCCTGTTATTAGTGCCATTTCTTAAAATATAGATTAAAAGCAATGTTATGTAATGTTATGTTAGCCCAGTGGTCGGAAAATATGGCTCACAAGCCGATTGGTTCTTTAGATGGCTCATCTGGCTACAGCAAATTCTTTAAATAGTGATCGGCACGTGTGCGACTAGGACAACACAAGCTCTGATCACTGACCAGGCTGTGATGTTATATTGCCTGTGTCCTTTGTGCAAACCATTCACCGCGGCGTCATTACTAGGCAGTGGCGTGGGTCATAAAGAACGGTGGGTCAACGTGCCACTATATATTATCTGTGCAATTTATAGCTTATAATTTCTTTTCAATGGTTAATAGCGTTTCACTATAATGCATGGAATATACTCCCCATTAATGACGTCTTCAAGAGCCTGTCAAGTGACTACAACAATCTTAATCTTTACAGGGATTGGAAAAACTGAAACCTGAACCAAGATGAGTAATGCGTGTCTCAGCCTACGGAATCCCCATGGGCACTAGCCATAATGCTCACAGATGAACACAAGTTCTATATAAAGCAGTCAAGGGACAGGGCATAACTACAGGCGTAGCACTATATCAGCTGCCCATGGGACCTGCAGTGTCATGGGGCCCGGCCACCCAAACGGCCACATTTAAAGAATGTAGAATGTGCACCATATATACTTACTGCGTGCTGGAGTTCACAGAAAGTGTATTGTCTGTCTAAATGCATATGTGGTGATTCACCAAGATTGTGCACCGAAGGTATGAAGTGTCGGTTCCCCGCTCAGGTTCTATGGAGTTTACCATCTTTTTTGTGGTGCATTTAAGTGCTTGAGCTTGCGAACAGAATTTGAAAGTTAAATCTGCACTCAGTCTGAATCGGGTCGGACAGTCAGATGGCACGCCCCCTAATTTGTGTCACATGGAAGCCAGACAGCTTGTACCCACAAAGGATTTTGTGCGCCACATTTCCAGCGCAACAATTCTAACATACCTGTGCACGCCATGTAAGGCCTTGGAAAGCGTGAACAATCCGACAAAAGTGCAGCACGCAGCAATTAGTAGATGATCCCCATTATGCAGCAATTGTACAGCATGATCTGTTATAAAAGTGCATATGTTCCACAGTACACAGCCAAGATAAAAAGAATAATCGGGAGGGGGAAGGACAAGGTGGAGGAATCTTCATTACTACTTTCTGCAGTCTACTTTTCCCACACATTATGCAGCTAAGGGCTGCAGAAGTAGAGATCTACATATGTGTGCATGAGTGTATAAATGGATTGAGATATGCTGTATGTTTGTATATAGTTCTTGGTGTATATAATGTAGGTGTTACTGTGCTGTATATGGTACTGGATGTATGTGTGTAGATATTGTATGTATTTTAAGGTAAGTACGTGTTATGCTGTATGTTGTATGTGGTGTGTTAATACTGTATACATGTAGAGATATGATGTGTATAAGTACATAGTTTTATATGGTTGAAATGACACATGTCCTCAGGTTCACCCAGGAAGGGAGGATTAAGTGGAAACAATGCAACATGTATATATGTGTAGAGCTAGTGGCATAGATTCAACAAGGTGCTGGAAGCATTCCTCAGAGATTTTGATCCATATTGACATGATGGCATCACACAGTTGCCACAGATTTGTCGGCTGCACATCCATGATGCGAATCTCCCGTTCCACCACATCCCGAAGATGCTCTATTGGATTGAGATCTGGTGACTGTGGAGGCCATTTGAGTACAGTGAACTCATTGTCATGTTCAAGAAACCAGTCTGAGATGATTCCAGCTTTATGACATGGCGCATTATCCTGCTGAAAGTAGCCATCAGATGTTGGGTACATTGTGGTCATAAAGGGATGGACATGGTCAGCAACAATACTTAGGTAAATGTGGCGTTACAAACGATGCTCAATGGTACCAAGGGGCCAAAGAGTGCCAAGAAAATATTCCCACACCATGACACCACCAGCCTGAACCGTTGATACAAGCGGGATGGATCCATGCTTTCAGTTGTTGAGCCAAATTCTGACCTACCATGAATGTCGCAGCAGAAATCGAGACTCATCAGACCAGGCAACGTTTTTCCAATCTTCTACTGTCCAATTCGATGAGTTGTGCAAATTGTAGCCTCAGTTTCCTGTTCTAGCTGAAAGGAGTGGCACCCGGTGTGGTCTTCTGCTGCTGTAGCCGCAGCTCGGGACGTACTGTGCATTCAGAGATGCTTTCTGCCTACCTTGGTTGAACGGGTGGCGATTTGAATCACTGTTGCCTTTCTATCAGCTCGAACCAGTCTGCCCATTCTCTCTGACCTCTGGCATCAACAGGCATTTCCGCCCACAGAACTGCCGCTCACTGGATGTTTTTTTATTTTTCGGACCATTCTCTGATGGTTGTGCGTGAAAATCCCAGTAGATCAGCAGTTTCTGAAATACTCAGACCAGCCCTTCTGGCACCAACAACCATGCCACGTTCAAAGGCACTAAATCACCTTCTTCCCATACTGATGCTCAGTTTGGACTGCAGGAGATTGTCTGACCATGTCTACATGCCTAAATGCACTGAGTTGCCGCCATGTGATTGGCTGATTAGAAATTAACGAGCAGTTGGACAGGTGTACCTAATAAAGTGGCCGGTGAATGTGTATATATATAGACAGGATGAAAGGCATCTTCCCTGGGACATTCAACCAAGGGTTATTAAAAGAGCAATTACATCCTCTGCCCACAAAAGTCCACATGCAGTGGGCCCTGGACAAATGCCCTCCTAACGTTAGCTCTGGGTATTGTCTACCATTTTTTTGTGTTTTCTTCTTAAATGAACTCCTAAAACGAAATAAAATTAACACTTTACTTAACACTTTAAAATTAACACTTTACTATAATTAAATCTTTGCCATTTTCTTCATCTGTATTTAAGTGATCAGGAAAGGATTTCCAGTTGCGCACAAGCAGAAGTTGCTCGCCTTTGGGCAAACTTGCAGAAAATGATGTGCAGTTCAGAGTGTAATTTTAGCTGATACAGTGGAGTACTGATAGGTTCCCTTTAAGTGTAAGAGAGTATTCTGTCACCAGGAGCCCTTTTTCTGGCTCTCCCATGTCTCCATAGAGAATAGTGTGCACATTTCCAAACAAAAGAAAGGTTGGATCAAAGTTTACCTTTCTGTATGCAGAGCTGCGTCTCTAGTCCCATGGGAGTGGCCAGTGAGAAGTGGGCAGTCGTGCTGAGATGGAAGTGATGGAAGGAGGAGATGTGGGTGACATGGAAGGTTTTTTTAAAATTTGAAATCAATGCATTACAGAGGGGTTTCCCGAGGGTAGGAGGTGGACACTCCTCACTAGCCATTCCCGTGGGTTATAATATAGGAGGTGGGGGCAGTAGCCTGGGGCCCAAGCCTTCTAGGGGGCCTATAGCCACTTAAATCGCCCACCAAATTTTTAAAATATAATTTAATAAACCTTTACCCATGAAATCATGTACATCTGTTCCTGCTCTTAATACACGTGTACGCAAGAGCTATTTCAGGACCTTGGACCTCCAAAGGTCCTGAAACCAACGATTGAAAGCAAGCAGAAGGGACACATCCTCCATTCTCCAAGAAGTATGATTCTAGTATCCGGCCTTAAAATGGCTATAATATTCATACAGCCTAGGGCCCTTGGCAGTTTGTAATCTCCGAGTTACAATTCATTTGTGAATGGAAGGGGGAGGATTAAGAGGTTGGGAATGAGAGGCAGATTTATTATTATTAGACATTTCCTGCTTTGAGCAATAGAGACCGAAAGACAATAGACTGATCGTAAGTGTAATTCACTTATCACCTATTATCACATGTTCTGTTTTCCCTAAAACCATGTAAATAAACAAAAATGTCAAATATGATCCATCGACCGGTCCTTTTGACTGTATCGCTTTTGAACTCCTTACATTCATAGCCCCATCATGTTAAACAGGGTGTAGAGCAGCTACACTGTACACCTTTCCTGTTCACGTTCGACAAAAGGGGTGTAGTCTGTGAAAAAATAATGCTGACTCAACAGAATTTTGTCCAGGTTTTCTGGCGAAAAATAAACCAACAAATCGGTGCAAATTACAACTAGACCATCTGAAATTATGACAGATTTATCATCCAGCACACTAATATGAAAGGTGAAATAGGGTTTTCACTGCACAATGGCTTTTAGAAAGTTCACAGGACCAAATCCTTTGTACTATAGAAGAATATGTAACTGAAGTCACACTGTTATGCAAAAAGTGGATCTTCTATTGAAATCCCATAGCAAACATCCAAAAAGTGACGTTTCGGTCGTAGATACTACCTTCATCATCCCCAGTTTGTGGAGGATTACTTATAGCATTATATTATTATTATTATAATATTATTATTATATTATAAATTATATTTCTTCCTAGTGGTACAATTTAATATTATTTGCAGTGTACTGGGAAGCTGGAAAAAATCTAAATATAGTGGAATTTACAAAAAACTTTATTTTTACATAAAACCTATTTTTGTAATATAATGCAATTACTTTGTCCCACAAACACTCAAATGTGATCAGGTGATTGCTCAAATAATACACTGCAACACTTCTCTAGTTTAGTGTATCACACTAGTATAGTCTGTCATACAGAAAACGCTGTATCATTGCTTTAACATGCCAATGGGCGACAGAGGTCTATTAATTACCAAAATGAGCAAGGGGTTAAACACCCAGGTTGAAGTCCAACACCTGCTCTGGTAATGTATAAAATGCAACTGCTATTCCCTAGCATAATTCTATTCTTGTTTTTATTTTTATTGCTTTTATAGCCTCATTTTCTTCAAGGAGATGCTTCCTGAATGTGGCTGAGCCTGCAGCCTCTGGAATATGCCGCAGTGCAACCATTTTGCCAACGCCACGGACCGTGTGAGGGAATTACCCACCACCGGCCCAGGGAGGCATGGTTACGACCTTCAAGATTGCGGTACTCGGAGCCCAAGGAGTGGGGAAAAGTGCAATTGTGCGTCAGTTTATGTACAACGAATTCAGCGAGACCTGTGTCCCCACCAAATCTCGTCGTGTCTTCCTACCAGCTGTTGTCATGAATGGCCATGTCCACGAACTTCAAATCATGGACTTCCCTCCCATATCATCTTTTCCAGTCAACACCCTTCAAGTAAGTTTGGTAACCTGGGCTAGTTATTGAGTAATTGTCATCAACAGAAACAGTTTCATATATCTATTACAATTTTGAAACCTGAGGTGTTTTTCTTTGTTATATAGTTTAGATTTATTCACTCTACTTATAGATTGCCCCACCCCAAGTTTATGTAAATTAGCTCTTGCTATCAAGTGTACAGCATGAATCTAATGAGTGTTGTGACTCAGCATTTTGGACTTGGTTATACAGGTCCTTTGCACTAATCTCCTCCTAAGTAATGGCATATGACTATGATATGCTATGTGTTCATGACCTCTGGGACCTCCTTGATGCTGAGATTGAATTTTCTGCAGAGGTAGCTCCATACTTGGGGGCGAATTTGCAGTTTTGCACATTCACAGTGAGTCCATTCTCTTAATCGTTGGGTGCCCTAGAGGTCGAAGTCAACTGCAAGTAGTGTCATATTAAAACAATCATGTATGTAGTTGCTTTATAGTATAGATTAGAGTAACAATTTACTTACTATTGAAGTAAACTTCTGATTACAATCTTAGGGTGCATACACACGAACGTGTGTCCACTCACCTGCGGCCGGCACGCTGGAGAGGAGGAGAATACAGAATAGTGGCGCAATGGTGAATCGTGGTGAATAGCGGCACACCTCCTTTTTTTGCGGCCACAGCACAGTACGGTGAGCACACGTTGTGCTCACTGTACCGAGCCCGGGCACCATAGACATACGGGCGTAAATTTGCAGCCGTATATACGCCCCCCATACATCCATGTGCATGCACCCTTCTACCAAACTTGTTAGTACAAGCTTAAAGGGAACCTACCACCCCGATTCTACCTATAAAGGTAGAAGGGGTGGTAGGTGGATGGATGGGACGTGAGGATAGCCCTTTTTTGGGCTAATCCTCACATCCCGGGTGTCTTTTAGAAAACTTTATTGCATGTATATGTAAATTTTTTTATACGGCTACTGGGGCGTGGAGTAGCCGGACATGAGGCTACTAGTCGCGGCTACTCCACACCCCAGTAGCCGCGTTACTCCGCCTACCAGGTAATCTTCGGCGCACAGCTCCTGGTATCTGCGCGCCCTCGTCCGGGTCCCCTGCGTTCTGGGCATGCGCAGAACGCAGGCCATCGGCTGCGCGGCCGCGGCTCCGGGGCCGGAGCTACTTCACATGCGCAGAAGGCCAAAGATGCCGAGGGAATCGGACCATGGCGCGCAGCTACCAGGAGCTGCACGCCGAAGATTACCTGGTAGGCGAAGTAACACTGTAATGGTACAGTGGATTTAGCCACTCCATGGCTCTTGGAGAGTATTTAGCGGTGTGCAAGCACAGTTTCTAAATGTTGCTACCAAACATTTCTTTTAAGTCGGTAATAACATATTCCAACATTCACAACTTTTTCTTATGTAGAGGGTCCGTGCTGCTCCATGATGGTTTTTCTCCATAGACTTCACTAAAGAACTTCAAAGATGGCTCTAAAAATACCTTTACAAAATGAAAATAGTATCAGGAATCACACTTCTTGAGTTAAAAAAAGGAATGAATTAAAAGGGAATGGGAAACCGGAAGAAATAGAGAACGCATTCTCTATTCTCTAAATAGTCTGAAAATAATCTATGGTTTTTATTTATCGAGTGCCAAGATTTTCTGCATCGCTTTACAAATCATAGGGTACATAAACGAAAATACACATTACAGAATAAAATAATCAGTCCAAAAATTGGAGGACGCTGCTCACAAGAACTTACAATCTTATGCAGATAATAGAGACTTAATATAAATGATGATATAAAATCCTTGCAAATAGAAAATGTAGTATCGGGTCTGAACCAAAATAAATTGATTATGAGATGTTACATAAGTGACATTCTTTTTACTATTCTGTAAAAAGATGTGCTCGAGTGAGCTAGAAACTAGGTGTGTAGAGTATAATAATATCATTCATCTCTGCTTCCCCCCAATGTAATATCACAGTGTAGAAGCTGACACATCCCACAAGTTTGTGTGCACGCACCACGCATCTCTGTTTTTTTATAGTAAATATCTTCGTTTCTTTTTCAAGTACCCCCTCCCATCCTTGCTCACCTTGTAATATTTTCCTAAGCTAGCTTGTCTGTGATCTGACTGGTTACATAACATTTGCAGATTCAGGCAGGGGGAATCCCGCCATAGGCATGTCGCATCACACTCTTTGAAGTTGCCACCCCCGTTTTCTCTATCCCTCAGCAACTTCCCACGCTGAGATGTGTGTGCTACAAACCCTGAGGCAGCAGGGATGACCCTTTCCCTCATCAGCATGCCTGTTAAGGAGGAGTGCGTGGGATATAGTGACAGGGGGAGTGAGTGAAGAAAAGAATGATGTAGGACACTCTCTGTAATTGCAAGGCTGAATAATATGGAAAAATCTAATGATCCGCTCTAGCAGGTCTTATGAGTCTGTGCTGGAGGTGAGATCCGGTCTAGGTAGCCTTATGTGTTACAAATACAGGGGACCACAGTCCTTTAAAATAAATGTGCAGTTTATATGACATATTCTAGCCAAACATGTAACTACGTTGTCTACTGCAACAGTTATACTAATTCTTATGGCAGCTTTTCAGAGCTAGCCAGGCTGCACTCAAAATCCAATTTATTTATTTTAGAAATAATAACTGCTTAAAGTAAACACAGTATATAGTTTTCATAAACTGATAGAATGAAAATTTGTCTTGACAGATGGTTATTTTGGATCATTGTTAGGCTGCATTCACACAAACGTGTTATTTCTCCAGTCCTGTATTTCCCTGCTGTATGCATCCGTATATATGTGACATTTTTCATCCGTATGTCCAAATATGGCACCGTGTCAATATAAAAATGGATTGGGAAAAAAAAATACACGTCACTCAATGTTTCGGAGTATATGGGTGCACAAGTATGTTACTACATCATATATATAGAGAAAAGATAACTTGGCATAACTATAGTTCAAAAATTGAGGAGAATTTATTTCATCCAGAATAAACAGTATAGCAATCCAACAAAAATTATTATTTTGCAAAGTTTTGGGTTTATAAATTCAGACCTTCATCAGGCGAGGATTGCAAGGTATAAGTAGAAATGGAGATGAGATGCCATGTTATGATCGCTGGAGTGCAGGTGGAAAGGAGGAAAAGTGGGTGCTCCTGCTGGAGACATGAGCACACCGCTTTTCCTCCTTTCCACCTGCGCTCCAGTGGTTATAACGCGGCATCTCCTCTCCATTTCTACTTATACCTTGCAATCCTTTCTCCTTTCCAAATAATTTTTGTTGGATTGCTATACTGTTTATTCTGGATTAAATAAATTCTCCTCATATAAAAATGGATGGCAGACTATTGGCTGACTGACAGAATACACCTCCCTCTGGTTTTGGGTACTGCATGTATATACGACAGCATACAATGCACAACCGCATGCTGCCCATATTTTATACGTTCCCATTGACTTCTATGGGGCATACGGACGCAAATACATGAGAAAATAGGACATGCTCTATATTTTTATACAGCTCAAAAACTGTACGGTGCACAATACGACCATTCATATGGCCACATTCATATGGTACCCGTATATATGGCCACATATACAGTCATTTTGACACGTTGGGGTGAATGTAGCCTTACATTGTTCGACTAGTGATGAACTCCCATCACTAATTCTTAGTGCCTATTTGCACAGCATCTATGCAACACGGCATAGACCTGCTGGACGGATTCTAACTCCACTCCATTCTGCATCTTTCCTAGATGACATGCAGTCTCTGTTATAGTGTCAATAATGTGTCACAACTAAAGGGCCCAAACTGAAATAATGGAAAAGAAAGGCAGTGGTTGGAAATGTTTATTAAATTAAAGAAAATAGACCAAGCAATAGAAAGTGTTCCCAAAATTTCAGGCACTTGTATCAATCATTTTTGCAAATATACATTTTACTCTAAAATAACAAAACACAAAAAACCTCTTTACTGAATCTATGAATTATTTAGCTATTTCTGTCATAGTAACTTACAGTGGTACCATCACCTGGAAAAATATATTGTGCCCTGCTATTCCAGCTAAAAAATATCATGATGTTCTATGTTACAGGAGTGGGCAGATTCCTGCTGTCGGGGACTCAGAAGTGCACATGCTTACATCCTCGTCTATGACATTTGTTGCTTTGACAGCTTTGAATACATCAAAACCATAAGGCAACAGATCTTGGAAACAAGGTGGGTCAATAATATGCAAGAAAATAGTGTCATATATAAATATACATTAACAACCTAATCTTCATATAGACTATGACACATATGCCTTTTTAAAACTTTTTATATCACTGTCACCATCTTCTCTTTGCTTTCTTCAGTAGGTGTCACTCCAGTGCTTTCAGTGCAGTCTAAATTTATTCTGCATCCACAGTAATCAAGAGCAATTGGTCCCATATTTTTCTGAGATGAAATGCAATGGGGCAGATACATCAAACTGTCTGAAAGTCAGAATATTCCTAGTTGCCCATGGCAACCAATTACAGCTCAGCTTTCATTTTACCAGTGCTCATGAATATTTTAAAGGGGAGCTGTAATTAGTTGCCATGGGCAACTAGAAATATTCTGACTTTCAGACAGCTTGATAAATGTGCCCCAATGTTTTTAGTAAGAAAATAGTCTAAATGACATCTTCTGTTTTTTGGATCACTATGATCACAAAGATACGAAATGTATATAGGTTTTATTATGATTTCATAGATTTTTTTAAAATGTATTCTTTCACCATATTCTTTGCTACCATTTGGGGGACTGTACTGTATTGCTGTAAAATGGCAACCTGTGTTATAATGGTGATATAGTGACTACTAGTCATGCTGGGAACATCAACAGGGTGATCAGAAGTCACACTGCGGGAATAGGGAACCTGCGGGTTGGTGTTTGGCTTCTTTTATTTCTGAGCATAGAAAAAAACAACAGTCCCATTGTAAGACTAAAAGGTAAGATTTGTAGAAATTTCGGATATTGAAAATCGGTTCCATACATCTGGATGGGTTTAATCGGAAGCAGTTGTAGTCCAGCAGTTGGGCACCTCTGCGATAAAGAACATATGAAGAGTCCACCAGCTCCCAAATCCCCTCACCCATGCAATGTCAATGGAAAACCAACTGCCAAAATACCCTTACGGTGAAAACAGAATTGAGTAGGGCACTTAAATATTTTTTTAAGAAGAAAAACAGTTCACCAGCTTTATGGAAATGGACCCTTTGCACCAAGAATCTTCTTGGCATTTAGATAGAAGTGGAATGTCTTTAAAATGACTCTTGTTACTTTGTCGATAGCAACTGAGGAAGAGTCCAGGAAAGGACTTGAAACGCGTATTGCTCCCATCTTCTAAACTAATTTTTTAGTCTTTATATTATGTAATCACTCTTATTGATTTTTTTTTTTTATCATCTATTGATTTTATGATAACCTACTCTTATAAGAAATAAAGCAATTTTATTGAAAAAAGCTAATACAGCGCTGATACATTTTTTGGGGACAGTTTGGAGACCATACAACCTCCACAAGAATCGATTACTTTGCCATATTGTTGATTTGAAATTTTTATTCTAGATTGCAGGTTTTATGCATGGTTCTGTATAATTTCCAATATGTGGAGCAATAGTAAATAGACATCTTCCGATGCAGTAAAATTTATAAGTTTGTTATAAGAAATGTAGCCAAATGGTGATCTGATCACATACTGTGTGTGTGTGTTATTTCCCATTATTATTCTACAGATATTTAAGTGTATGTTTGCATTATAGCAACATAGATACATATCCACATCTTCTTTGTTGTTTATTAAAGTCTAATAGTGTAGCTAGGCAACAATATTCCTGGCTACATACCTATTGGCAATATCATGGAAAAACAATCGTGACTCTACAGTAACTGGTCTCGTTTTAAGAAATCAGTTTTGGGAAAACCTTCAGCATAATTGAAAAGTGCCAAATAAAAGCATCCATAACTGTTCCACAAAAGGCCTTCTGCCTTGTGTCAACTACAGATTTCTATCGATTGGAAGAGATTTTTATATATCAAGGATACCTGTGATCTGTTGCTACGGACTGAATAACAAATTGTTCATGTTTTAACCTGATAAGTCTATTGACTGACATGGATGGATTTATAGTGAATATATGAAGTTAAAGGAAATTTGTAGCCATGTTCATTTGTGTAAATTTGTTTTACAGAGTGATCGGCACATCTGAAACTCCAATTATTATTGTTGGGAATAAGCGTGACTTGCAAAGAGGACGTGTTATCCCACGTTGGAATGTGTCCCACCTCGTGAAGAAGACCTGGAAATGTGGCTACATTGAATGCTCTGCCAAGTATAACTGGCACATATTGCTACTTTTCAGTGAACTACTTAAGAGCATTGGCTGTGCAAGATGCAAGCATGTACATGCTGCTATACGCTTTCAAGGAGCACTACGTCGCAACCGGTGTTCTATCATGTGATGGCACAGCATTCACTTATCTTTTGTTATGGGATAAATGAACATTTCCCACTTGTCCAACAAGACCATATTGACTCTGGTCCCAGTGATTGGATCCTGAGATTTGCCACATTCAGTGCATTAACCTGATAGCATAGTCCTCCCTTGCTTGTTTTTAGTGGGAAATGGGGATATAATGACTACTTCTGTGACTACCAGCTTTCCCCTTTTCATAACAAGATTAATAGTGGCATAATCCTTGGTTAGTTCTTCATTTGACACAAGATTACCTATGAACCTAGATGGAATGATCTGTGTTTTAATTGCTAATTGCAACCTTCAATATAGTGAATCTCAGATTAACTTCCAGCCTGGGTTTTATGTCCCAATTTGAAGAGGTTCTAACATTGACTTCAAAGAAGGTTTTTTTTAAGCTAAGCCATTTGTAGCTAAATATTAAACCTCAGGCAGATAGACCATTGTTCTCGGGTCTCTGTAATATCTCTGGCTACCTGTGCTGTTGTTTTGATCTCACTCTTCCATTTCTTCTTACAGGGTACAGTACATATCATTGTACAACAGTCGCTAAAATTACCCCCATAAATGTCTCCTATATAACATGATTGGTTATGTTTTGCACTTTGCATCACTTTTTTTTTTTGTTAAAACATTGTTCATGGAAACCATCAGCATTTAATAGGTTAACTTTTATTCCAGTAGACAAATCTTGTTGTTATTGTATTTGTTACACTGTAGTCTTGTCTTTGCCAAGAGATAAGGTAGAACATTGCTAAGAGATGTTTTACAGTTCGTTTTGGCAGCAGAGGGCTCATTTGTGGTGAAATTATTTGTATTTTGTTTCTTTTTCTTACGGTCACCTGTAGAGAATATATATGTATAATAATTTGTATTAGCACAACAAAATAAAGCCACCTTTCATAGCCAGGCCTTGTAATTGACCTACAATGGCCCTGGTTATAACTGTACAATCCCTTGTATTTGTGGAATATGTTGGTCCTTTGTTAACTGTATTTGTGTACGACATTTCTGCTCTCTCTTACCACCCACTTTTACAAATCAGAAACAGTTAAAGAGTAATCTACATGTGAGGATAATTGCACAACAATCTCAAGATCTATAAAACCCATTTCTCCTAATTGGGTAAATAGTGTTTTCGGAAAAATCCAGTTATGCCGTTATTTTTAAAAAAACAAAATATATTTACTACCTTTTGGGAGCCCCCCTCCCCCCCCCCCTCATTGGATCCAGTAGAAGCTCCTGGTCTCCAGTGTTGACGTCACATACATCAGAATGAATGGCACGTGAGATCTGGAATCACTGCCAAAGCAGCGTCTACCATTATATGTAGATATTGCTTCTATATGTCATCATTGTGGTTTCTTGTTTGCTAATTGTTCTGCACAACATGAGTCTCCAGCCATATGAAGTGCTGTACAGTCTAGATCACAGTCCATTCTATTAAAAGCTCAATCTCATATCAGATGGCCTTTGCGCATCAGTAGGACAATCATATCTGACCAGATCTAATAGTGGTGGATCAAAGGGTCTCTTATTAAGTTCTATGAAAAGAGTTCTAAGGAAATGTCTAATGTCATCTATCTGCCCTCTGTTATTAGTGCCATTATTCTATCAACATAAGATTAAAAGCAATGTTAATGTAATGTTATGTTTAGCCCAGTGGTCAGGAAAATATGGCTCACGAGCCCGATTTGGTTCTTTAGATGGCTATATCTGGCTCACAGACAATTCTTTAATAGTGATCGGCACTGTGTGCGACTAGGACACACACAGCTCTGATCACTGGACCCAGGCTGTGATGTTATTACTGCCTGTGTCCTTTTGTGCAACCCATTCACCGCGGGCGTCATTACTTAGGCAGTGGCGCCTGGGTCATAAAGAACGGTGGGTCAACGTGCCACTATATATTATCTGTGCAATTTTATAGCTTATAATATTCTTTTCAATGGTTTAATAGTTTTCACTATAATGCATTGAATATATACTCCCCATTAACTGACTTCTTGAAGAGCCTGTCAAGTGACTACCTCAACAATCTTTAATCTTTACAGGGATTGGAAAAACTGAAACCTGAACCAATGATGAGCAATCGCGTGTCTCAGCCTACCTCGGAATCCCCATGGGCACTAGCCATAACTGCTCACAGATGATTACACAGTTCTATAATTAAAGCAGTCAAGGGACAAGGCAGAACTACAGGCGTAGCACTCATATCAGCTGCCAGTGTCAGGGGGCCCGGCCACCCAAACTGCCACATTTAAAGAATGTAGAATGTGCACCATTATATACATATTGGGGCACATTTACTTACTTTGCTGCTGGAGTTCACAGAAAGTGTATTGTCTGTCTATAATGCAGTATGTGGTGATTCACCAAGATTGTGCACCCGAAGTTATGAATGTGTCGCTTCCCCGCTCAGGTTCTATGGAGTTTACCATCTTTTTTGTGGTGCATTTAAGTGCTTGAGCTTGCGACAGAATTTGAAAGTTAAATCCTGCACTCAGTCTGAATCGGTCGGACAGTCAGATGGCACGCCCCCTAATTTGTGTCACATGGAAGCCAGCACAGCTGTACCACAAAAGGATCTTGTGCGCACACATTTCCAGCGCAAACACTTCTTAAATACCTGTGCAAGCCATGTAAAAAGGTGAACAATCCGACAAAAGTGCAGCACGCAGCAATTAGTAGATGATCCCCATTATGCAGCATATTGCACAGCATGATCTGTTATAAAAGTGCATATGTTCCACAGTACACAGCCAAGATAAAAAGAATATTCGGGAGGGGGAGAGGACAAAAGGGTGAGGAATCTCTCATTACTACTTTCTGCAGTCTACTTTTCCCACACATTATGCAGCTACTGGGCTGCATGAAGTAGAGTATATACATATGTGTGCATGAGTGTATAAATGTATTGATGTATATATCTTGTATGTATATGCTGTATGTTTGTATATAGTTCATTGTGTGTATATAATGTATGTGTTTACTGTGTCTGTATATGGTACTGTATGTATGTGTGTAGATATTGTATGTATTTAATGTAAGTACGTATGATTATGCTGTATGTTTGTATGTGGTGTGTTAATGCTGTATACATGTAGAGATATGGTGTGTATATAGTTACATAGTTTTATATGGTTGAAAAATGACACATGTCCATCAGGTTCAACCAAGGAAGGGAATGGATTAAGTGGAAACAATTCTGCAGCATGTATATATGTGGTAGAGCATATCCTGGGGTTTCCACCAATCTTGCTAGCCATATCCTAGTTACAAAACATTGAAGAGTATTTAACTCAAGAGATCTAAAATGAAGATTACTCAGAGCCGCAATTTTACTGTGTTTTTACTGCAAGTTGCATGGTTTGGGGTCACCACAGCATGAGGAACTGTATTGTGGGGTCACAGCATTAGAAAGGTTGAGAACCACTGCTCTAGACCAACCATGTACTCCCACCCACAAGGGGTTTTATAACCTATCCTTGTGAGGTAGAAAACCCTTTGTCCAACCAGCTTACTCCTTCCTCACAGCAATGACAGAGCATATAATTGGATAATACAATTAACACTTAACCTCACAGGCAGAGAATTACAGCTGTATTTACCAAGTTTCCCATGCTAACAACCTCCTAGTGAAGTGATCAGTCAAACCAGCAAGCTACTGACATGGAGAGGGATAAGTACGCAAAACCTATTAACCCCTTTGCATGGGCAGGGGTGTTGCACTTACAGTTCTGTGAACTCCTTATTTTTCGAATGCTGCTTTTTTAAATTCCACTTATTTCCACAAGCCACTTAAAAGCACAAGCCAAAATGAGCAATCTCAAAACTGAGTTGCTATCCTTTAATTTATCACCTTTGGACATGAATCCCTCCTCCCAATCAGCAGACCCCGCAAAGAAAGGGAAAAAAAGCTATTTAAATAGAAAAATTCTAGCAAGGCACTTATCTCCACAAAATCTACTTGTTTAAACTCCATTTATTTCCACAAGCCAAAATGAGAAAGCTAGCTTATGTATAATAATAAATGTATATTTGCTCTGTGTATATACTGTATGTATAAGTGTATAAATGTCTATATGATATGCATATGTGTGTGCATGAGAGTAATAGTGTATAAATGCGTTTGTATACGTGTAGAACTGTATGTGCGTGTATTTAAGCATATAAATGTGTGTATAAAAGTGTGTGTACAAATATGTATAGTTTTATAGGGGAAGGAGCCCCCCTACAGTGTGCAAGCAAATCTACAGTGTACTGTGGAAAAAGCAGTAGCAAAGGCTGATGCAAATGAGTACTGAAAAACACATTTATTGTCATTTGGCCTTTGTCCTCTTTGAATATCAGGCCATGAAATAATAATACATCACTTACATTTATACTCTGGTGGTGCTTCTTGGAGACTTCTTAGATTCCTATTCAGCTTGTTGATGTTATAGCTTTATCTGTCACACTTTGTCTTGAAGAAAGTAAAAATGAATAGTGTAGATCGGTGATGACGAACCTATGACACACGTGTCAGTGCTGACACGCGTAGCCATTTTCACTGACACGCGGCTGCCCGGGAGTTTCATCCTCTGCTTCTACACAGCTGAGTAGCGGTGCAGTAGCGGAGGCTGAGAGACTGTCAGCACTCCCCCCTCCTCCTCGTCCTCCCCCGGGCCGGCCCCTCCCCCCTGTGTGAGCTGTGCCGCGTGTCTCCAGGTAGGCCATAGCAGACTCCTTTGCAGCTCCTAGTTGTTCTCCATCCTCCTCCTCCTCTTCCTCCCCCCTGTGTGAGCTGTGTGTCATCTCGGGGCACAGCAGGAGAGGTGACCCGGCCATAGGAGACTCCCCTGCAGCTCCTAGTTGTGTTGTGGAGGGTGGCAGCACAGACAGAGGCTACACTGCTGCTGCCGTGTGTGATGTCCCAGCAGCTGCCACCTCTACACTGACCAGCTCCAGAGCAGGGACCAGTGAGGACAACTACTCCCATCATACAGTGAGTAATGTCAGTGTACCTCACTGTACCTCTGCCACCTCTACACTGACCATCTTCACAGCAGGGATGAGGGAGGACAACCACTCCCGTCATACAGTGAGTAATGTCAGTGTACTGTATGATGAAAGACAGTCATCAGGGCTTCTGTGTCAGTTTTGTGATGTACAAGCCCTGAAATAATCGCAACACCTTGCAAATCGCCAGACATTGCGATAATTTTGCTCCTCATGAAGGAGATGTGGACAGCGGCGCCTGCGCCCTCGCTATAACCTGTGAACTTTCATGACTGAAAGTTTGCAGGTTACTAAGCAATTCCACACGTGTCTGATTGTAGCCGATCTATTACATTGTGCGATTTGCACATAGTAATAGATGATGTGGAAAATCCCCATATACTGCTATACTGTAGTATGGCAGTACATGGTAGGATCAATCAGACAACCTAGGGTTAAAGAACCCTAGAAGTTAAATAATTATACATATTACATACATATAGTTATTTAAACTATAAATATAACAAAATTATGTTTTTTTGTCAAGGTGACACACCACCCGAGTTATGCTCGGTTTTTTGGCGAATTTTGACACACCAAGCTCAAAAGGTTGCCCATCACTGGTGTAGATTGTGCACAGATTTGTGATCCCTGTGTATAGAAAATTTCATAGCTGGTGATTACAGATGCATGTGGTGACCACCTTCCAATGTACACAGAAGCTGTTTTTATAGCCATAGCATACACACACATGGACAAAATTGTTGGTACCCTTCGTTTAATGAAAGGAAAAACCCACTATGATCACAGACATAACTTGAATCTGAAAAAAATAAAAATTAAATTTCAATGAAAATGAACAAACAAAAGGCAGACATTGCTTTTAAACCATGCTTCAATAGAATTTAAAAAAAAAAATAAAACTCATGATACAGGCCTGGGCAGAAATGAAACTCTTAAGTTAATATTTTGTTGCACAATCAAATAATTTGTCACTCTCAATAAGACTTCTGCATCCTTCCACAGGTATTTTGGCCACTCCTCATAAGCAAACTGCTCTAGTTGTCGGGTTTGAGTTGGCATCTTTTCTAGATGGCGTGTTTTATCTCCTTCCAAAGATGCTCAATAGGATTTAGGTCAGGGCTTTTCTGAATAGTCCAATGTTTTCCTCTTAGACATTCTTGGGTGATTTTAACTGTGTGTTTTGGGTCATAATCCTGTTACAAGACCCCTGACCTGCGACTGAGACCAAGCTTTCTGACACTGGGCAGCACATTTCTCTCTAGAATCCCTTGATAGATTTCATTGTACCCGGCACAGATTCAAGAGACCATTCTAGTCACAGGAACATCAAGCTGCTTTGAGATGATCTCATAACCTTTACCTTTAATATGCTTTTACTCTAAACTCCTGAGACAACTCTTTCCTTTGCATCATCTGGTCCAGTTTGGTACACACCATGTCAGTGAACAAGACAGTGGGGCAGATTTATCAAGCTGTCTGAAAGTCAGAATATTTCCAATTGCCCATGGCAACCAATCACAGCTCCCCTTTAAAATATTCATGAGCACTGGTGAAAAGAAAGCTGAGCTGTGATTGGTTGCCATGGGCAACTGGAAATATTCTGACTTTCAGACTGCTTGATAAATCTGCCCCAGTGAGTAGATGTAGCACTATATACAGTCCCACGAACTGATTACAAGATTGTAGACATCTGTGTCAGGTTTTCCCCTTGTTTACACAACCTCAGGTTTTCCAATGTTTAACCCCTTAAGGACGCTGCCATTTTGTAGCTTAAAGGGGTATTCTCGTCGGGGTATTCTCGTCTGGGCATTCACATTCAGTTTCACTAATCTTCCATATATAAACATTTCTTCAATTGGATGTTATTAAATAAAATGTTCCTGTGTGAAGATAATTTCCTATAAACATAGCCATGTTGTCCCTTAGAAATGAGATGGTTTCCTCGGTTACGACCACGTCACACTCTGGCAGAGGTGGCCAGACATGCGCTATAGAGTCCTGCCTGACCACCAGGATTCAGCAATCATGACTACAGGACGGCTGTGCGACATGCAGTAACTCCTGGACATTTCATATACAAAACCTTTTTGTTTATCTGTGCGATCTGTCAGGCAGAGGTGGTCGTATCCGGGGAGGCCATCTCGTTTCTAAGGGATAAAATGACTACATTGATGAGAAATTATCTTCACACAGGAACATTTTTTTTAATAACATCTAATTGAAGAAATGTTTATATATGGCAGATTTATCAAACTGAATGTAAATGCCCAGACGAGAATACCCCTTTAAGGCTCTGCCCCATTTTTTGGATTCTGACTTGCGATTCTGAACACTGTTACTTATCAAAGTGATTCTGCACATGTTGTACTTAATTTTAGTGGTAAATTTTGGCTGATAAGTTTTGCCTTTATTTACAAAATAAAAAGAAAAAATGAGGAATCTTTTGAAAATTTGCCATTTTCGAAATCATTGCGTTCAGGTAGATAGATTTACCACCTAAATAAGTTGCTGAATAACATTTCCCATGTGTCTACTTTACATTTTCATAATTTTTTAAATGTCTGGATAATTTATTTTGATGCCACGTGGCTTACATATCGCTTTTCCGGATTTTCAGAATTGACTATTTTGGGGATAAATACAGTTTTGAATGAAATTTTACATGTTTAGCATTAAAGCCCCCTGTAAAATCAGCCCATTTTCAAATTTGCACCCCTCAAGCTATCAGAAACAGCTTTTACGAAGATTGTTAACCCCTTGAAATCTTCATAGTAATTGAATCAAAATGGAGGTGAAATTTAGAATGGTCAAGTTTTTACAGTTATACGTTCATTTAGCCCTAAAATTTACACATTTTCAAAGGTTAAAAAGAGAAAACCCACCATACAATTTGTTCTACAATTTCTCCTGAATACAGAGTGGCTGTCAATTGTTGTAGGGGTGCACAGCGAGGCGCAGAAGGAAAGGAGTGTCCTGCAGCTGCCAGGATTTTAGTTTCCTCATTGGCCCCTTTTGTAGGCTATAAAATTTTAGCTTTTGCGTTATTGGGGCCATATGAGACATTTTTTTTGCAGGATGAGATGCTTTTTCCAGTGTTACCATTTTGGGGTTGGGTTGATTCCTACAGAATCTTCCTAAAATGATAGGTGAATTTGCCCTCCTCCTTTCAACTGCGTTGGTGTCTTTAGGAGGCTAAACGATTGAAAGTTGTCAAAGAAAAAGGAGAAATAAATTATTGCTTAAATTGCTGTGCTGACACTTTACAATAAATAAGTGGCTTTTGGTTGAAGTTTGGGCACTCGGGCTCTAAAAGGTTTGCCATCACTGGTCTTTACGATTACGGGGATGCCACACATAAATATTTTTTCTTACGTTTTACTAAATTTGTCAAATAAAACCCTAATGTGGGAAAAATCTATCATTTTTGCATTGCCGTCTTCCAAGTGGCATAACATTGTTACTTTTTTGGCTAAGGAGCTGGTTGATGGCTTGTTTTTTGCGGGACATATTATACTTTGCGTTATCATTCTGGAGGACATGTGTTTTTTTGATCACTTTTTATAGCATTTTTTGTGGGATTGAATAGCTAAAAATCCAAATTTTTGGATTGTTTATAACAGTTTTTTTAACAGCATTCATCGTGCTGGTTCAATAATTATTTACTTTTATTCTACTGCTTGTTACGTACACGGTGATACTAATATATATATATATATATATAGATAGCTATTATATCTATATACTCTATATAGGGTTTGTTTTATTATTTAGACTTTTTTTGGCATTATATGTCTCTTTATATGTTATGGGGATTATGGGCATTTTTATTTATTTCTTTTTTATTTTTTTTACACTTTTCAATGATTTCCACCAGCAATCATCTGCCTTATCAACAATCGTTGCCCCCAAAAAATGTCTCGGGGGGTGGAGAGAGGGCATGTTAAACGGGTTATTTAAAGGTTAAACAACTGCGCTCGGAGCCCACTCCAATAGCCTGCACCGTGTTTCCCAATATATCGGACGCTGAGCACGAAGTCACTGCGCTCAACATACGATATATATCGGACGCAGAACGGGGAGCGGTTAATATAATACCCTGGGTGAACTAAAAAAAAAATCACACTAAGGCAGAAGTACGGTATAATGGAAACCTGGTGCTATGCAAGGCTAGGCAGATGTGAGATGCTTTATTTGTGTCACAAAGAATTACACAGAAACTTCTAATGGAGCAGGACCTGGGCTTGGTTAGTTATGAAATAAGAAGTAATGTTCACTGGTTAGTAAATTATCACAAGCGCATCACATAAGCAAATGGCATCGTTTCCCTGGAACAGGGAATAAATTATATTTATTCATGTCATTTATTTCAGGGGTACCATCATTTCTGCCTAGGCTCGTTTCAGGATGGTTTTTTATTTTTTTACAAAAAATTCTTTTGAAGCATGGTTGAAAAGCAATGTCTGCCTTTCATTTATTTTGACTAGCACATTTAATTTGTGTAGCACAAAGCTTGAGTATAACCCGACCCGAGTATAAGCCGAGATCCCTAATTTTACCACCAAAAATGGGAAAACCTATTGACTCAAGTATAAGCCGAGGGTGGGAAATGCATTGGTCACAGCCTCCAGTATATAGCCAGCCAGCCCTCAGTAGTATACAGCCAGTCAGCCCCATGTAGTATACAGCCTGCCAGCCCATAGTAGTATGCAGTGAGCCAGCCATCCCCATGTAGTATATTGCCAGCCAGCCCCATGTAGTATACAGCCAGCCAGCCCCTAGTAGTATACAGCCAGTCAGCCCCCTGTAGTATTCATCCTGCCAGCCCCCATGTAGTATACATCCAGCCCCCATGTAGTATACAGCCAGCCCCTATGTAGTATACAGCCAGTCAGCCCCCAGTAGTATACAGCCAGTTAGCCCCCAGTAGTATACAGCCAGCCAGCCCCAGTCGTATACATCCTGCCAGCCCCCATGTAGTATACATCCTGCCAGCCCCCATGTAGTATACAGCCAGCCAGCCCCCAGTAGTATACAGCCAGTCAGCCCCCAGTAGTATACAGCCAGCCCCATGTAGGATACTGTCATCCAGCCCCATATAGTATACAGCCAGCCAGCCCCCATTAGTATACAGCCAGTCATCCCCCAGTAGTATACATCCTGCCAGCCCCCATGTAGTATACAGCCAGCCAGCCCACGGTTTGCCTGGAACATAAAAAAACTTACATACCCACCCTCCGGCGCCCCGATGCTCCGCTCGGCTCCCGATCCTCAGCGCAGTTTCTAGCGGCTCCTCTTCTATATGCTGTATTAGCCGGCAGAGAAGTGTCCATGCGATCTGCCGGCGCACACTATGACGCCGGACAGCAGATAGCATGTACGCGTCTCTGCCGGCTAAAACAGCATATAGAAGATAGAAGAGCTGCCAGGAGCCACGTTTTTTTATTGACTTGTGTATAAGGCAAGGTGAGGTTTTTCAGCACACTTTTTGTGCTGAAAAACTTGGCTTGTATACGACGAGCATATACAGTAATTTTCATAGAAAATGTGACCACTGTGGGTCTTGCTTTTGTCCATGTGTGTATAGGTGCATTTAGCCTGTTTGTTCTATACTTTTGATTAAGTGTGCATGCAGTACTACTAAGTTAATTCATTTTATATAACTAAACCTTTGAATCATTTTAAAATTTCAGAAATTAATGGTGCAGGTCTCCTTTAGTTAACAGTGTATATGAAAGCCTTCTGAAGTCTGTCCAATTCAGACGGGATTTTTAACTCTTCCATGCCCAGAAAATATATCACTTGATGATTTAGCTCTGTTGTGATAAGACGATCCAGTGATTGTGCTTAAACAGTTAGAGGGTTTTTCCCACAAAAGAAAATTCTTACATCTCAATCCCCTAGTGATGTTAACACAATAAAGATAATTTTAACTCCCATACTTTACAATGTTACTCAGTGTTATTGCTGTTTTAGCTCCTATCACTCCCTAGGCTGCTCAGTGTAAAATTCCAGGGTTTGGGCGGGGCATCTCTAAGCAGACATATTATAATCCATCTAGATCTGTGGGTTGACAATGTGGTTACATTATCAGGGTACAGGTCTATATACACTTTCATCTGGCTTCTGACATTGTAGTAACACACTGACACATAGAGAGAGAGATTAGACAGATCAGAGATGCATGAGATTAGACAGAGGCTGCAGACTTTTACACTGTTATACTCTGAGCTCTGCTACATCTCGCCGATACGTGCCTGCCTCCCCCTTCCCCCGATCACTTATCTACTAGTAGCTTCTAGTTTGCAGCCTCTCTCTGCTCACAATCTCCTGGCAGGAAGTTAATCAGTGAGTGTCTGTGAGCTCCGTGCAGGGGGCAGGGCTACAGGCTTAGAGCAGAGAGACACAAAAATCTCAGCTCCACGATCTCACACAGAAATCCTAGATGGCGGCACGACCCTGAGAAGTTACAGGGTCGTGTCTAGGGGGCAACTTAAATTGTGTACACCAAGACTGATAGAGACAGGTTGGACTTATATCTGTGAAATGCTGCATTTTTGCTAATAACAGTGAATTAGACAATGGGGGAAGGGACACATAAATATATTCCTTTAATAATGTATATTACAAAGTTTACTATTGTCTTCTGCACTATTGAGCTATAAGACTTAGCTGAAAAAAATTACAACATTGGTTTTAGTCTCTTTTCCAAACGCCAGAACTACTGATTTATTAAAAAGAGAATTTAACATGTTTATGCACTAAGGATTTATTCTATTGACAGTGATATCATGGTTATATTTTCTATTTTACTTTTGGACAATGCCATCTGCTGGTTACATTTTAGAAGACTGCTTAAGTACTGACTGTTACTTTCAATGTGAAAAGATACTACTACCAAGATGAGGCAGAAAAAATAAGCATGTGTTGCCTAAACTATAATCACAAGATGTCCATTGTTTCCAGTAAGACACATTTTGCTTTGGATTGGTCAATAGAGTTAAACATGTAATCTGATTGAGAGCACTTAAATATTAAAAAAGTAGAAAACATTAAGAAAGGAGAATCCCTGTAGGGGTAAAGGCAAGCAAGGTTCCAATGAAGAAAAAAGGGGGTTTGCTCCAGCAGATAAGTGTCAATGTTTTTATACTTACCTGCTGGAGCAACCCCCCTTTTTTTCTTCATTGGAACCTTTGATCTTTCACCTGAAGCAACTTAGTGGGGGTAATTTACTAAGGGCCCAATTCACGTTTTCCCGACTTGTTACCCGAATATTTCCGATTTGCGCCGATTTCCACTGAATTGCCCCGGAATTTTGGGCGCACACGATCGGATTGTGGCGCATCGGCGCTGGCATGCACGCAACGGAAATGAGGGCGTGGCCGAACGAAAACCAGACGGATTCGGAAAAAACGCCGCATTTAAAAAAAAAAAAAAAATGTGTTGCGGAGCTTGCACTTACCTTCACTAGGAATAGGCCAGTGAACTTAAGTGCGTTCCGGTGCTCTTCAGCGCAGCAGCGCCACCTGGTGGACGTTGGAGGAACCGCCTTAATGAATCCCGGCCGGACCCGAATCCACTGCAGAGAACGCGCCGCTGGATCGCAAATGGACCAGGTAAGTAAATCTGCCCCAGTGTCTTCTGCTCCGTGCGGGGTCTCTCATTTCTCTGCAGGCTGCCTGCGTCCATGCTGCTGTCTACATCCGGTGAGCTGTGTCCATTATCCTTTTTTGCCACGTAAAGGCTAGCAATTTATTACTAATTGCCATAATAGGCTTACTGTGTCAAGTACACATGCAGCCTGGCAAATAGTAAAAATTCATATATGTTTATCTACGCAGGGACGTAACATGTTTAGGCAATGTAATATGTTCAAGCGTACCTGCAATAATAGTAAAGCGATGCTATACCTCATTCATTCATAAAGCTAATAAAGATTATAGGGATCGCTGCCACCCTCAAAATTATTCCTACAAGTGCTCTGAAAGATTTTAGAAGACTTTCTACAAAGTGGGTTCCCTTTTTAGTGAATAGGTCTGGACACTTTGAAGCAGATGAATAAGAGAGCCATAATATGTCATTCAAAAATATGTGAATTCTAAATTCTGCAGAATACTCTAAATTCCACAGGTTTTTTTCTGATGGAATGTAAGTGGAGCAGACATGTCCTTTATACTGCACCTCCAATTTCAAATTTACAAATACAGTTATTTTCTATTTCTTATGAAAGTAGGAAACACAGTCGTATATGTGACATACACTTGATTTTATTTTAGTTTTATAATAAGACTTCCAAAGTTTTTCTTATTGAAGACAACAAAAATTATTCATATGATATAGTCATGGTTCAGTTTAAAAATAAAAGTTTAAATGAAGATTTAAGCTTTTTTTGTTCTTATTTTATCACATATTTTGTGAATAGAGAAATTTAAATGATTTAAACCAAATAAGAATAAGAAAATTACTTGACAAGCTTAGCCTTTCCCACCAGTAACGGTACTGAAAACTATGAAGATTAACATCACCAGTGATATGCGTAAAGCCAAGGGGAGGTTTCAAGAGATTTGTTGTGTACTTCTTATGGAATTAAAATGGTGTGGAGCTGTTGTTGTAATTCTGTTTGTGGTCTACCAAACTCTAATGGGCGGCACGGTGGCTCAGTGGTTAGCACTACAGCATTACAGCGCTGGAGTCCTGGGTTCAAATCCAATCCAGGTCAACATCCGCAAAGAGTTTGTATGTTCTCTGTGTTTGTGTGGGTTTCCTTTAGTTTTCTCGCACACTCCAAAACCTATTGGTAGATTGATTAGATTGTGAGCCCCATTGGTGACAGGACCGATGTGGCAAACGCTGTACAGCGCTGCGTATGTTTTCCTGCTTTCCAGCCATCAATATTTTAAGAAGGCAATGATTTTCTATGATAAATCAATTTATTATCATTAAATTTTAGAGTGCATTAATAGGTCTAAATGTTTATTGCAGGAGTTTTTCTAGATTTTATATTAAATACTTTTAACAGGTCAACAATAGCAGATTGGAGAGGGTGAGACACCCAGTACCTGTACCATGGAACATCTGCAGCTACTAGAAGCAATCGGATCTGCTTTCTGTGTTGTGGCTGAAAGGTACTTGAACTAGCATCTCAGTCACTTAGCATTGTATGGAGCCATGTACTTCTGGCACCAAACACAATGGGGGTCATTTACTAAGGGCCCGATTCACGTTTTCCCAACGTGTTACCCGAATATTTCCGATTTGCGGCAATTTTCCCTGCATTGCCCCGGGATTTTGGCGCACGTGATCGGATTGTGGCGCATCGGCGCCGGCATGCACGCGACGGAAATCGGGGGCGTGGCCGAACGAAAAACCCAACAGATTCGGAGAAACCTACGCATTTAAAAGAAAAAAAGGGTCGCTGAACACACACACTTACCTTCACCCACCAATGGATCGTGAACTCCGGTGGACCTCGGCGGACTTCAGCACAGCAGCGACACCTGGTGGACGTCGGAGGAACTGCCTTAGTGAATTGCCGGAAGACCCGAATCCACCGCAGAGAACACGCCGCTGGATCGCGAATGGACCGGGTAAGTAAATCTGCTGAGTGTTCAGCAGATTTGAGAGGCTTTTTGTTGGACAGGTCACAAATCCACAAATCTTTTATAGACTAAACAGACATAACACAGCAAATAAAAAGATTATGTATTGAACTTATACCTACAAAAATCAGCAGCAGCCTTTTATTTTTATACATACAGTAATTGACATTATTTTTTGTGAAAAAAAGCGAGTGAAAACAGTGTCTCAAGAGTGCAGCTCAGCGTACCTGCTTTTCTTTGCGTATTCTTTTCTAATTAAATAGACAAAAATGAATAAATACATTCCTTTTAGCACAACAAATTTGTATGTATTTGACCTTTATGTGGGCCATTGTAACGATCAGCATTTTCAAATATTGTAACAAAGTTAATGTACTTCAGAAATTCACATTTAAAATACTTAAACCCATGTCTCTTCCTCTTCATTATCCTCCTCCTTTACTCTGTCTGCCTCATGTTGTCTTTCTTCTTCAGTCCTAACATTATCAGTATCAATGTTTTCTTTCTTCTGTGCATTAGAGGCTTCCAAGGACAAGGACAGTTCTGAGGACCATGTTCCTTCATCAGTATCTAAATCTTCTGTACTTACAACTGTACTCTGCGACTCATTTAGGCTTCGGTTGCCAGATGGTTGTGTGGCAGTTTTCTTTTTTGCTTTTGTTTTGCTTTGTCCTTGTCGATATGACACTGGTGTTGGAATTTTGGATGGCTTCTTTTCTGGTCTGTTATCTTTTCGGGGACGTATTTTTGGCTTTAGTTTGAGCTTATAGATTGATGGGACTCTCTCTGGTTTCTTCAGAGCCCTTTTTGGCTTAGATGATTGTGGTAACTTGGACTGTTCTTGAGCATCTTCTGTTTTAGATGTTGAAACTGATGAATCTTGGTTGTCATCTATAGCCTGTAAAGTTTTCTTTTTGGCTTCTAATGCCTGCTGCCTCAGTCTTTGAGATGGCAGCTGCTTCATTTTGTTATTATTGTTTGCAACAGAAGTTAATGTCTCTTTATGAATTTTCTGTATTTGTGGTGTTTTTTCATTCTTTTCCTTAGTCTCTGCAGTCTGTTGAGGCAGATTGTTTTCTTTTGTATCTCTTCCTAATCTAGCTTTAGGAGGTATTCTTGAGATCCAGTTTTCTACATCCACCCTATTAAGTTTTACAGGACTCTTTGTTAGTTCTGTGATGACATCATCAAAGTTTCCTCCTCCTGATGGCCATTTGGTGTTTATATATACACCACTTCTGGGTATTTCTACCTCTCCATCAGGTGTATTTAATTTGCTTCGAGCTAAAGATACTGATGTCCTTTTCATGTCAAAATCATGAACAGCAACGTCACTTGCAATGCTATCTGTAAAGTCTCTGCACCTTTTTTCATGGTTGCTATTTTCATCTGAATCTCCCTCTAGAACCTTTATGTTTGAAAGAATTTCATCCTCCAGACTTTGAAACAACTCTTTCTCTTGATCTGGACCAATTGGTGATGGTTTATATCTATAATTGGCTTCCAAATTATCTGCCAAAATTGAGGCTTCCAAAGAACTGGCATTATTGGATTGTGTTTTTTTTGCAGAGCTATTTTCTTTTATCACTGTGCCATTTCTATGAAGCTGGAATGTTGGAGTACTTCTACCATTTGTTATATTTTTGCTTTGTTCAATATGAGCAGGAACACTTCTTGTTGCAGTAAGTTTATTGTGAGGATTGCTGAGATAATTTCCTATTGATCTACCTCTATCTCTGTATTCTGAGTCATCATGGTAAGCCCTACTAGGAGTAAAAGGCCTATTTAAAGTAGACATTAGTTTGACACCATTAACTTCTTGTTTTATTGGCTGGTTTAATTGTTTGGTTGGAGAAGTAGACCGGATATTCAGTTGCTTAGTTGGAGAAGAAGACCGATTGTTCAGTTGCTTAGGTTGAGAAGAAGATTGTGCACTTAATTGTCTAGTTGGAGATGAAGATCGTATGCTGAGCTGTTTTGATGGAGATGAAGAACGTGTGTAAATCTGTTTAGATGGAGATGAAGAACGTGTGCTGAGTTGTTTAGTTGGAGAACATGATCTGGTTGTTATATCTGAAGTGTTCTTAGGATGGTATTCAGATAATTTATTTTGCTGATTGTATAGCAGGTACTTAGAGGGACTAGGTGGTCTTAAAAAGCGAGAAGGAGTTTTAGGTCTTGAATCATTCTGAATGTAGTCTCTTTCGGTCTCTACATGTGTTTTTACATTAGTATTGTAGATGTGAGTTTGGGGTATATCTTTCATCATTGCCTCTCTACTATGAGATGTAGGACTCTTTCCTACTTCTTGTCCTCCTCTGTGACTCTCAATAAAGATATCTGAAGAATATGAATTGCCGTCTTCACTTTCAGTAACATGGGATACTGTAGAAGATTGGGAAAAGTTATGTTTATCACGGCTAGATTGTGAAAAGGAAAACTGCTGTCTAGTTTGACCATCTTCCATTAACAGTTGTCTCCTGGATGGTGTAACTGGTCGTTCCTGCCCTCTATTAAGAAGATAAAACAAAATTACATTGCAACACATAAAATTCAAACAAATACCAAAAGAAAGACTCAACAACTTAAAAATCACATCTGCTGAATTTTGTGGGTGGGAGCGATGGGATTTCTGCTAGTTTTCACTAGTAATCAGAGGCATACATATTATTTATTAGAAATTGTTGTAGGGTAAACCAATATAATTAAAGGAACAGAAGAGCATTGAAAAAAAGAATACTCATGCTTCCACAAGCTGTTTTTTATTCTGGTATTATTTAACAGTAAAGCCCCCAACCTCCCACACACTGGACACTAAAATGGGGGTACCTAAAGCTAGGTCCCCAGTACAAGCCTACAATTCATCACTTTACAATTTTACTCAGTCTTGTTGCTGTTTTGGTCCTATAATTCAGTGATGGTCAGTGTAAGATTCCATAGTGTGGATGGGGACTCTCTAAGCAGACACTTTATGATTCCCCTCTGCTATGAGATTCTGTGTGTTGGCAATGTGCTAAGATTATCAAGGTACAGGGTTTATATACACTGATTTCATTTTACTTCATTATATTCATTTAACTTCTGAACACATAGAAAAAGTAAGAAGAAACAGATCAAAGTCATAATAATGGATATAAAAAAGAGCCCGTTTGAGGATCTGGGCATGTGGTGCAGCCCACCATGTAACCCTCCCACACAGCCCTCACCCTAACACTGTCCAAACCATGGAGAATGCATAGTAAGTGGGACAAACAGCAAAAAAAGGGATAAAGAGGTGCAAAGGCAAACAATGAACCACCAATCCAGATGCCTACAGCCAACAATATATAACTATAACAATGCCTACCACATAACATCTGAAAAAGACAGAGCCCAACAATAGATGTAAGAAATGTGACCATAATTATGCCAACCACTATATTATACCAACCATACAAAGAGGACAATATGGGAGAGGCTTATGGAGCGTATCGCCACCTTGTGTGGTTTCCTCCGAGGGGTGGGGGATCCATTTTAATTGTTTTTACCTTTTTTTGTCTGGTGTATATGCACATGTTTTCTGTATATTGATTCAATAATGATTGTTCAGTTTTTGCTACATGACACAAGGTCTTTATCATTTTGCATACGCTTCTTTCATGTGTTTAGCACATTGGGGTCATTTACTAAGGGCCCGATTCATGGTTTCCCAACGTGTTACCCGAATATTTCCGATTTGCGCCGATTTTCCCTGAATTGCCCCGGGATTTTGGCGCACGCGATCGGATAGTGGCGCATCGGCGCTGGCATGCACGCGACGGAAATTGGGGGGGCGCGGCCGAACGAAAACCCGACGGATTTGGAAAAACCGCCGCATTTAAAAAAAAAAAATCTGTCACGGAGCTTGCACTTACCTTCACTCAGCCCGGCTCTGTGAACTCCAGCGCGTTCCGATGCTTTTCAGCGCAGCAGCGCCACCTGGTGGACGGCGGAGGAACTAACTTAACAAATCCTGGCCGGACCCGAATCCAGCACCGAGAACACGCCGCTGGATCGCAAATGGACCGGGTAAGTAAATCTGCCCCATTATATTACTGTGAATTTTGTGTGATGGTCCTCTATGACGATTATGAGATTGGATATGAGACACAATAACACACTCCCCTGTTGTACATCTTATCTGTAGAGTTGCTTCAGTCTCCTCTACACAATGCTGAGAAAAGTGTGAAAGCATGTTGCTACTGGTCAGGAAGTGCCTATGTCTGTAGTGCTCTCTGCCTCCTGCCCCTTCCCCTTGCAGTACAAGAGCAGCCATAGTAACCACAATCAGGAATTTATGGTCATATCTAGGGCCAACCAAAATGTAAACACCAGAACTGATATAGACAGGTTGGAATCATATCTGTGAAATGCTGTATTTTTGTGAACATTGAATCAGAGTGTTATTTTGTTATTCTGAGTATACGGTATTTAAAATTCTTCTATTTGTGGAAATACCTCTTTAAATGATGACATTCTTTTGAAGCATGTAAGAATATACATGTATAATGTCACCTACCTGAAAGCAAAACTCCTTTTGAGGTCAGATTGCCCAGCAGGGGTCTTGTATGCAGCACTTTTGTCTGTACTTTCAGGGCTATTGGATGATAAGGAATAGGTTCTACTGCTGCTAGATGTGTATGTTCTCCAATCAACAGGGGGCAGTGGACTTTGAGATCTGCTCACTAATAATGTTGTTTGAGTTTTACTAGGATCATCAGATCGAGGTGTTAAGAGAGTCTTTATTTCATGAGTTGGATTTATTGTCTTCTGCTGATGGCCTGATTTGGAAATTTGTTTGTGAGCTGCCGGAGGAAATGTTAAAATAGATACATTTTAATTATGCATTACAGTGTCATTAAAATAAATATTATCTTGTGCATTCATCATCCTGTGTATAATATCTCATTTTGATTCATGTTGGCCACAGAGTTTTGCTAAACTATTATAAATAATAATTATAGATGGTCACAACAAAGCTGTAAAAGTCTCTTTGCTCTGACATCTTTTCCATCTGTAACTACTGGTTATTTAGCTGTTTGCATGCACCCTCTCCTTGGATGTTGCCATGGGAATAAATAGAAACTTTTATCAACACAAAGGGGAGGATTGTATGCCAGCGCATGATGTAAAACCTGCTTCCCCTCCCCCTGCGCACGTGACACATTGACATTTGACACAAACACTTTATCTCTTCATTTGCCATTATGCCAATACAAAAATAAGAATCTGTATTAGAATGTGTAAGCTTGGTTTTTTTTGTTATTGTAATTATTCTTCTGATTCTTCTGATATTCTTATAGCAGGTAAGCAGGTTATACAGCCAGGCCATGCTATTTCAAAATGGCATTCTTTTATATATAAAATCCTTTAATTATATTTTATTCTGTTTTTTGAGTTCTTTTTCTAGAATTTCTTTTTAGTTTCCACTTTAAAGGAAATGAACCACTTGGGCACTGCTGTTTTAAGCTGAGCTCACATATTGGAGTTTTCATACTAATAACAGTTTTTATTTTCATTAGCCCAAAAACTGTGCCATTGTGTCATGGGTGCCCCCACGACCCACGTTCTGGCTCACGGGCACACCCCTGCCCCTTGCCACTCAAGGTGCCTCAATGACACACATCCGGGGTCGCGGGCACACCCGTACCTCTCCGCGGCCCCCGGCTCCCCTCTCTGCCTTACTAGTCCACGTTCCTGGTCCGGCAGCCCAGTGGGAGATGGGGATGTGTGCGCGCCAACACTCGAAGATTTAAAGGGCCAGCGCACCGCTAATTGGACATTCCTGGGAAATTATAAAAGACGGCCTATCCCATCATTCCCCGCCGGATATTTGTGCCTAGTGCCTGTGAAAAATCTATTTCATGCGATTTGTGGTGTTCCTGAATTCCCGTTGTGACCCCGGTTCTGTTATTGACTCTGATCCCGTGCTGCCTGTCCTGACCTACCACTACATCCCCGACTCTGATCCTGTGCTGCCTGTCTCTAACTCCGACCTGTCCCCGACCACGAGTTTGCCTTAAAACTCTGTACTTCGCCTTGGCCGCCACTGCAGACAAATTCGTGCCTGTGAACGACCTGGTGGTACCACGCCGCAACAAGTCCAACCTGCTTTGCTGCGGCCTATGGTGAAAATCGGGTACCACTTAGAATCTAGTCCCAGGTGTCAGCTTATGTCATCATCCGCGGTGATCCTGTGGATCCACTACCACTGATCCTTTCGTTTCTGGCATTCCAGGGTGTGTCCGATAAGGTGTTATGTGCTTCCCTCCCATACCCCTGCCAGAGACAGTGACATCAGCTGACTGTCTGAAAGTCTGGTGCATGCACAGGTGAAAGCCCTAGCACGCTCTCAGAGGAAGGGAAGAAGCACACGCTAGAGGCGTGCACATTTATGTAATGAGGGAACCTTGAACGCCGTGTCTGTGACACCCTTGAGTGCCAAAAACTAATTTGCATATTTTTACAGAGAGTTTTCTTTCTACAATGGCATCTACAATGGCAGAGTTTTGGGGCTAATGAAAATGAGAATCCTTATCGGCATTAAGATGCTGATATATAAGCAACAACATTGCCCAAGTGGTTGATTTACTTTAATTATACAGAGAGCCAGAACAAGATTCCATGCTGTAGAAAAAGAAAATCTGGCAATGACAGAAGGTCTGTATATTATATAAACCTGAGCAGCGGACAGGCAGTTAATGTCTCACAAAAGATAAAAATAGAATACTGCAGACTTAATGTCACAAGTATCAGGGACAAGTGACATTACAGTAAAGAGGTAATGGACCATGCAGAGACTTGATTGTCTCTCGTACCTTCTCTAGCAGAATAGAGCTTGCTGCTGGCAGCCTTCCAAGTCCGGAGTGAGTGACAGCAGTAGTGTGCAAATGAAATGAGGCATTTCAGGTGACTGATGCTAGAGAGTGGTTAGATGGGCTCACTGAAGCAACCTGTCACACTGTCATTACTACCGCACAACAATGACCTAGCTGAAGTAATTGATTTTCAAAGACTCTGACAGGTAATTGCTGGGTTTGTCTGTAAAAGTTGCAAATTTTGGGCCTTTTTAAAAAAAAAATATATATATCACCTACGCATGAAGGTTCCTGATTTATGTAGTTTTGTCATTTGAAAGGAAAGAATACTGTTTTGTCAGTCTGCTTGAATAGTAAATGAAAATTATATGACAAGGTTTCATTTGTTGTCATAATAAATACAAGACTACCATAATAAATTATACCATCAATCCAAATGATAAAGTGTGAAGAAATTTGGCTTTGCTACACCCAGCTTGATATAGGTATATTTATAGCCAGGGCTGTATAAAGCCTTTAGGGCTATAATGTTTGAGCCTTTCTAATACACACAGATCAATAGTGGTTAAGTATTGGTACCAGTGTGAATACAGTCAACTTTATTTGTTTATATTATGTCCACAATAGACTGTACATTGTCTGAGAACTATGGATGTTCTAGGAATAATATCTATGCTAAAATGGAGGCTCCTTATACTTTCAATCATTCCTTGATATCAAGTAAGGTTCAATCAAGCATATACAGAATAATGTTACATACACAATGATGTACAGCGACAGGGGTCATGTTTATCCAGATAATGTTCCAGTGTGTCCCAACCGCCTCCAACTCTCACCATCACATGGTTGCGCAGAATCTGTAAAAAAAAAAAATTAAAAATGCAGTTTCTGTGATTTTTGACTCATCCAAGCAACTACATTAGAAAAGTTCATTGATCCTCTAATTTCAAGGTCCTGAATACACAGGAGCAGTACATTCTTCAATACTTCTTCAATGTCATATTTGCATTTCCCAACATATTAACCAGTCGAGTCTGAAATGTATGTAGGTAGTGCAAATTCAGTTTTTACTAAATGTCTAATATGTTGTTAATACCAAAGTTAGACCTTAAGTGGATATGTTGCCTGTTTGTTTTTCACAAAGGGTCAGGTTCTGCCCAGGGCAACATCCAACCTTCAGCAAATCCTGGTCACAATAGCCAGCACTAAGTTCATCCCCTTAGTGACCAGTCTATTTTGGGACCTAATGACCAAGTCCCTTTTCTGCAGTTATTCTTTGTAGCACATCAAGAGCAATACATTTCTTATGTTTCCATCAATATAGCTGTATTTGGGTTTATTCTTTGGGCAATGGTTTACAGATACATTTAGTAACTCTTTCTGTGGAGAAATGAGGAAAAACAGCAACAATCTTATTGCCATTTTTTATGATAACTTGTAGCATCCAACACTCAGAAAACATTTTTATTCTTTAAAAGAATGTCATCAGGTTTTACCCCACTAAACTACTCCAGGTAGAGTATGAAATGTCCTTTCTAAATTCCCTGTTTTATGTGAAATCTTACCTGTTTACTTATAAAAAATAATAGTGGCTGGCTAATGCGGCCTTGCACACGGGAATGATCATGGGGCTTGGTATCGGGAGCGGAGGCCTCATCCACAACCTGGTAGGTCTCCATCAGGTGGTGTGTGCAAGAAAATGGAGGGAGGTGCTGACAGTAGATTTCTCCCTGGGGCAACTCTGATGTGTATGTAGGGATGCAGCCTAATCCAGGGATCACACTGGTGCAGAATAACTTACAGATCCTTATTTGAACAGCAAACAGCAGGCAACAGCCTTAATAGCAGCAAACTTCAGCTGAAGTGAGATTGCTGATCGGAGTACAGGTCCGCAGGAAGGTGTTTGCTTACAGCCTGGTTAATAGCTTCAGGCTGGGCTAGTAAAGATGGATCAGAGTCCTGGTGGTGGACCTCTGCTCTAGCCTAGTCTCCTGACTGGCTAAGGTGTCAGGCAGCTTGCCTGAGACACCTCTGCTTCCTGGTCTGGAACACAGACTCTGCAGTTCTGAGCTGCACACTGGACTAGGTTCTGGAATACTCTGACCAAGGGCACCTCTGGAACTTTCCTTGAGAAAGACCTCTTGAGAAAGACCATGTACTCCCACCCACAAGGGGTTTTATCAACTCCACCTTATGAGGTGGAAAGAACTTGTCCAGCCAGCACACTCCTTCCTTCATAGCAATTACAGAGCATATGATCAGTTAGAACAATAAACTCCTAACCTCCCAGGCAGAACTACAATCACTAGGTTTCCACCTTGAAGACCTCGTAGAGAAGTGATCAGTCTCCCTAGACAGCTCCTGCCATGGAGTGGGACACTTTTGCAACACCTACCTCACCCTATGCATTGGCAGGGTTGTTGCACATGCTTATTGTGTAATATTAAAGATAAGAATCTCATCTTTCAGTTCACATCAGGGTTTTGGTTCTGTGAGGTACAGAACTTAACATACAGGCAGTTAAAAATAGGATCTGGAACTTTATCTGCAAATTACATTTCCAACTATGGCCCAGATTTATCATTAGTCTGCACATTCTTCAATTATCTGGCCGCCCTAAACGTACTGATCGCACTTAAACATGTGCAACCAGTTTGCAGATTATTTATGTGCAAAGTGTGCCTGAAAATTATATCCTTATATATATATTATAACACATATATTATGTTTCTAGAAATTAGACAAAAAAAATGGGGCTTCTGAATTGACACCACCTCTGCAACCACTAAATTTGATTAATCTCATGTGAAAATTAGGTGAGAAGAGTCATATTTGCCTTACTGCAGAGGAGATATTTTGTAGGTAAATGAGTGAGATAACACATAAAGGAGAGAATTTCTACAAAGGACATTCATACCCTACCTCAGGGGCTTAAGTTGGGTAAAACCTGGTGACAGGTTCTCTTTAAGATATTTTTTTTCTCAGAGTTCATGTGATTATGGTAATACCAAATATTTTTTTTACTTTACATTTACAATAAAAAAATCCATTTTGTATAGGGCAACCGCAATTTGTATACTTTTTACTCCCACAATTTTATGTGCATTCATTTGGTGGCTTGTATATTATATTATAATACATGCAATTTGCAGTGTATTTTAGAGTTACAAGCAACCTAATAGACACCTCAGGTAAGATTTATCATAAGTCTCTTAGAGCAGAACTGTTCTAGTCGCCCACGGCAACGAATCAGAGCCCAGCTTAAATTTTCCCACAGCTGTTTATAAAATGAAATCTGAACTCTGAAATTTTATTGGTTTCCATGGACAACTAGAACAGTTTTACCTCAGAAACTTAATGATAAATCTCCCCCCTCATTTAAATGGGTAAAGCAGTCCAGATCGGATCTCCCTCTCGATCCTAACTGTTAGAACAGGTGCCCAACTGTCACAAGACAGAAGTGGTTCTGCCCTAGTGGTCTATTCAGCACTTAAAGGGGTATTCCCATATAGACAAGAAATATACTCAGGATAACAAAATAATACATTCTCTAATTTAATGTTATTAACAAAAATACAGCATTTCACAGATTCAACCATTGTGGACAGGGACAGGCAGCCAGCGGAGCGAGGGTGTACCCATGATTAGCGACATGGATCTGGGAACACCCGTGACAGTTTGGCTTTATGCCAAACAAAATCCCATTATCATATGAACTTCCATTCAGATTATGTCACAATAGCATTTACCTTTAAACATAGACTAGATTATAATATCATAATTAAATCTATCTTTATTTTTGGACAGATGAAGACGTCACTATTGTTCTTACAGCAATATTCCATATTGATAATGTCACAGTAAATTTTGTCTACACATAATTCTATTGTGAAAGTCTCAATAATGTTTTTGTTGTTTTGAATTTTATCGCACTATTGTTTTGTCTTTATTTGTAACCACAATTGCATTGTCAAGATGATAGGTATTTTAAAGGTACAAATCTCCAGGAAAATGCAAGCTAAATAGCAGCTCCTCATAGTTGCATGCCAGATATGCTGGTAGGAGGATCAAAGATGCTACTGGGGCGTGAAGTAGCCGCGCCTTGTAGCCTCAGCTCCGGCTACTCCCCGCCCCAGTAGCCTCTTTAGAAAATTAGCATATTAGGCAATGTGAGGATTAGCCCTTAAAAGAGCCATTGTCACATCCAATAGAGGCACCTACCACCTGATCTACCTTAATAGGTAGATTCCTGGTAGTATGTTTCCTTTAAGGTGAGGATTGGAATTCAACCATTGTCTGTGGAATAAAAGTATTTCTGTTCACTGACCTACAAAATGTTGAAAATCCTGAGAGTCTATGAACAAGCTGTGACTATAAACAAGCTGTGAGCTGTAGAATAGAATCATAATTTACAGCCACTTAAAAGTTGTTTTTATATAAATATAGTATATATTAAAAATTGAATTAACACTTACCCTAACAAAGATGAGAGTGCTGGATTCTCCAACTCTGTATTTTCCTTCAGAGACTTTAATCATACAGAATTGCACTGGGCATGTACATCTGCTTACCAAATGCTGCACCTATTACATTGAGTCAAGGGAAACATTAATTATTGATAAAAAGGCAAAAAAGTACAAGATTTGTATATGAAGTGCATGGGTTGATTATGCATAATATGGCTTATATACCGTAGATGGATATGGGTATATGTAGGATTTTAGCTAGGAGAGGAGCACAATAAAATGGCAGTTTAAGTATCAGTTATATCATTGTTTTTCTGAATCAATTATTGTTAACCAAAACCTTGATTAACCATATACACAGAACTGGTACAAGTATTTCCATTATTCCTTCTCTATTTATCTTTATCTGTGTACATTATATCATTCACTAAACCAATATACACGCACTTAATATATCCATATAATCTGATGAAATAGATGCATACCTATGCACCCTCACTGCTTACATCCAGATAAAGACTTGAACACATATATAATACAATTGAAACCAGAAGTTTCCATACACTATATAAAAAGAAACATATGCATGTTTTCATCTGACATGAAATCAAAATAAACCTTTCTTATTTAAGATTAATTAGGACAACCAAAATTATTTATGCTTGCCAAATGCCAGAATAATGAGAGATATAATTTTAAGGCATTTATATTACTTTCATTAAAATCAAAAGTTTAGAGATACTGTGATTATTATGACAGTATGGGACAGCCCATATGACAATGGCGTGTTTCTAAATTTATTTTGGCCACTTCTGATTTATTGGAAAATGTAAGTTAATTAGACACACATCTGTAGGGTTATTTTAAGGCAAACTTGAACCACACAGTTTTTTTGTGTAAAATCGTGGCAAAATCAAAAGAAATTTGACAGGATATCAGGAAGAGTCTGGTTCATTCTTGGGTGCAATCACCAGATACCGGAAGGTGTCTTGTTCATCTGTTCAAACAATTATATGTAAGTACAAACAAGATAGCCATCACACCACTCAGGAAGGAGACATGTTCTGTGCCTCAGAGATTTGGTACAAAATGAGCATATCAACACAAGAACAAAAGTAAAAGACCTTGTGACAATGCTGGCTGAAGCTGGTAAGAGAGTGTCATTATCCACAGTGAAACATGTATTGTATCAGCATCAGCTGAATGGCCACTCTGCCAGGAAGGAAGAAGCATAACAAAGCCAGATTAATGTCTGCAAATGCTGCACCTGCAGCTCAATGCAAATATGGCTCAGTTACACCAGTTCTGTTGGGCCCAAATTCCTACCAACTATTGTGAGTAGCTTGTGGAAGGATATCCAAAACGTTTCACAATCATACAGTTAAAGGGTAGTAGTATCAAATAGTAATCTAATGTATGTAAACTTTTGACTTTGCAGAAAGTAATAAAAATGATCTCTCTCATTTCTCTGACATTTGGCATATATAAATAAGTTTGTTAATTCTAATTGATCTAAAATGGGAAAAGATTATTCTGATTTCAAGTCAGATAGTGAGAAAAACATGCATATGTGTCTTTTTATATAGTGTGTGTAAATTTCAACTGGTGAGGTCACGTGAGAGGCGTGAATTCATGCCTCCTGCATGACAGATGCCTTCTTCTCCCATGTTGGAGAGGGAGGTGACATCACGCAGGAGGCATGCATAATTACATCTCGTCCCAGTGCTGCAGGCTAATTATAAGTTTCTTTTTTTGGTGATCCCCAAGCTTAGAAAAGGACACCGGCGGTATCAACATCAAGAGGAGAGTAGGTAAGTTTAATATGTCTACCCGCTAGTGGTAGATTTCAATTAAAACTACCTTGTGGTCAGAGCCACTGAGTACCAATATAATATATCATCTCAACTTTAGCCAATAAATGACTTTAATGACATCTAATCCTTCATAAATATGAGTATAATTCTGCACTGATATTTTGCAGCACCAATGGAAATGCTTGTTTATATTTAATCTTAAACAATAGCAAACTCTCACCAATTGACAAACAATAAAATAATAAACCTGATCTGCTTAAATTCGCTAACTTTTTGTGACTAGTGTGTATGCAACAAAGACTGCCAGCTAGATTTGAGTGTGAAACTACCATAATTGTATAGACAACCATCTTGGCTATCTTATACATAAATTTGACTTGCAACTATTTAGCATATGCTTAGTTATATAGATTCTTGTCATGTAACTGCATTTTTACCGCTTTGCTATTGGTGGTGGAGCAATTATTTTCTTCTACAATTCACAACCTCTTCTCATATTCCCTAATAACTCATTGGGGCTTATTTACTTAGGGTCCAGTGGACGCATTTTCGGCGATTTTCCTGACTTTTTGGGGATCTCGCTGGAAATTTTGTCACACGTGATTGTTTTGTGTTGCAATTGCACCAGCTTCCATGTGACACAAATCTGGGGGCGGGCGATCCGACGGATTCAGACTACGTGCAGGATTTAAGATTTAAATTTGTGTCACAAGCCATTGCTATATGTGAGTCTGCTGCAAGAGGAGTTTGTTTGTATACTCAAGTACAGGCAGCCCCTGGGTTACGTACAGGATAGGTTCTGTAGGTTTGTTCTTAAGTTGAATTTGTATGTAAGTCGGACCTGTACACTTTATAATTGTAACCCAAGCCAAAATATTTTTTGTCTCTGTGACAATAGGATTTAAAAAATGTTGGGTTGTCATAAGAACCAGGATTAATAATAAAGCTTAGTTACACCTTTGATAACTGTTGTAGCTGTTTATTGTAACCTACGGCTAAAGTACAGTAGATTACTAACATCCAGAGGTCCGTTTGTAACTAGGGGTCGTCTGTAAATCGGGTGTTCTTAAGTAGGGGACCGCCTGTATTATGAAAATGACAACAACAGAAGCACATTTTGTGACCGGTGAAGAAATGGTTCAATGACATTAAAGAATTGTTAATGGTTTGCCCCCACAATCCCTAAAGTTCACCCCAATCAAAACTTGTGGGTAGAGAAAAAAACAGTGTCCATTGCCTTATACAGGGGCAGATTAAGACTGCCATGAGTCCTGGGCTGTATGAATATTATTACCCCTACAATTTCAGAATTCACTTCATTCATATTGTACTAGAAGCTTCTGCCAGCTTTACGTCTGCAATTTCAGGACTTTTCAAGGACTGTGAAAGGTCCTGAAATGTCCCTTGTGTACATGGGTAAAGCAGGAACATATGTACAAGGAGATGTACTAGAAGGCTTGGGCCCTGGGCTACCTCCCAAACCCCCTATATTGTAATCCACTAATGGCCATGTATAGCCAATAATAAGAGTGTGTAGCATAGATATGGGATCAGATTTCAGCCGAGACATTCTGGAATCTGGTTGAGAGCTTACCCATTCTGGCAATGTTGAAAGTCAATACAGTTACATACAATCCTCTGCATAACTAAGCATATGCTAAATAGTTTAAAGTCTAATTTATGTATGACATATCCAAGATGCTTGTCTATAACATGATGGTATTATCACCTTCAAAGCTGCAGTGGAAGGTGAGATATAGTGCCTGAAAGTCAAAAGTCCAAGACATCGTTACCCTTTTTTTGTCAGTGTTGATAGAAAGAATAGAAATAAATAATGAATGTTGGCCCTAGGTATCAATACCAGTATATGGCCATCAATTAGATTACACCATTCATAACTATTTTGAATCATATTATAATGGGTTGTAGTTCTAATCAATGTGTCCGTATCACAAGCATCCTCATATTGAAACAGGAATGCAAGATATACAGAATACGGTGATGACTTTGTCACATGCAGATTACATTTTTTATACTTGCCCTATACACAAGGATTTAAAATTTTATTTAACTTCTTTTAAAAATTCTTGCATTGTGGATTCAAAATTGAAACGGTCAAGTACCAGCAGTAGCGGACCTTTAACACGAGGAGCGAAGGGTTGCATGGTTTTTCAGTTGTTTCTTAATCCGCTATTGCCCTGAATTTTTGAGACCCAAAAATGGCAGAAAAACATGGGGGTTGTTAGGACAAAAAATGGGTAATGGTAATTGAGTTACTTTTACAATAATAACATAAATTAAAATTTAAATAAAACACAGAGAAATTAATTAAAAAAGTATAAAAAATAAAATGTTGTTATTAATAAGGCTAAGGCACTCTGGTGTTCAGATCCCCAATATCCTGGACCGTGATCTCCTGTAGAGATTCCTCCTGCCCAAGAAGAGGGGAGGCCGAAGGGGGGGATACTGTCACCGGTGTTCCCGCGACCCATGTGCTCGGGTCGAGGGGCTCACCCGTGCTCCCTCAATGTCCCCGGCACACCTGTACTTATTCTTGCCTCTGGCGCATGCGTCCCAATCTCTAGGGCTGCGCGTGTTGGCTCAGAAGTTTTAACCCCTTAGCGCTCTGCCGCCGTAGCTGAGTCCCGCGAATAGCGCTCATGCGAGTATCAGTACTGCGCAGAGACGATGCCGGTTCAGCTCTGTTTGTATAGCAGCCGAAACCGGAATCGTTACCGGGGATTTCACCGGTTAAATCTACCTTGGACATCCTCGGCTAACACCCGCGGTCGGAGGGGCTCGATCGCGGGTGTTTAACCCGTTAAATGCCGCGGTCAACGCGGACCGCGGACATTTAACATGCCTTTCCTTTTGGGGGGTCTGTCCACGACCGGCCCCCATGCACCGTTTTCGGGGGGGGCGATCGGCTGTTTGGCACCGATCGGACCCGAGAAGCCTGGCGCGGTTACCTTAAGAGGCGTCTGGTGACGTTTCATTCTTAAGCAAAGTGTCAGCTATGCATCTGCAATAGGCTGGCAACTGATAATACCGTGTCCAAATACATTAGTATTGAGAAGTATTATCAAGAACAAGCAATCAATGATGCTTGTTCATAATCCATGGTGGATCTTGTTAAACAAAATGTAAAAAAAAAAATGTTTTTAATAAAAATACTTTATAAATCACTAAAAATGCCCAGAAGCCCCAAAAACAGATAAAGAGACATATAACACTCAAAAAGTCAAATCATAACAGAAACCCCAAAATATAGTATCACCGCGTCCGTAACAATCCATAGAATAAAAATAAAAATTACCTGAACCAATATGATGAACGCCAGTAAAAAAAACATTAAAAAACCTCGCCAAAATATTTATGATTTTTACCTATGATATCCCATCTAAAAAGCAATAAAAGGTCACAACATAAACATATGTACTCCAGTATATGATATTGTTGCAAAAGTAACACATGGGCCCGCAAAAAAACAAGCCATCGACCAGTTGTAGCCAACAAAAGTAAAGAATGTTATTGCCACTTGGGACGAGACAGCCGATGCAAAAATGATAGATTTTCCACAATTAGGGTTTTATTTGGAAATTTAGTAAAACATAAGAAAAAATCATTCATGTTGGTTATCCCGTAATGTATCGACACATAGGAATACAGATGATAAAAGGATTTTAGATCTATAGTGAAACCGAAAAAAAAAAAGTAAAAAATCCAGTTACAGAATTGATGCTTCTTCTACTCATGACCTCAAAAAAGAGTTCCAAAATTTCAACAATAGGTTGTACCACCCCCAAAATGGGAACACTGGAAAAAGCATCCTCGTCCCGAAAAAAAAAAAATGCGTCACATGGCCCCAAATAACGGAAGCGAAAAGTTATTAGCCTTCAAAAGGGGGCAACTGAAAAACTAAAATCCTGGCGATTGCAGGGTGCTCTTCCCTATGATGGCCCGCTGTGCCCCATCATACACAAGTTACGGCCACGTGTGGGGGGTCGCTGCACTCAGGGAGAAATTGGATTAGAACAAATTTTATGGTGAAGTTTTCTCTTTTTATTCTTTGTGGAAATGTGGTAATGTTAGCTAATGAACGTATAACCGACAAAAATTTGACGGCATTACTAAATTTCAACCGTCATTTGATCAATTACTATGAAGATTCTCAAGGGGTAACAATCTTTGTAAGTACTGTTTATGATAGTTTGAGGGGTGCAGATTGAACAGGGTTGGGTATTATAGGAGGGGTTGGTGCTAAATATGTAAATTTGATTTAAAACAGGTTATTATCCCCCAATTCAAAAAGTGCAAATTCCGAAAATACGGAAAATCGCTATTCGATTGTGTGGCCGCGTGAGTCAAAATAAATTACCAAAATTTCAAAAATTATGAAAAATGTAAAGTAGACAAAGGGGAATGTCTATTCTGCAAGTGATTAGGTAGTAAATTATCTGCTGAAAAGCGGGATTTTGATTTCGAAAAGGCAAATTTTTCTAAAAATTATAATTTTTTTCTTTTTTGTGCAATAACGCACAACTTATCAGCCAAAATTTACCACTAAAATTGAAAGTACATATGTGGGAAAAAAAAACAATCTCAGAATGCTATTGATAAGTAACCAGGGTTCAAAAGTTATACCACAGGAAGGGAGACACTGGTACAAATTAAAAAAAAAGTTTGGAGCCTCTAACTGCACACCAGCTGCGTCCTTAAGGGTGTTAAGGGCAGCACACCGTTTATTGGGGCTGGCCACTTCCTAGAATCATTTATATTCCAGCCTCTCCCTGCACACCCAGAGGATCTTCCGGGTTTTAGTGGCCGTTGAAAAACAATGCTTGTCTCTCTGATGCCCGCATTTTAGTGTAATTCAGCGTGACCCCAGTTCTGTATTGTGACTTTAATCCTGTTCCCACTTGCTCAGACCTCATTGTCTCTGACTTGATTCCGTGGCTGCCCCGTCTGACCTCATGCACTGTACCCGACTACAATCCAGCCAACGTCTGTAAACCTTGCCTGGGCTGTTCCACCGCAGACAAAGTTGACCTGTGTGGAACGTCCTGGTGGTAACCGTTACACAAGTCCAACCTGCCTTTGCGGCTTGCCTTCTGGTGAAAAATGGAGTGCGACTTAGATATAGGTCCCAGGTGCGGCTGACTTAAGTCAATGTGTCTACCTATGGCTCAGGGGGTTCATTACCTGGACACTGAAAAGGTTCATTCATAATCATAGTGATTTATAGAATGAAGATAATGTATATTTTTATGGAAATGAAACGGCCCAAAAAATAGGGAACGCCCATAGTTGCACAATTTTTTTACTTATCATTCAAGAGTTATAATACACATAAATAGCTAAAGACCAAATAAAAAAAAATAAAAAAAAAGATTGTTGCTTTAAAATGTACACGCAATCTTCTCTGAATGACACGCTTCCCCCAATGCCATGGTATGTGCCTCATACAGCAGTACAACACCACATATGGTGTATGTTATAATCGGAAGACATTGAGTATCAAACTTTGTGGAGCGTCTTGGTATTTTTATATACTGAAAATGATAATGTTTTTAAAATAAACATTTATTTAGCCAAAAAAATTTACATTAAAATTGCACCTGATTTTGTTTTAACTCATGTAAAACAATTAAAGTTAAAAAACTTCATAAAAAGTGTTTAAATAGTTTATAGGGTTTGCTATGGTAGTGTGTTTCTATAATGGGGTATTTATGGGATTTTACTAATTTAGGCCTCTCAAAGTGACTTGAAATCTGAGCAGGTTCCTCAAAAGTATAATTTGCTATTTATGAAAATGTGAAAAATTGGCTACAGTTCCTAGCCTTAAACATCCTAAAAAAATTAGAGGATGCTAAAAAAGCATGTTAACATAAAAAGAGACATTCGGTAAATGTTGGTTATCAATTTTATTTTGCTTAGAAAATGTTGAAAATTTTTAACTTTTCCAAATTTTTGCAAAATCGGGGGGGGGGGGGGGGTTTGCTGGCACTCTCAAAGACAAATGCTAGAAAGGACAGATAATGCACGAGATCATCTATCGTTCATCGCATTAGAATGCTCACCAGTTCAGTACCGAACAAGGTAAGTTTATCTTTTATCATACAGTAATCTCAAACATGTAGAGCATTTGGACTAAAAGGCCCACTTTGCAGTGACGAAACCTCTCATTAGTAGAATGAATCAAAAGGATTGATTCACCTTTGCTGAGGAGCATGCTGTGTGGACAGAGGAAAAGCGGTCAACCCCACTAAATTACAAAATTTTTGTAATTTGTTTGGGTCTGATGGGAAACTTTGGGGGTCATTTACTAAGGGCCCGATTCGTGTTTTCCCAACGTGTTACCCGAATATTTCAGATTTGCGACGACTTTCCCTGAATTGCCCCAGGTTTTCAGCGCACACGATTGGATTGTGACGCATCGGCACCGGCGTGCATGCAACGGAAATGGGGGGGGGTGCTTGAACGAAAACCGACGGATTCGGAGAAAACCGCATTTTTTAAAAAAAAAGTGTCGCTGGACACGCGTTTACCTTCACCAGGAATAGGATCGGGAACTCGGCGGACCTCGGGGGACTTCAGCGCAAGTGCGACACCTGGTGACGTCGGAGGAACTGCCTTAATGAAGACCCGAATCACGCAGGAGAACGCGCCGCTTTATGCAACAGGATCGGGTAAGTAAATCTGCCCCACTATGTTCATTGACGACTGGGAAGATTGTATGCAAAGTATGTAAAGATGTCTGTGAAAGGTGCTAGAGGAAGTGTCATGGTTTGAAAATGTTTTTCTTGCTGCAGGAGTGGAGCTCTCATACAGACTACATGGAAGAGTGAATGCAAGTGTGCATTAGAACCTTCTTCAAAAATATGCGGTTCCTTCCTGTGTTCATCAATCAGCCATCAATTTTTGAAGGGCAATTGCTCCCTGTCACATAGGAAAATGATACAGTGGTTCCTTGAAACAAAAAACATTGAAACTATGAAATGGCCACCCCAGAGTCCTGACCTAAACCTTGTGGAAAATCTTTGATGACAAAGTTATGGCCAAGAAACCGACAATAGACACAGAATGTGGAGAGAATGGAATCACAGCAGAGCATTGTGAGAGACTAGTGATGTATGGACAGCAGATGTGCTAAATTCATTCAAAGAAAAGACTTGTACAGTTCCTACTGAGTGTTGGACTGTGTAACCTCAGAAAAATTTACTATAATCTTTCTCGTGCTACAGTCATTGCTGTAATCTAACACCTCTAAATCAACACTTTTTTTCCAAAATAAAGGAAAATGTTGGTGATTATTGGTGGTGTACCCCATACACAATTCTTAAAAATGGTCAATGTAGATCATACATTGTTTCTTATTTATTTACAGTGATATTTAGCTACCAAATAGAAAGTGATGTATGTCCTTTATGAAATATTTATAACATTTTAAATATTTCATCTTTTCAGATGTCCTAATGTTTGGACAGAAGATTTAGTTTTACGGAAGAATGAAAAAATTTTATTCTCTGCCTGTTAGAAGTGCTCGACGGGCATCTCGTTTTGGTATGAGTGCCCCAATGCTCATCCAGATGGAGGAGCAAATTGAGGAGGAAATCCGTGAAGAACTGGAACTGCACCAGTAGAGATCCCTCTCCCTAAACCTCAAGCCAAAGAAAGCTTTGTGACTTAAAAAATTTGGACCAAATGGTGAGGTAGTATCTTACTATAAGATATCACATCAAATGACTATATTACTTTGTCACATGCAGATTACATTTTTTATACTTGCCCTATACACAACATATAGTCATTATGTGATATCTTTACAGTAAGATACTAACTCACCATTTGGTCCAAATTTTTTAAGTCACAAAGCTTTCTTTGGCTTGGAGGTTTAGGGAGAGGGATCTCTACTGGTGGCAGTTCCAGTTCTTCACGGATTTCCTCCTCAATTTGCTCCTCCATCTGGATAAGCATTGGGGCACTCATACCAAAACGAGATGCCCGTCGAGCCACTTCTAACAGGCACAGAATAAAATTTTTTTCATTCTTCCGTAAAACTAAATCTTCTGTCTCAAACATTAGGACATCTGAAAAGATAAAATATATAAAATGTTATAAATATTTCATAAAGGACATACATCACTTTCTATTTGGTAGCTACATTATACACTGTAAATAAAAATTAGGACTGACCGTATTAATGATTTACCCACAACAAAATGCACCCGGTTCCCCTTTCCAAAACCAAAACACAACACAATTTTGGGATAAAAAAACTGGGGGTTGGCCACAGCTTTATTATTTACAATAACCAATAAGAGACCTGTGGGAAGAACCCAGGCCCTTTATCTAAACTGCACCTCGCATGCCTGGCCCCGCCTCCGCGGGGGCATGTCCTAGTTGTTCCGTCAGGTGATTTAACTACCAGCCGAGAGGGTCAAGATTCCACCACAGGCCAAGCTGTGACTACCAACACTACATTGACCAATATTTTAAGAATTTGTGTATGGGGTACACCATACCAATAGATCAACATAAAACCTTTATTTTGGAAAAAAAAAGTGTTGATTATTAGAGCGTGTTAGATTACAGCAATGACTGTAGCACAGAGAAAGATTATTAAATTTTCTGAAGGTTACAACAGTCACCAATCAGTAGGAACTGTACAAGTCTTTTCTTTGAATGAATTTAGCACATCTGCTGCCACATGACATCACTAGTCTCTCACAATGCTCTGCTGTGATTCCAGTCTCTTCCACAATTCTGTGTCTATTGTCGGTTTCTTGGCCATAACTTTGTCATCAAAGATTTTCCACAAGGTTTAGGTCAGGACTCTGGGGTGGCCATTTCATAGTTTCAATGTTTTCTGTTTCAAGGAACCACTGTATCCATTTTCCTATGTGACAGGGAGCAATTGCCCTTCAAAAAGTTGATGGCTGATTGATGAACACAAGGAAGGAACCGCATATTTTTGAAGAAGGTTCTAATGCACACTTGCATTCACTCTTCCATGTAGCTGTATGAGAGCTCCAACTCCTGCAGCAGAAAACATTCTTCAAACCATGACACTTCCTCTAGCACCTTTCACAGACATCTTTACATACTTTGCATACAATCTTTCCCAGTCTGTCAATGAACATAGTGGGGCAGATTTACTTACCCGATCCTGTTGCGATAAAGCGGCGCGTTCTCTGCGATGAATTCGGGTCTTCATTAAGGCAGTTCCTCCGACGTCCACCAGGTGTCGCACTTGCGCTGAAGTCCGCCGAGGTCCGCCGGAGTTCACGATCCTATTCCTGGAACTCGTTTGCTTCGCTGCATTATGAGTTCCTGCTGGGCGTTTCCACCATTTCGATGATCGTGAGAACGACCTGTGAAGTGATATGGGAGCGACTGAGAGCTGCGGTGATGCCTGAGCCGACTGCTGAAGACTAAATCCGTATATCTGATGGTTTCAAGGAATCAGCACAGTTTCCAAATTGTATCGGGGCGCTGGATGGTAAACACATACGTGTGAAGAAGCCGGCTCACTCAGGGTCCCAATTCTTCAATTATAAGCAATATTTTTTTGTGGTCTTGTTGGCTTTGGCTGACAGTGACTACAAGTTTATAATTGTGGTAGAGATGAGCGAGCACTAAAATGCTCGGGTACTCGTTATTCGAGACGAACTTTTCCCGATGCTCAAGTGCTCGTTTCGAGTAACGAGCCCCATTGAAGTCAATGGGAGACTCGAGCATTTTTCAAGGGGGCCAATGCTCTGCACAGGGAAGCTTGGCCAAACACCTGGGAACCTCAGAAAAGACGAGCCCCATTGAAGTCAATGGGAGACTCGAGCATTTTTCAAGGGGGCCAAGGCTCTGCACAGGGAAGCTTGGCCAAACACCTGGGAACCTCAGAAAAGGATGGAAACACCACGGAAATGGACAGGAAACAGCAGGGGCAGCATGCATGGATGCCTCTGAGGCTGCTTAAATGCACAATTATGCCAAAATTATGGGCAACAGCATGGCCATGACAGAGTGACAGAATGAAGCTAGATAGCATCTAAAACATCCAATAATTGACCCTGACACTATAGGGGACGGCATGCAGAGGCAGCGGCAGCAGGCTAGAGAGTGTCATGGCGACATACCCTAAATGGACTCAGGAGTCGCAGTACACAGCCATACATGGAGCTACAGACGCAATACACAGCTATACATGGAGCTACAGCCGCAGTTCACAGCCATACATTGAGCTACAGCTGCAGTACACAGCCATACATGGAGCTACGGCATGCAGAGGCAGCGGCAGCAGCGGCAGGCTAGAGAGTGGCATGGCGACATACCCTAAATGGACTCAGGCTTCAAACCAATGGGTGGCAGAGAGGAACCAAAGGAGGTGAGCAAGAAGCGCTCAAATAATATCGGTACATGATAAAAGTTTGCCAGTATATTTTGTGGATTACACAGCAGGGTGGCGACAAAGTTAACATGGAAGCCATGAAAACAACCCAAAATTCTGCCTGACACAGCTCGTTAGTGGTTGGCTGGCCAGATCAGGTGACCCTGGGATAGACTAGCCACTGCTATCGACGTGTAAGGGTACCACGTCATGCTGGGTGGAGTGCAGAGTCTCCTGGCTTGTGATTGGCTCTGTTTCTGGCCGCCAAAAAGCAAAACGGCGGGAGCTGCCATTTTCTCGAGCGGGCGAAATACTCGTCCGAGCAACGAGCAGTTACGAGTACGCTAATGCTCGATGGAGCATCAAGCTCGGACGAGTATGTTCGCTCATCTCTAGTCTTCACCTGTACAGTGGGGGGAGACTTGTTCTATACTAAACAACATTGTACCTTTGGGGTTATTTTGGTGAGATTGTGCATATTGTGCAGAAAGTGATTGATCTAGTTTCCCTTTTTTTATATTCCTAAGGTGCTCGTTGACCCGTGTTTTTAATTTTCTTATGGTCCTACCCACGTATTTCAAGCTGCAAGGGCAAATAATCATATATATGACATTTCTAGTATCACATGTGGCAAAGTGTTTAATATCATAGGTGCGAGAATTGTCACATGGAGTGAAATTTTGTATACCCTCGATGTGGGTTCCGCCAGTGCTATTACATGCCTTGCATCTGGCACATTTGTAAAAACCTTTGTGTGTGGTATTAGTTCGATGGGCTTTACTATTGATGCTACTATGTACCAAAAAATCTCTAAGATTTTTTTTTCTAGATCCTGTAAGGAGATGTCCTATCACTGGGTGATGCTCTAGAATGTGCCACTTTTGTTTAATAATGCGCCTTATGTGGTGTAAATCCCCAGTGTAATCCGTGATGAATGGTACTGTAAGTGTCCTTTGATCTCCTTTAGAGATGAGCGAGCACTAAAATGCTCGGGTGCTCGTTACTCGAGCCGAACATTTCCAGATGCTCGAGTGCTCGTTTCGAGTAACGAGCCCCATTGAAGTCAATGGGAGACCCGAGCATTTTTCAAAGGGACCATGGTTCAGGAATAAAATGTGTTATTTAATTGAAAAATAATGTCTTCTGATAATTTGCAAACATCTGCGATCTATTCTTCACTGTTCCGCGCGTATATTATCTCCCGACAAGTTAGCAGATGTAAAGAACAGTGAAGAATAGAATAAAAACATTGAACACAGTGAACACAGTGAACACAGGATCATTTAAGATAAAAACACAGTTTTCGTCACTGCAAAGTGGGCTTTTAGTCCAAATGCTCTAAAATGTTGAGATACTGTATGATAAAACAGATACTTACCTTGTTCGGTACTGAACTGGTGAGCAATTCTAACTGCAGAGTTGAAACGATTAACGATGGAGAATCTCTGCATTATCCTGTCCTTTCTAGCATTTGTCTTTTGAGAGTGACCAGCAAAAAACCCCCCGATATTTGGCAAAAATTTGGAAAAGTTAAAAATTTTCAAAATTTTCTAAGCAAAATAAATTGATAACCAACATTTACCGAATGTCTGTTTTATGTTAACATGCTTTTTAAGCATCCTCTAATTTTTTTAGGATGTTATAAGGCTAGGAACTGTAGATGCAATTTTTCACATTTTCATAAATAGCAAAATTATACTTTTGAGGAACCTGCTCAGATTTCAAGTCACTTTGAGAGGCCTAAATTATAGTAAAATCCCATAAATTACCCCATTATAGAAACTACACCCTATAGAAACTATTTAAAACGACTTTTATGAAGTTTTTTAACTCTAATTGTTTTACATGAGTTAAAACAAAATCAGGTGCAATTTTGAAATGTAAATTTTTTTGGCTAAATAAATGTATTTTTAAAAAACATTATACATTTTCAGTATATAAAATACCAAGACGCTCCACAAAGTTTGATACTCAATGTCTTCCGATTATAACAATACACCATATGTGGTTGTAAACTGCTGTATGAGCACATACCATGGCATTGGAGGGAAGCTGTGTCATTCAGAGAAGATTTGCAGTGTTACATTTTAAAGGCTAACAATCTTTTTTTTTTATTTTTTTTTTATTGGGTCTTTAGCTATTTATGGGTATTTATTAACTCTTGAATGTATAGAGGAAAAAAAATTGTCAACTATGGCTTCCTATTTTTTGGGGCCGTTCACTGTACCATAAAAATAATACATTATCTTCATTCTATAAATCACTATGATTATGATGATACCTTTCAGGTCCAGGGTAATGAACCCACTGGACCATGGCAGACAATGACTTAAGCCGACACCTGGGACCATAATCTAAGTCGCACCCATTTTTCACCAGAGCAAGCCGCAAAGCAGGTTGGACTTGTTGTAACGTGTTACCACCAGGACGTTCCACAGGTGCAACTTTGTCTGCGGTGACAGCCAAGGCAAGGTTTACAGACGTTGAGCAGGATTGTAGTCGGGGACAGGCAGGAGGTCAGGACGGGCAGCACGGAATCAGAGTCAGAGACAAAGTGACAGGTCTGAGCAAGTGGAACAAGATTAAAGTCAAATACAGAACTGGGGTCACAGCTGGAAATTACACTAAAAATGCAGGGCATCAGAGAACAAGCTTTTTCAACGGCACTAAACACGAAGATCCGGCTGGGTGTGCAGGGAGAGGCTGGAATATAAATGATTCTAGGAAGTGGCCAGCACCAATAAACGGTGTGCTGGCCCTTTAAAACTTCTGAAGCCAACACGCGCGCCCTAGGAGATTGGGACGCATGCGCCAGAGGCAAGAATAAGTACAGGTGTGCGGGGGCACATTGAGGAGCACGGGTGAGCCCGCGACCCGAGACATGGGTCGCGGGAACACCGGTGACAGTATCCCCCCTTCGGCCGCCCCCTCTTCTTGGGCAGGAGGAATCTCTACAGGAGATCACGGTCCAGGATATTGGGTCTGAACACCCAGAGTGCCTTTAGCCTTATTGAAATTAACAACATTTTATTTTTTATACATTTTTAAATAATAATTTCTTTGTTTTATTTAAATTTTAATGTTATGTTATTATTTTAAGTACTTTCAATTACCCATTTTTGTCTAACAAACCCCCATTTTCTGCCATTTTTGGGTCTCAAAAATTCAGGTCATAGCGGATTAAAGAAACAATGCAAAAACCATGCACCCTTCCTCTCACTGTAGTTAAAGTCCAGCTACTGCTGTACTTGACCGTTTCAATTTTGAATCCAACAAATGCAGAATTTTTAAAAGTTAAAATTTTAAATCCAACTTATGCAGAATTTTTAATAGTTTAAATTTTGAATACAGCAAATGCAGAATTTTTAGTGAATGCGGAATTTGACTTGATTGGACTCATTCAAATGCACATTCAGGTGCTGGCATAACCAAGTCTCATGGGATCCATACCTTCTACATTTTAATGAAAGTTAGGATGTCCACATTGGCTGTGGACTGGCAGATCCTCTTGTCAGTGGTGACACTCCCGGTGGTGCTGAACAAGCACGGCCACGTGTCCAATTTTCCCACCCAGAAATTCAAAGACCCATCCTTCGGTACCAGGAGACCTGTGGACAGATAATCTTCTACCATGTGTGTAACAGTCTGCCATATCCAAAGGTGGGGAAGGATGAGGAGAATTAAACATGGTGATTCACATGGTGACTATGCTCACTGTCCCTCCTGAGGTGGTGCTTGTGTTCCTGATTTGGTGCTGGTGTTCTCAATGTCAGATGGGAATTCCACCAGTAGTGCCATTCCACCAAAGCACGCTTGTAGTTGTACTGTAATTTTTCTCTCACTCTCTAGTGGTGAAATGAAGGATGCTACACTATCCCTGCAGCGTTGATTCAGCCACCCATATTTGGCACTGTTGAGTATCTGGGCAGCTTCGGTGTTGTTGTGCAGGCACTGAAGCTTATAGAGGGTCATGTGAGCTAGGCTGCCCAGAGGCAAGGACAAGCTGCCCTCGGTGGGAGGTGTCTCCTCCTCTGCAACTACCCAGCTACACTGCAGTGACATCCGTGAGGTGCTTTGGATGCCACCATGCTTGGAGGAAAACTCTGGCTGGACTGTGCAGTACCTGACAACTGGTCCAGCAACCCACCCTGCAAGCCTAGTGTCAACTGGCCTGGGATTTGTTCCTCTTCTTTTTTCTCATGTGCCACATGACTTGAAGTGCTTTTTGAAGCATATTGGTGGCAAAATGGAAGCAGGGCAACACTGAATGTCCCTCATGGAGGCCCAGTTGTTTGTGGTAAAGTGCTATTGGTCGCTGCTTGGATTAACCTTGGTGTTCTGGAGCTGGAAAACAACAAGCGGCTGGTGCTGCTCACACAGCCTTTCCAGCATATGCTGGAATTCCACCTACTCGCTACATCACATATGAGGCGGTGGGTGGGAATGCCAAAGTTCCTCTGAAGTCCAGATGGGTGAGCAGCAGCAGGGTGTAAATGCTGAAAATTCCACGCACCATATTCACCGACGCCAGCAGGTCTGTGTAGTTGGCCAGTGACCTTTGCACTACCAAGTTCTGCACATATGTAAGGCAAAAGCTGCCATTAGGTTTTGGTCATTGCTGCACTCCACCTTGCTGGGTTAGAGGTTCAGTGGCAACAACCACTTATCTCTTTGCTCCTTTTCACAGTCCATAGCACCCCAGTGGTGTGTGTTCTTTTGCCCAGACAAATATGTTTCAGTACAGCCTGTAGCCATTTCCCTGTGGCTTTGCTAAAACTGGTGGTGCCGATACTTAATAATCCTGTTACTATAAAGCTGGAATGTATATGTGACGCAAACAGTATGACCACTGGTACTATAACACAGTATTGTATGATTCAAATATAAATAACACTGGTACACAGTGGTATAACAAGACTCTACTGGGCCCCCACTTTGGGTCGGGGCCCCCATATACCTAAACTCTCAGTACCACCCCTGTCCCGCAAATTACACTTGAGATTACACATGTATGCGACACAGAATTATACTCATAGAACCTCCTTATACACGTTATATGTAGTGTCCAGAAACCTCCCTTATTCCAGCAGCTCTTATCAAAGTAATGCTCACAGCAAAAACTATTTCATCTAGGTTAGCCACTAAATCTGACACCTTTTAATCTCCCAATGATGGCTTCTGTGTAGAGCTGTGGGTTCATGGAGGTTTAGGTTTGCTTGTTACACTTATAGGGGGTAATTTATCTTAGGTGTCTCTTTTTTTCCTCTTATGTTTATGTCTTTATTCGCATATTTGCAACAAAATTTGCGCTTTTACCACTCAATTAGTAAAGTAAGACACTCAATAAGTAAAAGCAAGATAAAGACGTTTTTAAAAAATCACAATTTTGACTCAAATAAATTCCAGTCCCAAGCAGGCATAGGCAAAAGTTCTGGAGGGGGTTGCAGGAGAATTCACAAATTTTGTGGGACTTTAACATTTTTTTTTAAAAAAAAGATGCAAGCAAAAGTTAAAAAAAAAACACTTGCCACACATGCCTGATCTATTACCCTCTTAGATAAATTAAACTAGTCCAAAATACAGAAACAGAGCACAAATGTCTTGACTAAAGATTTACATTCCCCCATAATATCTATATTGAACATTGTATACATTCTAGGTTTTGGTGATATAAAGTCACCCATATTAAATTAAAATAATGAAATAAAATCGTCTGGATCCGGCATACGACACTTGGGACTCTGAGTGAGGCATATATCATCCGGCATACCTATTAACTACAGAGGACACAAGCCACAATCTGTGAGTACTGCAAAACTTTGTGGGAATCAGAAGCGCAACAGACTCTGGAATAAACATAATTTTTATTTTTTTTGCAATTGCACACTGCAAAAAAATTGCAATGATTACAGTGATTAGCCACTTGCAGGTGCAGCTGCTGGTGGAGTGGTAAAACATGAGTCATTTCTGCCCCGTGCCTGCACAATTTTTAAAAATCTGAAAACCTTCACCGTTGATTTTTACTGAAAACTACGACATGTCGGACCTGGCGTAGTTTTGTACGACAGCCAGAACGACCAGCGAATACATCATGAGCTCTAAGCCTCATGATGTATCCGGCACAGCAGGAGGGGGCCTTTCTCAAGGCTCCAGGTGTAAGGAGCCGAAACGTAGCCTTTACACATGTGTGAATAAACGAGTATGTTTTTTGCCACATTTTGAATCTCGGAATGCTGCCATTTTTTCGTGTTTTTGTATGTGGATGGACCCTGGTCTAGGTCCTGGGATGTGCACCTGAGTTGTTCTCAGCCGTATCTTGAGTGCTGCCACACTCTGTGATCCAGGCACTGAGATTGCGGTGATCTTCTTACATTTGTTATCAATGGCTTTCATCCTTCTAAAATCAACTTTTACAATTATGCTAATGAGTCTGAGTCTTTTCACTGGTTGTTACAATGAGCAGAGCAGGTCTCCTCTTCCCCTGAACTTCCTACTGCTTCTAGATGACACAGCCAAAGGAATGGGGGAGAGGGCAGGGGGAGACATGTTCTTCCATTGTAACAGAATATTACCACAGTCACAGTGCTTGGGTCTATAAGTAAGTGCCCCTGGTTTATACATGCTTCATTTTGATAGTAGATTTCCTTTAAATAAAACACATTTTAATGATATAAGAGATTCTCTAAATGTATCAGACTTCACTTTATCTGATACTATTCTATATGTAGAGGCAGCTATAGTAGTACGATTGTGCATGACAGTGCCAGCTACACAATTCTACATTACAAAACAAAATCTATTGCAAAAACACAAGTCTATTGATTAACTAAGTTTAATTTCCCTTAGAATGGGTAGAAATGATATAGAAATGGATATAAATTGTAGTCAGTGTAGTCAGGTAAGATCACCTAAGAAGAATGTGAGGCTTCACTGTATTACTGTTTCCACTCAATTCCAGGAAAATATGTTTTTAATTTGAAATCTGATATGAAATTATTCCATGTACCATCTTACAAATCTACTCACAGGTACTCTGTCTAAAATGTTGGAACCTAAGCCAACTATTAGGAGGTGCAAAGTTGGACAACCCTTTTGTGGTATTCGTTGTATTGTCTAAAAACTGTAACAACCAAAAATTTAACACACAGAATAAATGTGGCAAATTTGACAGATTTTCTTTCATAAACAGATTGATAGATATGCTGTCACATTGACAATGTGTGTTGCTATTTAGGCTAGTCTCAACATGGCCTTACAATGTACATGACCTGTAAAGGAGAAGAGGCAGATTGCCAGAGGCATAAGTATAGTGAGCCTTATACCTTGGAAAGCCTGCATAGCCATTCTATCAATGTGTATTATCTATTCACTGTTCCTTAACTGTGCTGCATTTTCTAAAAAAAACATTGTTGCTGTGTATAGTACTCTCATTTACCAATACATTAATAATCCCAGTACAGTGATATCAGTAGGCACATATATCAACTCAGTTGTTATTGGCACAACCATTCACGGCTGAAAGGTTGCCAGCAATAGCAGAATAGCGCAACCACCTCACCAGGGAGGGGCTTCATCATCTGCTGGCACAGAGAGATGCTGTGTATGGTAACATTTTCCCAATGTTTCATGTTAAAGGGATTGTCCAGCCTTTAAAACAAGCTATATATGTGGCTGGCGGTGACTGTTGTCCAGCGCTGCTGCCTGTCATTGCTGTGCCCCTGTTTTTCACAGCAGTGACTGAGAAGGTAAGCATTAAGGATTTTTTTTGTTTTTCTCTCTAAAGCTGGAAACCCTCTTTAAGCCTTACTGCAGCACACTGGCTTAGTAGGGTGACACGGTGCCGCTTCGTGGTTAGCATTACAGCCTTGCAGCGCTGGGTACCTGGGTTCAAGTCCCAGGGTCAACATCAGCAAAGAGTTTGTATGTTCTCTCCGTGTTTACGTGGGTTTCCTCTGGGTCCTCCGGTTTCCTCCCACACTCCAAAATATACTGGTAGGTTGATTAGATTGTGAGCCCCATTGGGGACAGGGATCAATTTGGCAACCTCTGTGCAGTGCTGCATGATCTGTGTTCGCTATATAAATAAAGGAATTATTAGTATTAATTTTCAACAACTGTATCCCTTTCTGTCATACCTCCTCCCCTGTTTGAAAAAAAACATAAAGTTAAAGAAATTTTGTAAACAGAAGTATCTGATAAATATTACAAAATGTTGTTTTGGAGAAATTCATATCTCGTTTTATTTCCTCTTTTGTAACGGATGGCAGCAGCATATCCCACTGTATGCACTGTACTATTGCTGAACACTGACTTAAGGGCCCATATGTTTTTCTTGATACATCAGTAGGGACAAAAAACAAAGGAAACAGAAAAATATTTAAGGCTTTTACAGTTTCAATCACTTGAAATAAATTCCCTCAATGCTTACATATTATTAAATATTAAAGAGAGGCTGGTTGTTTAACATAAGGGTTATTGTACCAGTCTAGTCGGACTGACTCTAACATAATTAAGTTCCTAGGAGTCTGACTGACAACAACCCAATTTAAAGGTTTACAGAGTCTATTTTTAAGGGGTTATGGAGCATAAACCCAAAGCAAACCAATGTAACGCTGCTCAGCACACATGTGAAAGAAATGTTAACAGATACAAGGCATCCATGTATTTTTTGTTTTTTTGCACTCAATGTCAAAACATTAAATTTTATCCAAAGTCTGGTGGGTGTAATTGATTTTTTATGGGGGCCCCATGGTCACTTTATAAAGTGTATAGTTACTTTAATGCCTACTGTAAGTCTTCATATTTGTCTTTATGTGAACTTGTTATCACCATACTTTATCATTTGTAAGGGTATAGTACAAAATCCATGTAAATTATTTGTATATAATAGGGGTACTAAACTAAGATACTTACACCAGAATTCTGACATCATTTACACTAAAAAAGAGTATATTATGCTTTACACAACCTTTTTAAATGTTTACATTTTTAGAGGCGTTTAAACCCAATAGCAAAAAGGCATGGCCTCTTGAGGGGGGTGTGGGTACTGATAGTCTCTTCAAGTTCTGGGTTAAAAGCTATTTGGAAATGGTTAAAATTTAGCATATACAATCCAAGCAGGCATAGAAATATTACAGCAAAAGAATAATATCACATATAGCTATGCAACAGTAATTGGGTGGGGCGATTGCAGTATAACAAACTTTTCTAACATATGGGAAGCTTGGACACATTATTCAGCATTCTTAAGGATTTAACAAATGATCATTCTTCTGTACGGCCATCTCTAACCCCCCTTACACCTAAGTATCTGACCAAACTGACTAACCTTATGTTTTATTGTATACCCCTGACTTTTCTACCTCCTTGTTTTGTTTTATCTAAGTTAACTACAGTAAATTATTTGGCTCAATCATATATTAACAAGTTATTGCTTTGTAGCAATACCAGATTGTCTGATTTGTACTACTAGATGTAGTATATGCTCCTATTACAGTCACAGTGTGGTGTGATGTGACATTGACTTGCTGTTCTTTCTATTAATTTTGTGACTAAATATTCCTTGCCGGTTTATCTTGCTAATTCATATTTATAAAATTTTTAAAAATCCCCCAAAATAATTTAAACAAAAAAGTGGGTGTGGCCTAAACTACGGTGCACATATTTTGGAGCTTTCAGTTGTAAAACTAATACAGGATTGCAAAGCTAGACTAGGCCCAAAAGGATATAAGACTGTCTAGTTTAAGTTTATCTCTGCCATGTATCTTCATGATGATATCAGATTTAACGGTACCTGTTATAACCATCTCCTTCCTGCACCACTGAATGAAGTTGGAAACATTATCCCTTGCCAAAAATGTTCCAGGTTGGGCTGAGGCATTGAAGGTTACTCCTGATTTTGGTAGCCATAACTTTTTGATCAAGTCAGGATATTCTGCAGAAAATCTGTGTGCTGTCTCAGTCACATTGTTGGCATGATAACAAAGTAAAGTTCCAGTCTCCAAGACTTCAATAAAATTCTCTACTGCTATATCCAAATTGTACATATCCTTAAGCCACTCTGCCAAGTCTTCTTTCATTGCATACAGGTACTGTTCACTGGACTTGTAGGGCCGGATGCTGCGCACACTGCCCCCTTGATGGGCTGACATTCTGAAGGTATCCATCCAAAAGATGCTACTGTAGGTCACATACACAATAATTCCAAAGATTATTTAAGCATTTTATCAAGTAGTGGATGGCGGTTTAGAAGCTATTGCAGAGCCATTTTGCAATATCTGAAACACAAAAACAATTCTTATGTGAAGTTGTACTCAACCTGTGAAGTAGGTCAAGAAAAGGCTATATAACAATAAAGGATAACTAACCAACACTTTTAGTTATCCTACAAAAAAGTGTAGCATACCCAATCCTTCCACCCCCAACTAAGGTCAAATATGAATGTTAGACAAATGTTAGACAAAAATCTGCATTGGATTGTTTTCCAGTCCTTCTAATTGGCAGGGTCAGCTAATTATGGGCTCTCATTGTTAAAGTAAAAAGAAAAATATGTGCTTTATCTCACATACTGACTGATTCTGTGAATAGTATTTCCTGATTTTTTTTTTTACTTTTCTGTTCACTATATTATAGTTTAGGCTACTTCAACTGAATATGCATAAGTGGAAAACCAATACATTTATAATTGATATAAGATATAACATTTTATGTAATAGGATACTCAATGGTTCCAAAGTAAGCACTGTCACAATGCAGAATTAGTGTGATAAATATATCTGGATGCATATATTAGAATCTGTTTTCCTTATATTTAATGCTTGGTTTCCGATATTTCCGATATGGACAAATATATCTTGGTTTATTCTAGTTATCCCATAGTGCATTGGAAAGCAAGGCTGCATTCAAACAAGTTTTATAGATTATTAACATGGTCTTCCACTAGGATGGGTTTATGCACTGATATATTTACCTATGTAATTGCAGATTGTATAGAGAGAAAGTAATATCTGTAAGATAGTTTCATTTATATTATATTTTAGTGTATGCTGCAAACTCTCCTTCACTATTGTACCAAACAATAAAGTACTTAAAACTAAAAATGCAAAGAATTTTCAAAGCAAGAGAAACTTGAGAAACTTTTAACACTTATTATTTACAGATTTATTACTAACTTAAATAAAGTAGTTGGTAATATTTTCTTTGAGCAATTATGTTATTTCTGACTTTTTCCAATGCTTACTTCAATTATTTTCTTATGGGATACAAACCTGATGACTCTTTGGACAGACCACCTGTCAGTATCCAGTCTATGAAGCTTGCAAGTCATCTTCTGCTGAGCATGAGGATGTTCTGTAGTGTCATATACAGTCAGTATTCCCCTAACAGACAGTGGGGGGAAATGGCTATTCTGAAGGATCTTCTAAGTGTTTTGTTTCCTTACCAATAGCTTACACATTTCTCCTTGGTGACAAAAAGCTTGCTACAAACACTCCCTTTTAACCCTCATAGAGCCACACGCCTTGCAGTTCTGCATGGGAACAAACAATTTGCCCTAAACTAAAAGGAAGCTTGTAAAGTGTAACCAGCATTTACAGTCTCTGTCTGTATAAGTAAGATGCTTAAGTGAATGATCACCTACTTAAGTATTCATTACAGGTTGGGGCTTTATTTCTTTGTAATCTAAAGTGCAGTGATTTGTCATAAGTTCATATACAATTGACATAAGTTCTCATCTTTTTATTCCTCTCTCAATTTATTTTGTATTTCTTCTCTTTGTGTTGCTTTAAAAAACTTTGTCATAAAAACAAATAATTATTGTCATCTTCTGTAAGTGGGATTCCCATTCACTGTAATGCAACACATATCAAAATTCAGTTTGTTTCAGTTTGTTTTGAAATCACTCATTAAAGAAGAGACCAATGTAAATTTTTGTATGTTTGTTTTTCCTACACATTCCAAGAGCTATAATTTTTTCAATTAACAGAATTATATAGATCATGTGTCAGTAATGTGTGTGAATATATACCTATATATAGTGTGTGTATGTAGAGCATATGTCAGTAATTTGTGTGTATGCAAAATATGTGTCAGTAATGTGTATGTATGTATACATATCTATATATAGAGAGCATGTGTGCTCTCAGTTATGTGTGTATGTGTGATTGTATGTGTATACATATATACAGGTGGATACTCTTTGCCAGAAAACTTGCGTGTGTGTATGTAGAGCATGTGTCAGTCGTGTGTATATAGAGCAAGTGTCAGTGTTATGTATGTGTATGTATGCAGTATGTAGAGCACGAGTCAGTTATGTGTGTATATAAATATATATGTATATATACATATGTATCTATATGTGTGTGTATATATATATATATATATATATATATATATATATATATATATATATAGTGTGTATATAGTGCATGTGTCAGTCATGTATGTATATCAGTAGCGGTGTGTACACATCTGAATGTAAGTACTCATTGGTCCTTTTTCTGCTGATCTCTTGATGCTGCATGTATGCCCTGGAATCCAGAGCAGAGTGTCACCCAAAGTAGGAGAGGACACGAGAGTGGTGAGTACTTGTCAGATGTACTCATCGCTTGAGGGTGCCACTCTACTCTACGTTCTGATGCCTGCCCTTCAGGACACAGAGTAGAGCAAGGAGCTGAAGGGGAGCATGAACACCACCAGAAGCTTACTAGGTCAAAACTGTCGGAGTTTGCATCTGTATCTACATGCGCCAGAGCCACTTAATAAATGTGGACACCAGAGCTTCAGCATGGGGAATATTAAGATTTGCATTTAAAACTTAATGAATTCACCCCAACATGTCTCCTCGGTGTGTACAGATATCTGATAACTGTCATCTAGTATTAGACTAGGCTGCTGGGCAATTTATTACTGGGAGAGGCTGCTGGGCATTTCATTAGTGAGGTAGGGCTGCTGGGCATTTTATTACTGGGGGAGGCTACTGGGCATTTCATTAGTGAGGTAAGGTTGCTGGGCATTTTATTACTGGGAGAGGCTGCTGAGCATTTCATTAGTGAGGTAGGGTTGGGCATTTATTCTGGGGGAGGTGCTGGGCATTCATTGAGGGAGGTAGGCGCCGGCATTTTATTACTGGGAGAGGCTGCTGAGCATTTCATTAGTGAGGTAAGGCTTCTGGGCATTACATTTGTGGGGGAGGCTGCTGGGCATTTCATTAGTGAGGGAGGTGCTGGGACTTTCATTAGCGAGGGGAGGCTGCTGGGTCTTTCATTAGTGAGGGAAGGTTGCTGGGAATTTCATTAGTGAGGGGAAGCCGTGACCAATGCATTTCGCACCCTAGGCTTATAATCGAGTCAATATGTTTTTCCAGTGTTTTGTGATAAAATTAGATGCCTCAGTTAATATTCAGGTCAGCTTATACTCCAGTATATGCAGTACTTTGTCTGGTCTGTGTGTTAGTGTGGCATAACAAAAATATAATCTCTTGCAAATTATCAGTCACCTGTTTTTTTGTCAGTCAGTTCTGACACCAACGAAAAGCAAGTCTACCAACTTCTAAATCCATTCATAAATGTAGCTTATCATTCATTCATGTGTTCTCACATTGCATCAGTGCGCCGCAATATAAGCAGTGCAAAACACTGCTAAAATCTGGAGCCAATAGATACCTAGCACCAAAAATAATAAATGCCCCCTGTATGTTTACTTATTACTACAAGCCCTTTCAACAAGTATATGAAACACGAATGACCATAATATTCAAAATCTTCCACTCGCTATAAGAGTGCTCACAATAGGCTGACATTCAATTAGCAAATGGAATAATATATGTGTGTTATAAAATATATATTGACTGGTATGCGTTTTGAAAGAGTACATAGGCATTTTGCAATAATACTGTATTTGCCAACTTTTTACCCATCCCATGCCAGGTTTAGGCAATATATTCTTTACTAACAGTAGTTGCTATAGCACATTGCTTGTCACATGGCTGTGTTTACATAATGAACAAAGAATGTACTGAGGTTATCTTTCATGATTTTCCCGTAGGTGACAGTGGCAGAGCTCATGTCTGTTTACAAAATGATTGATAACAATTGACTTAAGGACTGGTAGTAGATGTTATATGTAACTGATAATCAATTTTTACAATGGTTGGACCAATTGTCAGGCAGGGTTTTTTCAGGAATTCGTCAACCAGTTTAACTGTAATCAGATCGGGATGAAATTTACATCAGAAATCAATGAGAGTGAGATCTGCTTTCTAGACCTGACAATCAGCATAGACTCTTTGAGACGTCTCAAAACTGATATATATCGTAAACCGACATCTACCAATAATTTTCTGCAGTGGCAAAGTTGGCATCCGCAACCACTTAAGTCAGGCATCCCGATAGGACAGTACTTAAGGGCGCGCAGAAACTGCTCAGACGAAATATCCTTTAAAAAGGAATGTGACAACCTTTACCGTAGATTCAGGAGTCGGGGTTATCCTAAAAAATGCCTTTACAAAGCATATGCAAGAGCCAAAAATACTGACAGAGATACATTGTTTACCAAAAGAAACCGACATCCAACCAAACAGACTGTCAGGTGCATCGGAACATATGATGCATACGCCGAGACCATTAGGAATATCATGTCTCGCTATTGGCCAATACTTACTGTAGACCCTGACCTGGAAGAAAAACTGACAGCAAGACCTACTATCACCTATAGCAGAGGTCCGAACTTGCGAAATCTCTTAGTGCATAGTCATTTTAGAGAAACTTCGGAATTAGTCCAGAGACCAAGGAACACTGTACATGGATCGTACCCCTGCGGGACCTGTTCTTTTTGCCCCCTTATGTTAAAAACCAAGACATACACTAATCCAGTGGATAATACCACCTACACAATTAAACACCATTTAAATTGTAAAAGTACAGCTGTAATATACGTGGCGCAATGTACTTGCCCGCGTTTGTATGTGGGCAAAACAGTCCAACAGCTCCGCAGGAGGATCTCCAGCCACATTAGTTCCATCACGACAAGTAAGGATACTCCGATCTCTAGACATGTGAGACTGCATCATGGTGGAGATGCAAATGTCCTGCGTTTCTGGGCCATTGACCAGGTCCAGATGGGACCCCAACAGGGAAATATTGACCGTAAGCTTCTACAGTTAGAAGCCAGGTGGATCCACCGACTTAAATTTTTAAGCCCGTTGGGTCTAAACTAAGGTTTTACCTTTGCAGCGTTTCTTTAATGGGCCATATACGTGCACTTTAACTTTCTTCCTCTCTGTTTATACTAGAAAGAAGAACTGTTTACTTTTTCATAAAATCATTGCCAACTACCACCCCTCATGCTCATCAAGAATCAAGAAATCAGAATTCTGTACCCCTCCCCTTATCATAGTACCTTTTTATTTGCCTAGGAACATCTTGATCGTATCTAATATAGAAAGGATATCTTGGATGTAGCACATCCTTTTAGTTGCAGACCAATTGAACGGCGTAGGCGGCTGGTAATGTCGAAGGAACATGGTTACATATGCATCACTCACTGTATGCATTATCCAAGTTCCACTATCGTCTATTAGAAATACACTCACCGAGATTAAAAGTATTTTTCCCATCGCCCTTGATGCTTATGGTTACCTCCATAATTACATTACGACTATTTAGTTGCATTTACAATTTGAGATACAAATAGCAGTAGGTAACCAAAACATACAGTACAAGTGCATGAGCAATGTGCAGTAATGATCGTTGTAGCATACTTACCTAATCCAACAGATGTGCGTACATTGACTTGCTTGTAGGGCTGCATTCGGAGACAGAGTGCCTGGGCATGCGCAGTCACCTTTGCTGCCGAGCCTGCATGTGACTAGTTGACATGCGCATATCAACTCGAGGGCGATCACGGCGCTCACTGCGATTGGTGAGTGTCATCACCAGCTGCTCAACGCCTCTCCGCCCCCTGCTGCTTACTATTGGCGAACGTCTCCGTTCCGCCCGCCCCCGCAACATATCAATTTAACCGGGGCAGTAGGCGGTGGTCACCAGCAACTCCATCCATTGGGCAAAATACTCCCTGAGGGGAGGGGCTATGACTGTTATATACCAGGCGTGACAGCGCCGCCGATCAGTATTAGCCCGACCCCTGATGAAGCCAGGTCACTGGCGAAACATGTCGGGGGGCTAATCTCTATCTTCATTTTAAATTGCAGTGTACCCAGTTTGGAGTGTGACTTTCATCTATTTGGCTGGTTAAATTTAGGTATTCACATACAGGAACAAAAGAAACCAATAACGAATATAAACAACCAATGGTTAAAAAATCAATTTCATTTTATTATTGTATAGATATATATTAAATGACAAACAAAAGTAGGGGAACTCACAGAAAAAATTGCACAATACCCAATGTGAGCTGTAGTGTGTAGCAGCAAAGGGCTCCCTATTATGCCCCAATATGGCAGCTCATAGTGATGCAAGGAATACAAAAGTACGTTTAAAAGTCACCAGTGGAATTTACAATGAATAGAGGGAAAGCCACATATTATGCAAATAAATAAATATAAATACAAGGATCACATACAGACCGTCGGTATTGTGCAATGACCCCTACACGTGTTTCGCCAGGAAACGGCTTCGTCTGGGGGACTACTGGGCAAAAGGAGGATACAGCTAAAAAGCAATGGCCATCCAATCGAAGATCGGCACGTAATAAATTAAAGTAAAGCACCTGAATTGAAAAAAAACGGGTAGGGAGATACTCGGCTTACCGCAAGTGAAATCAGTGACGTCATCGTATCGCGAAACGCGTGAATACCGGGCCAAAACCTCGGTGTCACTATTACACCGCAGTTATCGCGAGACTACGGAACTTAGTAATCATTGGGACGAAGAGTGAAAATACCTGGGTAAGTATTTTGAAGGGAACATATAATAGAGGCATTTATCAAAATAGAGGGACATTTCATGTATGTAATGTGCTAGGAACATTGTAATGGGAAAATACGTGATTGACAAAGTGTAGTGTTAAACGTCATCGCATAAAAGACAATGTATACAGAATAAATACGGGAATAGTGAAGAACACTGAGTAAAACCATATTGCATACGTGTATAAAAAATGTGTAAAGATATATATAAGGCACATGGAGCATATGCATTCATCAACAACATATTACATTCTAATCATAAAAAATTAAAAAATATATAAAATGGCACAAACAAAGTATACAAAACAAAACAAGTGAGCAAAAACGACAAAAAAGTGAAACCTGGTGCACACGTGCGAGTGCGAAAGTGCAAGTGAAAAAATCGTGACATGGCATGCAAACGTCAAATATATATATTTAATTATATACACATATATATCTATATGTATAGTGTAGAAAACCCTAAAAAATGGGGGGGGGGGGAAGGGGGGGAGCCATCGCGAAGAAAGGAAAAGTGGAACTTTCAGTATGAATGGAAAAAGACGTCAAGAGTCCCGGATGGAGGTTACAGGGCCATTGTCGTGGATGAAGAAACATGCAGGATCGGAAGATCGGATGGACGGTCACTAGAACAATACAGTAAAAGACAATAAAAAAATAAACAACAAAACAACATCATAAAAACAAGTAGTAGAGAATGGATACATAACACTGTCTCCAATTACTCAGAAAACAATCCAAACCACTAAAAATGAAAGAAAGAAGGAATAAAAAATAGGTGTATATAATATATATACACACATACAAAGTGTGGAACCCAGGTGCTATAAAAATGTTATAAATATTATAAATATGGCGCAAAGCTGAGATTTTCATTTAGCCCATAGGGGGAGATGGTATTCAGTATAAAAATCCATCTAGCTTCTTTTTGTGCTAGAATACGTTTCCAGTTACCCCCTCTGCCATTCAAAAGGACCCTATCAATACCCCTTACCTTCAGAAGAGAGCCATCGCAGTCATGATGTTACTTGAAATGTCGTGGGAGGGTTTTCAAAGTGCTGTCAAATTCTGCATCTTTAGCTGATTCAATGCCGAGGACATGTTCTCTAATCCTTCTTCTCAATTCCCTTGATGTAAGACCAACATACGATAAACCACATGGACAAGTCGCCAGGTATATGACCCCTACAGTAGTACAGGTAATGGAATGAGTGATCTTAAACTTTTTTCGCTGGGATGCATCCCAAAAGTCAGTAGAGTTTTCAACATTCGGACAGGCTACGCATGGTCCACAAGGACGACATCCCCATTTGGGTCCCCTAGATCCAAAGGCTTTATTGGGTACCTGTCCCCTATGGTAACTTTTGACTAATTGATCTCTCAAATTCCTAGATCTTCTAAATGTGATAGAAGGTTTTTTTGGGAGATATTTATCCAAAATAGGATCAGCCTTTAGAATAGCCCAGTGTTTGGTGAGAATGGATCTAACCTTCTGATTTTGAAAATCATAAGTAGTGATAAATCTCACCAAATCTTTATCATCCTGTTGTTTAGGCTTAGCTGTTAACAGGTCAGCCCGTTTTGCTTGTTTCGCTCGTTGATATCCTCTCTCAATTGATCTTTTGGAATATCCCCGCTCCTCAAAACGTGACCTCATGTCACTTGCCTGTTTTTCAAAATCAGTATCCGTGGTACAAATTCTGCGGATTCGCAAAAATTGTCCAACAGGTATACTGTCGATCAGATTTTGTGGATGTGCAGAAGAGGCATGTAGGAGAGCATTTGTTGCAGTTTCCTTTCTGTATACATCACATGTCACCAGGCCATCATCTCTCACTCCAAATAAGACGTCCAAAAATTCCATGTTGTTTCTGCCCATCCAGTAAGTGAGTTTACTGTTGATGTCATTTTGATTCAATACCTGCATAAATTCATGCAACTCATTTTCAGTGCCCTGCCAAACCATCACCACATCATCTATATACCTGGACCATAGGTATACCTACTCCGCATGACGTGTAGGGTTCACCAAAAATATTTCCCTCTCCCACAGCCCCAGGAACAGATTAGCATATGAGGGCGCACACGAGGCCCCCATAGCTGTGCCCTGGAGCTGTAGGTAGAGGGTTTCACGGAACATAAAGAAATTGTGGGTTAACGCAAATTCCAGGAGTGTCACTAAAAAGGTTACCATTTCTGGATCCAGATCAGACATGCTTAGGAAGAATCTAGTGGCATTAATGCCGTCACAATGGCGTATGGACGTGTACAATGATTCCACGTCACAAATTACCAAGAACATGTCTGGTTCAAGATGAATGCCATCCATCTTTCTCAAAATATCAGTCGTATCCTTTAAGTACGAGGGAAGGCATTCAACTAAAGGGCGTAAAAAATGATCAACATACCTGCAGATCGGCTCACACAGGCTCTCCACACCAGAAACAATCGGTCGTCCAGGGGGGTTTTCCAACCCCTTATGGATTTTAGGGAGTAGGTAGAAGCTTGATACCTTGGGATGTTGTGGCAAAAGGGCACTGTATTGGATTCGTGTAATGATGCCATGATCAACTGCAGCTTCCAGAATCTGGGAGAGTTCAGCCGTATATTTAGTAAGGGGATTGAAGGTGAGTCTCCTGTAACAAGAGGAATCCCTTAATTGCCGCAATGCTTCTCTTTCGTAAGATTTTACTGGCCAGATCACCACATTTCCCCCTTTGTCGGAGGGTTTAATAACCACATCCTTCATCAATTTCAATTCATCAATGGCTATTCTTTGAGCCGGTGTACAGTTATTCCCATCCTTTACCTTCCTAGAAAGTTTTTGTAAATCATTCGTTACCAATTTAACAAATAATTCAATATTCTGATGACCCGAAAAGGAAGGAAAAGATTTAGACTTGGGAATCAAAGAGGTAGGAAACTTACTCAGAGTGGGAGACTCGTGTTCCACTGCTAGTTCCTCCAACGCTCTCAAAGCCTCTTGTTCTTGTGATGAGGGGAATAAGTGCGAATCAATTTCTTGATGGAAAAATTTTTTGTAACATAATTTTCTGGCAAATAAATGAAGGTCCTTTACTGCTAAAAAGCAATCGAAAGAAGAAGTAGGTGAAAATGTCATACCCAGGCTCAGCACATCCTGCTGTGCCTGGGTTAAAACCATCTCAGATAGATTAATTACCTTAGATGACGTTTTCCGATCTTGGCTTTTTTCTCTGGCCCATCTCCTAGGTTGCTGTCTTCTATATGGATCAAAGCGTCTGTTGTTACCACGTTTAGAGCGTGGGTCCTGGCTATCCACAGATGTATTAGAATCCCCACCCGTGGAGGAAAGCGACAGCATTGAAGATGTCCGATGCCGGGGACTGTCTTTTCTCGTTTTCCACTTGTATACCCTTCCCAGGGAATCATCCTGTAAATCCCTTTGGAATTTTTTAGCTTTCATTTCTTTAATCTGCTTCTCCCATAAACCGAAAGCCTCAGACCGACGGTCTGTATGTGATCCTTGTATTTATATTTATTTATTTGCATAATACGTGGCTTTCCCCCTATTCATTGTAAATTCCACTGGTGACTTTTAAACGTACTTTTGTATTCCTTGCATCACTATGAGCTGCCATATTGGGGCATGATAGGGAGCCCTTTGCTGCTACACACTACAGCTCACATTGGGTATTGTGCAATTTTTTCTGTGAGTTCCCCTACTTTTGTTTGTCATTTAATATATATCTATACAATAATAAAATGAAATTGATTTTTTAACCACTGGTTGTTTATATTCGTTATTGGTTTCTTTTGTTCCTGTATGTGAATTGCTTTTTGGGGAGGTTTGAAGTCGGTGGCCCACTGACCTCACCCCCATTTCCCTTTCGGTGTTGGTTAAATTTAGGGTTACGTTTGAGGGAGTAGTAACAGGTTTCTGTACAAGGTTGGGATCGGATTGATCCCATACCACAGAAATCAATGCATGGGTTTAAATGATAATAACTCATTGCGTTCAGGTTTGTATTTTCCTAGCACTAGCAAATACTTTTTACCAGTTATTGAAACACCATACCTATTACTCCATCACTCGCATTGGTTAGGGTGTTAACCCTTCCCCCCTCCTCCTACAGGGGGCAGTTTTTCCAGCCAATTTTGACATATTGACACAGTCCCAAGTTACAACCTCACACCTGAAGCCCACCCTACCTGGTGCATCTATGTTTTTAATATATATCTCTTGAATTGAGCACTAAGTGGTTACTCTATAATTTATTTTATATAACAATAAAAGCTAAGTTTTAGTTGCCACTCTCTATTGTCCGGATATGGGCTCTTCTATGCCGTCTCAAGACGGTTTTTGTAATTATTTATGTAACTGATAACAATTTTTTTGTATAAAGTACACTATATCTACTTATTGCTCTGCAGGAGGAGTTACTATGAGGAGTTCCTCATCCTCAATATTTTCCACACATTACCTAATGTGACAAATATGATCACATAATGACATATGGTTATTAGAGGCTGAAATTACAATCAGTCAATGAGAAATAAAAGGAATATTCATCACATTCTATAATTACATGCCAATATTATAAGAAAGCAGAGCATAGTCATGCCTGGAGCAGCAAAGAAATGGTGCCGTTCCTGATGCCAGAGCATAAAACCAGCATCAGGAGGCAGAGCAGGGCAGCACCTGGAGTATAGATTCATGTTCAGAGTGATGAGGATGGGAGCGACAAGAGATGAGTTTTTTTTTTTTTGTTCTATTTTATCCATTATTAGCTATGGAGTCTTCAGCACTATTTGTCTGCTCTGGGTGTCTCCAGTATTATTTGCCTGCCCTGCTACAGTATTATTTGTCTGATCTGAGTATATCCACTTTTATTTGCCTGCTCTGCTCCAATATTATTTGTCTGATCTGAGTGTCTCCACGTTTATTTGTCTGCTTTGGTGGTCTCCAATATCATCAGCTTTCTGCTCTGGGAGTCTCCATTTTCTGCTATGGGATATGCCCATGGTCTTGGATTCAATAGACCGAAATGAGCGAAAAGTCGGAAATGACCGAAAAGTCGGAAATTATATACAACACTCCTGCCAATGCAGAGTTAACCTAGTGACTGTGATATCAACATCCTTCTCTATTCAATAGGGTTTTCTCTACAGCCTAATCAACGCAAAGGGGACCAGCCGATAAAAATCTGCCTGGAAAGGAATATGTAATTGTGTGACCAATCAGATGTACTGTTAATGTTACAATGCAGTGAAAATGCTGGTTGGATAATAGGCTTGACACCTCACAAAAGAAGGTTATAAAACCCCTTGTGGCTGGGAAGCTCGCTCTCTTACTGCCCAGGATGGACTGAGAGCAAATGTGTCTGTGGCACACTGCCCTGACACACTTGGTCTGAGTGGGGAACCAAGCCCCAAGCAGACATCCACCTTCTGCAGATGTTTCTGCTGTTGTGGCTGTTACCGTAGGTTAAATGCTTTACAAACTCTTCCTCTGAGTGATCCCTGTATAAGGCATTACCACCACAGGCATCTCATTAACCACCACCAAGGATCCCTACACATGCATCAGGGTTGCCTCAGGGAAACCTACATCTTCAGCCTCTCCCACCTCTACCTTCCAGAGACCTACAAGGTTGTGGATATGGCCTCTGTTCCCTGGTACCCAACACTGCAACTGCAGAAGAGTGCTAGGCCACACTCCACCAGCCACTCAGGTACCTAGGGCTCCATCTGCCCCCAAGCCACGAAAAAAGCTAGGCCCTGGTGGGGAATATTGCATATACAGTATGAGAGATATCAATGGTAGGATGAGGGGGTTTTTCTCTAGGGATGGAAGGAGATTATTGATTGGATCCACTATGTTAGGGAGATCTTCTTCCTCCAACAACTGTACTCCCATACTCCATCCTCCTCACACATGCAGAATCCTCACATCTACCCCCCCCCACCCCCGCCTTCATCCCAGGTCTCCCTTCTCTTTATATAGCCAATAAACCCATGTCCCATCCTTTTTAGCCAGTACCCCCTTTTCTGCTTCCCACAAACCCAACATCCTTATGCCCCTCTCTTTATCACACAGCCAACTCTCTCTTTTCTGCTATTGTTCATACAGCGATCACACCAGATTCCCTTCCTCACACAATTAACACTCCCATTTCCTCTTCTTCTCACAAAACCAGCATCCCCATATCCCCCTCCTGATCACACAGCAGACACCACCAGGTCATCTTATTATTTATACAACCAATACCACCCGATTACCCCTTCTCACACAACTAACATACACATGTCTAATTTCCTTATACATCTAGTGGTCACAGGATCTCCCCACCGTATTATACTATGACTAGAGAATCACATATGACAAAGCGGAATTCAATATGAATTTCATGATAAAGTTGAATAGTCGTGGATCCAAATTTCCAGGAGCTCCATGGTAATGAAGTCTGAGTCTTGGAGGCTCCGACTGACCTCTTGAAGCCCTTTCTGGCATGGCCTGGAACTTCATTCTGGTTGCAGCAGAATTTATGCAAGGACTGTGAGGCTATCAAAGAGAAGCCAGGTCAAGGCTACAGTAAGATGGCCACAGCTTCCACCAAGTGGCACCCTTCCACTTGGAGCAAGAGGACCTCCAGAAGGGCAGCTACTCTTTGGGATCCTCCAGCTCTTCACAGAAATTCTACTACCACCAGTATAAGGCCCCTGCCTTTACCGGAGAGGACACCAGGAGGTTAAATAGGATCTCATGACTGAGACCTGCCATTTCTCCTGCTAGATCCATGTTCAGGGTGTCCCAGTTTTCTCACCAAGTCCATTGTCAGAGACTTGGCATCATAGCTGGAACACACTGACTACTTTTTGAGAGCCCCTAGTCTCTCGCAGAAATTCTTCTGTGTCCGGGTCATTCATGTAGTAAAAGGCTCTAGGAGATCGGTCACAGCTCCCACTACACAATCTTTTGAAAACTTATGTCTTATATCTAACTTTGACCACTCCTATTATATATTATGCAATATGCTCAAACTCCTAAACACTACAAAGCACTGTGTTCCCTCATCTATATATTTCATGCCCCATTCCTCTATTCTCATTGGCTATAGCTCCTTAGTCTGTCTCTCCTGTAGTTTTGGACACACTAGTCCGCATTTATCAAAACTAGTGCAATCAGCACTATTACTATTACTATGGGGGCTGGGACCCGAATACAAAAAGATTTGAGACCACTGTAGAGGGTGCAGTGTGTGACAGATTCATAAAATGTGTCACACGTTCTTCATGAATCTGCACTTCTCCAGGAGAACCCACCATTTTCTTCTGGTGCATTTTCTTCATGCCGTGTGGCGCAATTAAATATAAAGTCACTCCATATCAAACCCCTTACCCAATAAAAACACTTTGTGCTTCTAAGTGGCTTTTATAGAGAAACACAGTTGGTATGATGATGTAATTAGGCCGTCTGTGTAATAGAAAAGGTGCAGGTAGATGTCTCTCTGCTGAACAACTCTCTAAACCACTGATTCTTTACACAGTATGGACCTGCCATAAAGGTTTGTATGTTTAGTGTTTCCGCCCTAACCATCGGGTCAGCGGGCCCCATAGAGAGTGCATGGTCTACCGTCATTGGAGGCAAACCACTGGATATGCTCTTGCTTGTGCACTACTCCTCTGTTCCTATGGCAATAGAACAGTATTATCACATCATATTTCATCCGCACTTTAAAATTCAATTTAATAATCCTATAATCCTTAGTATCCCCTGGAAGGAAAAAAGTTACACAGAACAAGAGCACCATCTCACACAGTCAAAGTAGACAAAGAACATTTAGAGCTCTTTCATATTGGCATTGACGTTCAGCTTCAGTTACACATCCATACCGTTTTGTCTCTGTTGTGTCTCCATTTTTCTTTTGTTTTCCCTCTGTGATGCATACCTTTTGTCTCTGTGTCCGCCCCCCCCCCCCCCCCCCAAAATGAAAGTTTAACATTTCTTTGAAAACATCACACCTGGTTTTTCATCCTCATCAATGAACAAAACAGATGTTTCTTCCTTTTTTTTTGCGGACCCATAGAATTCTATTGCCTTCCGTGATCTGCATCCATGAAAAAATAGGACATGTTTCAGAATTTTTTCTGTGATAATAGAAGCCAATGTGAATATACGCATTGAAAACAATGGCTTTGTGAGGCATCCATGGAAATCATTGAACCACAGATGTGAAAAATAGAGCCAATGTGAAAAACCCTTTGGACTGAGTCATTAAGTGGGATATGGTCTCCAACAATTATCAATGTGAGGGAACTTTCAGGGCACATATAGGCCTCTTATAAAGAGGTTTGTTATTTAGGAGGGGAAGAAAAAGGCGTAAATTATATGCTATACTCCTAATAGCCTATTGCACTGTATGTATATAATTTTCTGTGAGATATAACCTTATCTTGCTTATTTAATATAACATAGGTAGCAAGTTTTAATAAAATGAAGCTGCTATGGTATTTTCTACACCATGGTTTATTGTAGACTCATATGACAGTCTCTAGATTGTAAAATGGTGTGCTGATTGATTAGGTGTCAGCCTATTAAAATGGCCACATACCTGTCTGGAATTACAAAAGAGAAGTTGAAAGAGTAATGCTTACTAAACATATTGGTAAAACATTCACTAAGACAAGCTTTATATCTTGATCTAACAAACTGCTATAGTTCAAAGAAAGAAAAGCCTAAGCTTGCCTATGTATTGTTGGCTAAATCTCTGCCCTACAGTCTACAAACACTTGTTTCTACATACAAGTAACTTGACATTACTTTGGTTTCCATATCCGTTCATTTCTCTGTTTGCATAAAACTGATTAAGTAACATATTGAACATACCTGTCAAAACTAGTTATGTGCACCTACAGACAGGTATGTACATACAGGCTTTCACTATTCATAAAACATGAACAAATATATATTCTTTGTATTAAAGTTAAAGGGGTTGGCCAATGTAAATCTTTTTTTTGTAATGTGTAAGTGTGGGGGTAGGGTAATTTACCAATATACATCTATAAATAGTCCTGCATCACTTTCTTAATATGTGAAGTGAAGTTTCCTGTCTTTTACCTCATCAGCCGGACATTCCTGTGCATAAAATGGCTGGAGATGGAGGGTCATGTGATCTCTAGCTGTCCATTAACAATTGCCAGTTAGAGATCACATGACCCTCCATCTGCAGCCTTTTTATGGACTGGAATGTTTGGCTGATGAGGTAAGACACAGGAGGTTTCACTTCACATATCAAGAAAACGGTGCAGAACACTTAATAAATGTATTAAATTGCCTAATACTTACCCCACCCTTACACACTCATTACATAAAACTTGAGGTAAAGTGGCCAACCCTTTTAGTCTTTAAATGGCCTAGTATTATCCAAAGCGATGTTCATAAGAGCACAGGTGTTACTTAAAGAGGTTTTCCCACAATATACCCCATGCCTACAATTAAGGTCACCTTATAGGTATGTGAAGACTTATAGCCATTGATGCTCCACTAGGAGATTCTGGGAAAAGATGGAAATAAGTTTTCCAAAATGGGATAAGGAAAACCAAACCTCATTTAGCCTTTAATTGCCAATCTCCATAAGACTTCCGTAACTTCCTGACCCTAGTCAATAGCCTCTCACACAGCAAAACAAGTTTTCTACACTGTAGGAAAGAGACCCAACCAGATCAAAACAGTGCTGGGAATCTGCTCCTTCTGGAATAGATATACTCAATTTTTGAAATTCAAAATGTTCTACTTTTTCCACACAGTCATAACAGCAAAAAAAACCAATAATAAAAAAGTCACCGAATGTCTACTTTATATGGACATGGTTTTTTATGCATTCTCTCCTTTTTCTGGAGGTTCTGGGGCTTTAAACATTAGGTGCCAACCCTGCCCCCTCATGAATACATCGGACCACTTTGCGAGCGGTCCGATGATTACATTGCACTCCGCCACAGTGTAAGATAGCGTTACCGGATGTTTCCGGTAACGCTATCCTTCTAACACTGCGGTGTTTGTTTGTAACACCCATGTCCCCATTAACTTCAATGGAGTTCATGTTTGGGCCAAAGTTCAGTATGACGTCCAAGTCACGAACCGAATTTTAATGTGAAATTCAGACCAACACATTGAACCACAATTTCAACCAACCCGCTCGAAATTTATCAGCAAAAGCATAAAAATTAAAAAGAAATTTTCAGGAAATGTAACCATTGTGATTTTATTGTATATTTTTTGTGGATGGTCAATCTAAATGTAACATAGGGTGTTTGGAATTTATCTTTCACTACCTACAAATTATGATATATCAAGAATTTTGGCAGCCAAGCCAAGATAAATCTTGCATCCACTTCCCAGATGTAGAAACTTTCAGGTTTGCTTGGTTAAAAGTCCAGTAGTTTTCCCCTTTGAAAAAGTAGATGAAGCCGTTTGGATGATTTAGAGCTGCATTAGTGTTGTGAGGAACACCTTTCCAGTCTTGAAGACTTCGTGGGTAATATGGCTCCACTGTCAGTGATTTTTCATTGAAAACATAGTATTTGTCCCCTTTGAAAATGACCAAATGTCCAAGTGGCTTAAAATATAAAGCTGTATCAGGGTGGCGTGGGAGTCCATCATCACTGCACTTACGAGGAAAGCCAACCTCTAATCTGGAACCTTTATATCGCCAACATCTTCCGCCTGGAAAGTTAAACATACAAAATCAGGGGTGTCTTAAAGGCACATTTCTATTGCTAAGATAAATAGCTAATGTGTATTGTTACCTGAACTGTGTGTGCTTTACTACACAACTTTTACAATTACGATTGGGTTATGCACACGCAGGCTAAGAAATTGTGTGACATCTGCATTTACTGTGAGAGTGGTATATCAATAGTTTTGACATCTCTTACACCGACCTAATTTCATACACACAATAGACTCTCCTTATTCCTGGTGACCACAACAAAGACCTCTCAGGGAAAGTAAAATTAGGATTGGTTCCCATGACACCTAATGTTTTTCTTACTGGTGTCATCACCCTTTGGTCTTTGTGTGGCTGGTGTCTCGTGTGCATAGGGTCTGCATGAGTGATTCTCTCTCTGTGTTTATGCGTGAGCTTGTTCTGTGAAGGAGCAGAAGTTCAGAAATCAACCCAAACTATACTTATTAATCACTAATGTGATAGAAATAAACCAAAAGATGATTCATCAATGTATTATATGGTACAATCTGCAACAAAAGCACATACAAAATTGTCACAGGCAGCATGCAAAATTTTTAATCTACACCCCACAAAGTTATATGGACACATTCAGCGTATGGGGGACAGATGCATACACTATGGGAATCCCCATTGATGTAACTGTCCATATAGCAACAATTGCATTACTGGGTAAACAACCCTGAACACCATCAGTAGTCCATCACTGTCTTCTGTCGATGTTCACTCCTACTCCCGATTTCAGGGGGAGGGGATGGAGCCGGGCAACGTATTCCACTGTATGAGCATACAATCCAATATGTCCCGAATCCTCCCGATATATCCCTACATAAGTGGTGTGAAAGTCTTTTGCCTGCGTTTTTAACAAATCTCTTTATGACCCATGTAATGCCAAGTGAATGCCATGATCCATGAATGCCAAGTAATGAAACAAAAAAATGTGACACATTGGGACAAATGTATCAAACTTTTGGCTTGCCTTTTTCTTTAAAGGAAATTACAATTTGCTTTTATGCATTATGAACCAAACATACCTTGAGGATGCTGTAGCTACACTGATGCAGAAACCTAACTTGTTTCATCCCTGAACTTTTGCTCAAAAAACTATTATAAAATTATCATAATGAGGCTCTGTCGCTCCTGTGACTGGCCCGGCGCATCTCCTCTTACCCTAATTATGCACTGCTTCAGAGAATGATGTAATCACTGTGTTGTAAAAAAGTGATGAATCGCTACACCATCCCCAGCTGCTATGTATTAATCATCCAGCTCAGGTTGATTAGTCCTGTCTGGACAGTTCAGCCTGCATGCAACCCAGCTTTCCCAAGCTTTTCTGAATTTTATAATTGTATTTTGACAAAACCACTTGGTACAGGGATAAACAAGATATGTTTTTGCATCAGTGTAGCTACATCATTCTTAAGATGTGTTTGGTTCACAATGCATAAAAACAAATAGTAGATTTCCTTTTCATGTTGCATGTATTCATTTGCGACTTTTTTGCGGCTAAAATAGTTTCTTTTCAAAGTTCAACATTGTCTAGTTTTCTGCAGTTCCAAGAGTTATCACCTGAATCCAGATTTGAAAGTTGCAACTTTTGAAAAAGGCCCTTGACCATCCGTAGAAATTAGCTGGGAACTGAATGCAACTTTTGGAAACTTTTAGCGACTTTAGTGAATTTGCAACTTTTTAAAATCCAAAGACTAAAGGTTTTGTTTATTTGTGTTTTTCATACTTATACAGGGACTTCTGCTGTATGTTTTTTAATTTATTTTTATTCATGTTTTAAACTTTTTTCACTTTATTATTACTTTGTATACACTTGGGATTGAACCAGCAATGCTCTGAAGCGCAAGTCACTGCACTGCAATACTAATGTATTGCTGAGCTTTGTAAACTGCCTGAGCATGCAAGCTCATGTGCAGAGAGAGTTTACAGTCAGCCCTGGAAAGGTACAGACTGTGGGAGTGATCGGATAGCCTGGGGCACTCATCAGATCCCTGGGCTACCATGAAGAGAATCGGATGCCCTCATAAGGTGATCGAACGGTGTCGTTCGATCACTAGTCGAAGCAAGCTGGTAACCCCTTACACAATACGGTCATGCTTGACTGCAGTGTATAATGGGTTAATACCTGCAGAGGCAGCACCGACCATATCACCAGCTGTGATATACAGCTGAGATCCGCTGCTTCCAGGGCACTTGAAAAACAGATGTACAGTTACATGCATTTGCGGAAAGGGATTAAAGGAAACCTACCATGATAGCCAAGCGCGTATCACTGTGCGCTGAAGCTGCTTCGAATATAAAGATTTAAAAAGTGTTTAAAAGCATTACAGCGCATTATGGAAATAACTAAGATATGCTCCAGCGCTGAGCCCTGAGCTGCAACAAATGTTGCAGAAGGATAGCCAAGGGGGGGCCGACTTGATTCACAACTTTATGTCACATGTCACTCTTTTGGACAGGACATAGTGCCAAGGACTGGACTCTGAACATCATAGTGATATATGATTCAAGGAATGTCTTCTTCCTAGAAGAACATCACCACAGAAGTAATCATAATAACAGATAACAGATCAGCGCTGCAGTATTGCAGAAAAGAACGGTATCTCATATCGCTGTGATGCACAGAGCGCTCAGTCCATGAAATCTGGCTACCAAACGGTCTGGTCATAGACAAGGTGGGGCCCTGGGCAAAACTAAAAGTGGGTCCCAAAGTAAAACTATTTTATGAACAGTCACTTTCCGTAAGAGGCTCCATTAGTCCTGCACAATAATAACACTTTGTAGTGTTACAAACCATAGTATGGTTAGACAAACTGTAATAAGGGACAGTAGGAGAATTTTATAGGAGATAGATAATAGGTAGATTGATGATAGAAGATAAATATGAAAGGTGATATAGATTTATAGATATGTGATAGAAATATAGATGCATAAGTAGTTTATATATAGATAGCTAGATAGATGAAATAAGATAGATATGAGAGATAAAAGACTGATCAATTGATTGATCGATTGATTGATTGATTGATAGATAAATAATAGGTAGTCCACATGCAGGGGGCCCCTTTAGGACAGGGAGCCCTGGGCAAATGCCCAGTTTGCTGCCCCCTAACACATTCATGTTATTTAACTTTAAAATTTACAATAGAAAACTAGCACATTTTGCTAACTAAAATCCCACTCAATTATCAGATGTTTTACTAACCTTTGAAAAAGTAGAATTTTCCATCTGATCCTGACACAGCTGCAGCTTCAATGAACGCTGGTAATTTTTTCCACCTTTCTTGTGAAAGCTGAGGCTCAGAGACATTGCCACTGGGGGAAATCATCCAATAATTGCGACCCTTGAAGATGTACAATGTTTGCTTCAAATCTGTGCAAAAAAACAAACATTCACATAATTATGAAGTGGGGCAATCTATATTTACAATGGGTAAAGGCAGAAAGTATTTTTCAGACTTTAAATTTTTCACTCTTTGTTTCATTGCATCAAAAAAGTCCTTTTTTGGACATTAATCTACACCCTATCTTGACAGAAAAAAACAGAAGTCTAGATATTTTTGCTAATTTATTAAGAAAACTGAAATATCACATATCATAAGCATTCAGACTTAGGCTATATTCACACGAACGTATGGGGGACGTATATATACGGCCGCCGTATATACGGCCGATATACGTCCCCCATACACTTCTATGGGCGCACGGCACCCTACGGGAGCGGTACGTTCCGTACCCGGGAAAAAGATAGGACCTGTCCTATCTTTTCCCGTAATACGGCGCCGTGCGCCATAGGTTGCTATGGAGAGGGGCGGGGGCGAGCTGCGCTCACCTCCTCCTCCTTTCCCCGTACACTGCCGTTGCCCGCTACGGTACGGTACGGGCGGGCAACGGCAGTGTGAATATAGCCTTAGGCAGCATGGTTTGGCACTGGGCCTAGAAAACCTGCTATTTGGCACGCTTACCAACACTAAAACCATCTCCTTTACAGGCGCAAGACGCAATAAGGGTTTCCGGAGAAACCCCCACTCCTCTCAGCCGGTTCACAGTCCTCAGCCAACCAGCGGCACAGAACCAAGTGCTCCTGTTGGATTTTCTTCACTAGAAAGCACTGGCATATTCTTGGGGTTTTCCCTTTCGCCTACAGGTGAAACGAAAAGGTTGCTTTCTGGTTTTATGCCACCAGAGAGATTCATGACTGGCCAATCTTTGTTCCTGAAACTTAACAGGGGCAACCTGTTGAGAAATCCAAGACATCAGCAACACAGGCGCTCACATGACCAACAGCACCCAGAGGATGCAGCTCCTGCCCCGACCAAGAGGCGTTGTACAGGTAGCAGATTGCTCCACGGTGGTCACCAGACCCCTCTTATAGACTTTTATTGTTTGCTTGTTTTCAGTATTTATATACATGTTTATTGCTAACTTGTGCATATTGCTAATTATATACCACTATGTCTATAACTTCTCATCCTCTAGCAGTTCTTCCAGATCCACCAGCCGGTAGCTTCTGGGCCCCGCCCCGGGAGCCACTTCCATGGAAACTCACTGTCCCCTTAGGGTGTTGCAGTCAGCTGCCCTGAAGGTAACTTGTTTTAGTCCTACCCCACTTTTCTGGTGCTGTCTACTCTGGCCTTGTGCCTAGTCGACACTTTAGGTTATCTGTGTTCACTTTATCTCAATTTTCTACACTTTCCTCTTTACTTTTCCTTATCTATTTCCTTTCCCTGAGCTATTTTCCCTCTCCCTCTCTGCCTGTCCAAACCCCTACTCCAGAAGAGGGCGCAGATTACACATGGGATGCACAGACAGAGGGCACAGATCCTCCTTCTCCAGGAAACTCACTTTAAGACAGGACATATGCCTCAGTTTCGGGACTGTCATTATATTTCATGGTAACAGACAAATCCAGACGCTGGAAGAAAAGGGGGTGTGGACAAACACACAGAAATTGATACATCACCCAGGTGGTATAATTATGTTTGGATAATTACACATTGTTGAACACAGGGGCGTAACTACAGTGGTAGCAGCCATAGTAGCCACTATGGGGCCCGCAGTGTTAGGGGGCCCCGTCATCCTACCTGACATACTAAAGAGTGGAGGATATGCACCATTATATACATATTATGCTGCACATTGTACAGCATAACATATATATAGCATATATGTGATATATATGTTTATACTGTATGCTCTATATGTGTGAGTGTAACTTGTATATGTGAGTATACAAATATGTATATTTTTATTAAGTGAGAAGGAGGGGCCCCATGCAGAAGACTGCTGTGGGGCCCTGCTTCTCCTAGTAAAGCCACTGGCTGAACAACATGAAAAAATAGCAAGGTCCACTTAGATAAATATCGAAACGCATTGTATATGTATTATATTAAATGTAAACATGTGAGCATACAAGGATCAAAAAAAAAAAAAAAAAAAAAAGATATCCGTTCTGATATTTATACCTGAGGGGGACCTGGTAGCTAACTGGAAATCGAGAATGCCTCCCTTTATAATAGGGATCTGCGTCGATCAAAAAAAAAAACACTTGGTTAAGTTAAAGCCTTCGAAAGTTATTACCAGATAAAGTGACACACGCTGGTTTTGAAAAATAGGCGTTGGTCATCAAGGCACAAATGAACTAGGTCAGAAAGGGGTTAATAAATTAGCAAAAATATCTAGATTTAAATTTTTTTCCTGTCAAAATGGGGTGCAAATTGTACATTAATGAGCAAAAAAAGATCTTACTAATTTGGTGCAAAGAAACAAAGTGTAAAAATTTAAAGGGGTCTGAATACTTTCCGTTCCCACTGTATATAGTATCTGGTGAATATGTAAGTACTTCAAAACCCTGCATTCTTTATTAACCAATATCATTACACTTAGGTCTGTTGCAAAACCTTATACAGGACATCTAATCAGAATATGAAGATGGTCTAGGAAAAGCACTTCTAAATTGCTTCTAAGTGCATAGATTGTGTATAAATTAACAAACTAGGCAAAATGAATAAAATATTTTCAGTCATGTAGCAATACAGCAAGCAGAACATAGTCTTGCATATTCTGGGAAAACTACAAGTGATTTTATGTAAAATAAGGTAAAGGTCTGTTCACATCTCCATTATTTTGTACAAGTTATAGAGGATACATAGAGATCAGGAAAATGAAAAGATTTACTCCAGTTCCATGTGTTCATCAATGCTGGTTTTGGCTTACAATTAAAAAAAATGATGAAATAACTGAGATGGGAATCGGTCAGGAGACCGCAATGTACGGAAAAGGTAGATGGTTCATTTCCGACATCTGGTGTATTGTTTGTGGTTGAGGGCAGGACAACTTAATATTACTGTTTATACTTGATAGCTGATACAATCTGACATCAATGTATATAATTAAATGACTTCTTACCCCACATAATGGCATCAAACATAGACTGGCAATACGAGCTTGTCTTTTTAGTGCTTGACTCACTATTCTCTGTACTCCAGTCTTCAAACATAGAAAAATCTTTTCCAGGGCGTTGCACAAGTTTACCATTAGAGGGAGCCCCTGTTTCAAAAGAGTCCAAAATGTATTTTTTACACACTTCATATACACTATGCTATAAGTCATTAGACATCAAATAATATGACATACTGTACATCCAATTCCATAACTACAAACATTGGGCAAAAAAATGCTACGGATAACCTTTTAGACATTATGGTGGAGATTTAGCAGTGCTTCTGGCGTGGAGCAGTGAAATAATCCCAATTTATCGTGAACTGCAAGAAATTGCGATTACATAACTGTGCAAATATATGAAAATATAACTTTTATTTGATAATTTATAAATGGGTGTAACAAATAAATGTGAAAATACACAAAGGAGTATTAAAAACACAAGAGGTGTTTGACCACTGTAGATATAATTTGCTGAGAAACTTGTTAGAACTAATGTGTGTTAGTACAACAAATGCGGTGCACGACTTGCACTAAAGTCATACACTAATATGCTATTTATTAGTAGGGGAAGATAAGGATGTATTATCCTAAAAAGGGGTAACGATGGATGTGCAATTTACATCATCTTCATTAGTCAAATTTGTGACATTGTATTTCTAATATGTCAATGGAGTAGCTGATATATGTTTTACATATTATTATATCTCATAAATTAAAATGGCTTGAGATTATCTACTACAGTTTACACACTCTGGACTAATCCCTTAGTGATATCAGAACCCTATTACTAAGACCTATTAAGGTAGATCGGGTGGTAGGTGCATCTTTTTAGGGATAATCCACTCTAATATGCAAATTTTCAAAAGAGGCTACTGGGGCGTGGGGTAGCCTTAGCTGAGGCTACACGGCGCAGGTACTCCACGCCCCAAGAGCCTCTTTGATCCTCCTACCCAGATATCTTCCGCTCCTCATAGCTGTGCGCACTCGTCCACGAAACCGGAGTTCTTGGCATGCACACAACACAGGCCGGCAACTGCACAATCTCGGTTCTGAAGCCATGCGCAGAGCTCCGGCTTCATGTACAAGTGCGCATAGCTCCTTGTAGCTGCACGCTGAAGATATCTGGGTAGGAGGATCAAAGAGGCTACTGGGGCGTGGAGTTACCTGCGCAATGTAGCCTCAGATCTGGCTACTCCACGCCCCAGTAGCCTCTTTAGAAAATTTGCATATTTCCCGATAAAAGATTATAAAAGATAGAGTGGAGTAAAGGATTAGCCCTAAAAAGGGCTATCCTTACATACATTAGATAGATAGATCGATCTGTCTTGGTAGGTTTCCTTTAATCATCTGATTAGAGCAAGTGTGCAACATTATTTATAGGTTAAATTGTCAATAAAGAGGGCTCAGACTCCACAAACCAACAGCAGGTGGCAGTAATGTACCGTCTTGAAAAAGTAGCTTCACATTTCAGCAGCCTTATATATGAAGATTGGAATTATTATAGGAAGACTATAAAACAAGTTCGTCTCCTTATGAGCTCACTCCTATATGATACTGTTCTGGATATCCTATAGGAGTGAGCTTAACATGCTTGCTGATTAAAACACATACTGTAACTTGTTGTAAAGTGTAACAATATAGTTATAGTGATTTTACCAAATTACTAAACGTGATTCCTCCTTTGATAACAAACAGAACGATGCCCACTTTGTGCTGCTTGTTCTTTGCTTTCCAAAGTTATAGCATTTTCTGTTTTGAAAGTGTTTGACAAAAATCTTTCTCACCAGAAGTGAAGTGGGCGGAGACTAATGTCTGTCTGTCTATGGCCTCAAGCTGAGGCCAGTGAGCTTCCCCAGAGATCCAATGATGCCTTGTGTTCTCTCTCAAAGTAATTTAGCATTAAATCCATTTAGATTCCCACAAGTTAATCCACTGAACACTGCACAGGATGTATATGGTGACTAGCTTGGCAGATTCCATCACATGGAGGAGCAGAGAATAAGTGGTAGAAATTATGAGTACATGATGCACATAGCCTGTGCTGTGTGAGCACTAAGGGTTAATAGCTTATCTGTTTATCTATCTGATGACAAGGTAGAGGATGGGAGCAGCTTGAGGTGCATAGACAGACAGAGATAGTTCTGTAGAATCACAGACTGGAATGGAGGGACTGATAGGGAACAGGGGAGATCTTGTACCTCACTATTCTGTGCAGGAGACATCTGTATTCACATATCCAGCTCTGTTTCATACACAGAGAGAGCTCTGTCACATTACCTCCTCCCCTGTGAGCAGGGAGCAGCTCCTCCTCTCCCATGAAACTGTCTGATGAACATCAGATAAATAAATCTATGGACTCCAGGGTTTATCAGCGTATGGAGAGGATGCAGCTATTGCAACTCTGAGGTAATCTAAGGGGGATAGCAAAGACGCTACTGCATATAGGTAAAAAAGATAATAGGCAAAGTTGTTTTACATCCCAAGAGCTACATTCCTCCTGTTTCTTCTTTAAAAAGTGAAGAATGGAGGTTATGTGGAAGCTGTCATGGTCAGTTCTGCTATCCATGCGTTTTTTTTTTTTAAACGGAGGAAAAGTACTGTTGACTTTGTAATTTGTGTCCAAAAAATGCATGGATAATGGATCCCTGCCTAAACGGAACATAAAGGATGACATAAAATTTACATTGATGTCAATGGGATTTTTAAGTGATACGTAAAAACTCTGTTAAACCTTTATTCTTTACTTTTTTGACAGAGGGGAGGAACGGAAAGATGGAGCGGTTGTGTGAAATGAGCCTAACTCTGTATAAGTAATAGGGTCCTGATATCACTAAGGCACAATTTATAATAGTGACATTATTTGAGCAAAGGATTAGTCCAGTGTGTGTAAACTGCAGTAGCAAACATTCTCATAATCTCAAGCCAATTTCATTCGAGATATACCTTATATACTCGAGTATAAGCCTAGTTTTTCAACACAAAATTTGTGCTCAAAAACCCTAACTCGGCTTATATTCGAGTCAACTAAAAAAATAAAGTTAAAACTCTCCTTTCTGACATCATCTGACATCATAGGTCCTCTTCTGTCTGAGACAGTCTGAGACAGAAAAGGACCTATGGGGGACGTCGGAAAGATGAGTACAGTGTTATTTTTTTTCCTACTACAGGGGCTGGGCAGGCTGTATGCTACAGGGGCTGGCAGACTATATACTGGGAGGCTGTAACCAATGCATTTCCCACCCTCGGCTTCAACTGGGCCTAGAAAAACCGTGCTATTTGGCAACGCTTACCAACACTAAAACCATCTCCTTTACAGCGCAAACGCACATACGGGTTTCCGAGAAACCCCACTCCGCTCAGCCTGTTCACAGTCCTCGCCAACCAGCGCACAGAACCAAGGCTCTGTTGGTTTTCTTCACTAGAAAGCACTGGCATATTCTTGGTTTTTTCCCCTTTCGCCTACAGGTGAAACAAAAGGTTGCTTTCTGTTTTAATGCCACCAGAGAGATTCATGACTGGCCATCTTGTTCTGACACTTAACAGGGGCAACCTTGTTGAGAACCAAGACATCAGCACCACAGCGCCACATGACCAACACACCCAGAGGATGCAGCTCCTGCCCCGACCAGAGGCGTTGTACAGGTAGCAGTTGCTCCACGTGGTCACCATCCCCTCTTGATAGACTTTTATTGTTTGCTTTTGTTTCAGTATTTATTCCATGTTTATTGTCTAACTTGTGCTATTGCTAATTATATACCACTATGTCTATACTTCTCATCCTTAGCCCGTTCTTTCCAATCACCAGCCGGTAGCTTTCTGGCCCCGCCCGCGGAGCCACTTCACAATGGAAACTCACTGTCCCCTTAGGGTGTTGCAGTCGCTCCCTGAAGGTAACTTGTTTAGTCCTACCCCACTTTTTCTGGTGCTGGTCTAACTCTGGCCTGTGCCTATCGACACATTAGGTTATCGGTGTTCACTTTATCTCAATTTTCTACACGTTTCCTCTTACTTTTCTTATCTATTTCCTTTCCCGAGCTATTTTTCCCTCTCCTCTTCCTCTGTCCAAACCCCTACCCAGAAGAGGGCGCAGATTACACATGGGATGCACATACAGGGCACAGATCCTCCTTCTCCATGGGAAACCACTTTAAGACAGGACATATGCCTCATTTTTTCGGGACTGTCCAGTTATTTCATGGTAACAGACAAATCCCGACGCTGGAAGAAAAGGGGGTGTGGACAAACCACGAAATTGATACATCACCCATGTGGTATACACTATGTTTTGGATAATTCCCTTTGACACAGGGGCGTAACTCAGTGTAGCAGGCCATAGTACCACTATGGTGCCCGCAGTGTTTAGGGGGCCCCTTCATCCTACCTGCTACTAAAGAGTGGATGATATGCAACCATTATATACATATTTGCTGCACCTTGTACCGCATACATATATATACATATAGTGATATATAATGTTTATACTGTATGCTCTTATATGTGTGATTGACTTGTATGTGAGGTAATACAAATATGTAATATTTTTATTAAGTGAGAAGGGGGCCCATGCGAAGACTGCTGTGGCCCTGCTTCTCCTAGTTAAGCCACTGGCTGCACAAACAGAAAAAACTAGCAAGGATCCACTTAGTAAATACGAAAGCCGTTGTATATGTATTATATAAATGTAAACTGTGAGCATACAAGGATCAAAAAACACAAAAAAAAAATGATATCCGTTCTGAATATTTATCCTGAGGGGGACCTGTAAGCTAACTGAAATCGAGAATGCCTCCCTTTAGAATAGGGATCTCCGTCGATCACAAAACAAACACTTGGTTAAGTGAAAGCCTTCGAAAGTTATTACCAGATAAAGTGACACACCTGGTTTTGAAATAGGCGTTGGTCATCAAGGCAACAAATGAACTAGGTCCGAAGGGGTTAATAATTAGCAAAATATCTAGATTTAAATTTTTTTCCTGTAAAATTGGGTGCAACGTGTACATTAATGAGCAAAAAACGATCTTACTAATTGGTGCAAAAGACAAAAGTGTGAAACCTTTAAAGGGTGCTACCATCTTTCGTTCGCCACCGTGTATCATAGTAGCTGGTTGAACTAGTAAGTACTTCAAACCCTGCATTCTTTATTACCAATATCATTACCCTTAGGTCTGTTGCAAACCTTTACAGGACTCTAATCAAATATGAAGATGGTCTAGGAAAGCACTTCTAAATTGCTTCTAAGTGCATAGATGTGTATAAATTAACAAATAGGCAAATGAATAAATATTTTCAGTCATGTAGCAATACAGCCAAGCAGAACATAGTCTTGCATATTCTGGAAAACTACAATGATTTTATGTAAATAGGTAAAGGTCTGTTCACATCTCCATTATTTTGTACAAGTTCTAGAGGATACATGAGATCAGAAAATGAAAAGATTTACTCCAGTTCCATGTGTTCATCAATGCTGGTTTGGCTTACAATTAAAAAAATGATGAAAATAACTGAGATGGGAATCGGTCAAGGAGACCGCAATGTACGGAAAAGGTTAGATGGTTCATTTCCGACATCTGCTGTATTGTTTGTGGTTGAGGGCAGGACACTTAAATTACTGTTTATACTTGATAAGCTGATACAATCTGACATCAATGTATATAAAAATGACTTCTTACCCCACATAATGGCATCAAACATAGACTGGCAATACGAGCTTGTCTTTTTAGTGCTGACTCACATTTCTCTACTACTCCAGTCTTCAAACTAGAAAAACTTTTCCAGGGCGTTGCACAATGTTTACCATTAGAGGAGCCCCTGTTTCAAAAGAACCAAAATGTTTTTTTACACACTTCTATACACTAGCTATAAGTCATTAGACATCAATAATATGACATACTGTACATCCATTCCATAACTACAACATTTGCAAAAAAATGCTACGGATACACCTTTTAGACATTATGGTGGAGATTTAGCAGTGCTTCTGGCGTGGAGCAGTGAATAATCCCAATTTATCGTGAACTGGCAAAAATTGCGATACTCTCACATTAGTCTAACTTCATAGGAAGTCAAAAGCCCATAACTGTGCAAATATATGAAATATAACTTTTATTTGTAATTTAAATGGGTGTAACAAATAAAGTGAAAATACACAAAGGAGTATGTATTAAACACCAGAGGTTGTTTGACCACTGTAGATATTTTGCTGAAAACATTGTTAGAACTAATGTGTGTTATACAACAATGCGGTGCTACCACTTGCACAAAGTCATCACTAATATCTATTTATTATAGGGGAAATAAGGAATGTATTATCCTAAAAAGGGGTAACGATGGATGTGCAATCTTCATTGTCAAATTTGTGACATTGTATTTCTAATATGTCAATGGAGTAGCTTGTATATGTTTTACATATTATTATATCTCAATAAAATGGCTTGAGATTATCTACTACATTTTACCCATACGGACTAATCCCTTAGTGATATCAGAACCCTATTACTAGACTATAAGGTAGATCGGGTGGTAGGTGCATCTTTTTAGGGATAATCCACTCTAATATGCAAATTTTCTAAAGAGGCTACTGGGGCGTGGGTAGCCAGAGCTGATACTGGCGCAGGTACTCCACGCCCAAGAGCCTCTTTGATCCTCCTACCCAGTATCTTCCGCTCCTCATAGCTGTGCGCACATCCTCCACGAAACCGGAGTTCTTGGCATGCACACACACAGGCCGGCAACTGCACAATCTCGGTTCTGAAGCCATGCCAGAGCTCTGGCTTCATGTACAAGTGCGCATAGCTCCTTGTAGCTGCACGCTGAAGATATCTGGGTAGGAGTCAAAGAGGCTACTGGGGCGTGGAGTACCTGCGAGTGTAGCCTCAATCTGGCTACTCCACCCCCAGTAGCCTCTTTAGAAATTTGCTACTACCCCGACAAAGATTATAAAAGATAGAGTGGAGTAAAGGATTAGCCCTAAAAAGGGCTATCCTACATACATTGAGATGATGATCGATCTGTCTTGGTAGGTTTCCTTTAATCATCTGATTAGAGCAAGTGTGCAACATTATTTATAGTTAAATTGTCAATAGAGGTCAGACTCCACAAACCAACAGCAGGTGGCAGTAATGTACCGTCTTGAAAAAGTAGCTTCACATTTCAGCAGCCTTATATATGAAGATTGGAATTATTATAGGAAGACTATAAAACAAGTTCGTCTCCTTATGAGCTCACTCCTATATGATACTGTTCTGGTATCCTATAGAGTGAGCTCAACATGCTTGCTGATTAAACACATACTGTAACTTGTTGTAAAGTGTAACAATATAGTTATAGTGATTTTACCAAATTACTAAACTGATTCCTCCTTTGATAACAAACAGAACGATGCCCACTTTGTGCTGCTTGTTCTTTGCTTTCCAAAGTTATAGCATTTTTCTGTTGTTGAAAGTGTTTGACAAAAATCTTTCTCACCAAAGTGAAGTAGCGGAGACTAATGTCTGTCTGTCTATGGCCTCAAGCTATGGCCAGTTAGCTTCCCACAGATCCCATGATGCCTTGTGTTCTCTCTCAAAGTAATTTAGCATTAATCCATTTAGATTCCCACAAGTTAATCCACTGAACACTGCACAGGATGTATATGTGGACTAGCTTGGCAATTCCATCACATGGAGAGCAAGAATAAGTGGTAGAAATTATGAGTACATGATGCACATGCCTTGTGCGTGTGAGCACTAAGGGTTAATAGCTTATCTGTTTATCTATCTGATGACAAGGTAGAGGATGGAAGCAGCTTGAGGTGTCATAGACCACAGAGCTAGTTCTGTAGAATCAACAGACTGGAATGGGAGGGACTGATAGGGAACAGGGGAGATCTTGTACCTCACTATTCTGTGCAGGAGACATCTGTATTCACAATCCAGCTCTGTTTCATACACAGAGAGAGCTCTGTCACATTACCTCCTCCCCTGTGAGCAGGGAGCAGCTCTCCTCTCCCATGAAACTGTCTGATGAACATCAGATAAATAAATCTATGGACTCCGGGTTTATCAGCGCATGGAGATGCAGCTATTGCAACTCTGAGGTAATCTAAGGGATAGCAAGACGCTACTGCATATAGGTAAAAAGATAATGACAAAGTTGTTTTACATCCCAAGAGCTACATTCCTCCTGTTTTCTTCTAAAAAAAATGGAGGTTATGTGAAGCTGTCATGGTCAGTTCCTGCTATCCATGCGTTTTTTTTTTTTAACGGAGAAAAGTACTGTTGACTTTTGTAATTCTGTCCAAAAATGCAGGATAATGGATCCCTGCCTAAACGAATAAACGGATGACATAAAATTTACATTGATGTCAATGGGATTTTTAAGTGATACGTAAAAACTCTGTTAAACCTTTATTCTTTACTTTTTTGACAGAGGGAAGGAACGGAAGATGGAGCGGTTGTGTGAAATGAGCCTAACTCTGTATAAGTATAGGGTCCTGTCATCACTGAGGCACAATTTATAATAGTGACATTATTTGAGCAAAGGATTAGTCCAGTGTGTGTAAACTGCAGTAAAACATTCTCATAATCTCAAGCCAATTTCATTTGAGATATAATAATATGTAAAACATATAGCAGCTCTACTCGATTGATACACAATTTCACTAATGAAGATGTAATTGCACTCCATTGATACATACTTATCCTCCACTGTTTTACATATTTATTTAGATTAGTGTTGACTATGAGTGCAGTGGTGTGTCTAACACACATTACTTCTAAACAGTTTCTCAGTAAATATATCTACAGTGGTCAAACACTGTCTTGTGTCTTGTTCTTGTTTTTAATACTCCTTTAGGTATTCTCACTTAATTTGATACACCCATTTATATTATCAATATAAGTAATGTTTTTATATTTTGCTCATTTTTGGACTACTGTAGCGTAGCATTTGTCCACTTGTGTGTTCGTAAATATACTCTTGCGGCTATGCCACCTTAATAGGATACAATTAAGCACATGCTGTGCCAGGCAAAGGGGTAGAATTGCCATCCTCCTGCTACATGACCTCCAATGAGTTCTTGTATCTAGATGACAACAAATGATTATTTATAAAGATATCGATTTCGCCAAGAACAGCTACTTGTAAACTGAAAGGACAAATTGCATTTAAAATTTAAAGCTGTGTGAATTTTCAAAAACAATATTTTACAATAATAATAATAATAATAATAATCTATTAGATAATATTGTATCATATACTATGCATATTGTAAGATTTTATTATGCCAATAAAATATATGATCATTACCTTCTGTAGCTAAGATCAGCAATAGACAGCAAAAGGAAAGAAATTGAATAGTATGCCTCATTAATGACAAGCAAGTTATTCAGCTTTTAGTTATCTAAAGGAAAATTATTAGTAAGGATACGCAAACAAACTCCAGATATCACCTAAGGTCCACTTCAATGCGGATCCTCGGTGGTCTTCTAATGTTGACATGTCGGGATCGCCTGGAAAAGAAGAGTTAAAAAAGCAGGCCAGACATTGTGTCGATGCGTCTGGGCTGCTAATTATTTGCGCATCCGGCATGAAATTTTGCAACCCTGAGCACCGGATTCACTTCCCAGTGCTCCGGCCTGATTTTTCTAACCCTTTTTTTTTTTTCCAGGCGATCCCACATTAAGAAGACCACCACCAGCATCAAGATGAAAAGGAGGACAGGTTAGTATGTGTATGTTTTTTTGGTGTTATTATTAATGGTAGTTTTCCATTAAATCTATTGGTCTCAATAGCTCTCAAAGTGGAAGGACTGAGTCTGTAATAGATGAAGCCTCTAACACATATATGAACATAGTCTGTCAGGCTCTGAAAATTTACCATAAAGCATTTGGATCGCCAAGATATCATCAAAATTTAGCACATATTCTTTGCCTAACTTCTTGTAATATGGAGACATAAGGGCATTCTTGAAGGATGAGTGCTGAAGTCCAAGTGTATGCCCAATTTCATGTGCCAAGACAACAAAAAGATTCCTGCCCTTTCCATTTAAGGACCAATGTTCAGCATTGTCAAAGTGAGCTTCTCCTCGTCTTGGAAAGAAAGCATGTGCCAAAGCGCCACCTATACAAAAACATGAAACCCGTTAATAAGCAAAGTTACAATCCTGCAAAAATTCTAGATGTTTACAATACAGTGAAATGTGATCCATATGGTGCCCATGATTCAGTGGGGAGCATTTATCAAGACTGGTGTCTTTTCACACAAGTCTTAAAGGTGAGGTTAGAAAAAACAGTGGGGAGTGGGATTCATTAGGACTGGCGTTCTAAATGCTAGTCTCCGGCCTCTTAGTGGGCGCATACTCTGCTAGTTCCGATCTTTAGACCAGGTCAGAACTGGCAGAGTTTTCTACTATAGTCTCTATGGCTTTCTTGCGGAGACTAAAGTAAATGTGATGGGCTGTGCGTTCACAACACGGGCCACCTTCCACCTGCTACTGCTCCCTTGTCTATGCCCTGAAATGCCGTGCGGGTCGGAGAATCTCGTAAAATGGAGTGAAGACGGAGAGTCAGTTTTTTGGCGGAGAAGCCATAATGAATCTTTCCAAGTGTGTTCTACACCAAAATGACATTAATACATGCATCCATATGTATACATATACGTGTATCCATATCTTAAAACTATGAACTGTATGTAAGAAGACATATAACGGTAAGACATACTACTAAAACATAACAATACACACTTTTATAAACCAATCTTACAAGAAGGAATAGTATAGCACCTGGTCCATCAAATGCATGCCTTGCGCCATCATTGTGCTCTCCATCAAAGAATGCCAGCCGAATATCTGCTGAGTCTCCTGCTGCTTCTGAAAATGTCAGGGAAGAGACATTGCCCCACAACTGAAATGCTGCTTTAACTGCGTGCCTAAGTTGACGTGAGGACAGATACCAAGGCCAGTTCAGAATCTGATAGGTAAGATGACGTTTGTACCACTTACCTGTAGGGCAGAGAAAAAAAGGATAAGTGAAGATTTAAAGGCTGTGACATATTAATACATACAAGAATTTAGCTTTCTTTTCTGCTGGTTAAAGGGGTATTCTCGTCTCGGCATTCACATTCAGTTTCATTAATCTGCCATATATAAACATTTCTTCAATTGGATGTTATTAAACAAAATGTTCCTGTGTGAAGATAATTTCTCATAAATGTAGCCATGTTGTCTACGACCACGTCACACTCTGGCAGAGGTGGCCAGACTTGCACTATAGGGTCCTGCCGGACTACCAGGATTCAGCAATCATTACCACAGGACGGCTGTGTGACATGTAGTAACTCCAGGACATTTTATATACAATAACCTTTTGTTTCTTTGTGCAATCCCTCCAGCAGAGGTGGCCGTAACCGAGGAAGCTATCTCGTTTCTAAGGGACCATATCACTACATTTATGAGTAATTATCTTCACACAGGAACATTTTTTTTAATAACATATAATTGAAGAAATGTTTATTAATGGCATATTAATCAAACTGAATGTTAATGCCCAGACGAGAATACCCCTTTAATGCAGTTCTTACCTATTAAATTTCTCTGAAATTATTTTAATTATGAAACAGTTTTTTGTATTTTCTCTTTTTTTTTCCAAACAAGCCAAACACATATATCCCACAATTCAGTACTGTACAAGTCAATGGGACACATGTACTTATGTTTTGGCTGTGTGCTCCTGCCTTTTTTTTTTATCTTCTGGTCAAATGAGTCTTAAGAGTTTTGCCTTAAATACATAGGAGTTAAAATCTTCAGTGATTTTGCAACTTTTTAAATAAACGTTGGAAGAAAGTTGCCAACAGCTTTACTATGCCTGACAACAGCTGGTATGGATTTGCATCTTTCTGTTTTAAAAAAATTCAACTTTATCATTTATCTTGTTTGATCTTGTTCTCCCTAGTAATACCAGACGGCTTTATCCTCAGTTAAATACGTGCCCACCAAAGTAATTTTCAAGTTCAATTCTGCTGACGCATCAGTTTTCTTCTCTCATTGCCAAGCAATGAGCATAAGAATCCCTTTACATAATCATTGACAACCCCATGCATAAAGAAGGCATATAAAGAACACCATCAGACACTGCCCTAAATTGCTTCACTAAGAAGGTAATTTGCATAAAGATGAAAAGGTTTTTGCAGTTTTTAATTGAGGCGGGAGGTGGTAGATTCCTTTTAGGTGTCCATTTTTAAACCAAAGAGTATGAAGTGCTTACACAACATTTAGCAACCTATAGACACATGGTGGGTCGATTACGAAGGGCCTGGTTCGCGTTTTTCCGAGGAGTTATCCGAATATTTCCGATTTGCGCCGATTTTCCCTGAATTGCCCCAGGAATTTGCCGCATGCGATCGGATTGTGGCGCATCCCCGCCGGCATGCACGCGACGGAAATCGGGGGGGCGTGGCCGTAAAAAAAACCCGACGGATTCGGAAAACTCGGAAACTGCCTTAGTGAATCCAAGCCGGACCCGAATCCTCCGCAGAGATCGCTAATGGCCCGGGTAAGTAAATTTGCCCCATTGAGGCTCATTTACTAAGGGATCCCAAATTTACTAAGGGATCCCAAATTTTTCCGTTTTGCGCCGAATTTTGGAGCACGCGATCGGATTTTGGCACATTGGCGCCGGCTTTCACGCGACAGAAAATCGGTAGACGGATTTGGAAAAACCACGGAATTTAACAAACAAAAGTGTCGCAAGATCAAGCACTTATATGCACCGAGAAGAAGAAGGTGAACTCCTGCGGATCTCGGCGCAGAAGCAACACCTGGTAGATATATGGGGTGCACGACCTTAGTGAATCCCGGCAGAACCTGAATCCTCGTCGGAGAACGCACTGCTGGATCGTGACTGGACCGGGTAAGTAAATGAGCCCCATTGGGGCAGATTTATCAAGTGTCTGAAAGCCAGAATATTTCTAGTTGCCCATGCACAGCTCAGCTTTCATTTTACCAGTGCTCATGAATATTTTAAAGGGGAGCTGTGATTGGTTGCCATGGGCAACTAAGAATATTCTGATTTTCAGACAGCTTGATAAATCTGCCCCAATGGGGCGCATTTATTAAGAATGTGGGAAACTGTACTAATAGTGCTCTGCCCGTGTTTAATGCTGGATGCGCCTGATTCACTAAGAACGTGCACCAGAAATCATGAATCTGTCGCTTCCCTGCACTGGCCCGACAGAGTTCACCGACTTTTTTGTGGTACACCTTTAACATAGGGCGTGCAACAAACTTTGCATGTTAAATCTGGCGCACGGTTCAACTGAACGCCACAATGCCCCTAATTTGTGTCGCATGATGCCTAGTGCAGCGTGCACCAGAAATGTGTCTCAGTGCAAGCAGTTTGCACTGAAAACAACAGGCAAAGTCAGACAGAAAACTGGCGCACTGCCCTTAGTAAATATGGGCCATTGGTTTGTTTTTCTCATTCCACAGAGGTGGGGTCTAACTATTAGCGGGTATAAACTTATACTAGCCTGTATAAATATGCACCAGATTTATTATGCAGCATCACTTTCATCAATCTGTTGCTTTTACATTTTCTTTTCTATTAGCATAGAATTAGTAAATCTTGAGTAGACTGCATTTTCAACATATTATGGTATATTGCATAAATAAATATTTTTTCTGTTCCATGGAATTAGAAAGTTAATCCTTCTAGCAGTCAATTGTTAGTTTTGCAATATGATTCATGTCTGGTCACAGCAACTGGAGATCTTAAGATCTTGGCTATACTTTTTGACACATGTACTATGACGAAACATGACATACTTTGACATGAGCTTCAGTAATAGTGTCATTCCAGCAATTGAGAAAGCAGCACATGCCTTTAGTAGCTCCAGCTTTTCAGCGTATCTAAATTATGGGAAATTAAGTACTATACAACCTGCATTCTTTTTACCAATATCCATTACACTTAGGTCTGTTGCAAAACCTTTACAGGACTCTAATCAAATATGAAGATGGCTAGGAAAGCACTTCTAAATTGCTTCTAAGTGCATAGATGGTTTATAAATTAACAACTAGGCAAATGAATAAATATTTTCAGTCATGTAGCAATACGCAAGCAGAACATAGTCTTGCTATTCTGGGAAAACTACAGTGATTTTATGTAAATAAGGTACAAGTCTGTTCACATCTCCATTATTTTGTACAAGTTAGAGGATACATGAGATCAGGAAAATGAAAAGATTACCTCCAGTCCATGTGTTCATCAATGCTGGTTTGGCTTACAATTAAAAAAATGATGAATAACTGAGATGGGAATCGGTCAGGAGACCTGTCTAAAATTAGATGGTTCATTTCCACATCTGCTGTATTGTTTGTGGTTGAGGGCAGGACACTTAATATTACTGTTTATACTTGATACTGATACAATCTGACATCAATGTATATAATTAAATGACTTCTTACCCCACATAATGGCATCAAACATAGACTGGCAATACGAGCTTGTCTTTTTAGTGCTTGACTCACTATTCTCTGACTCGTCTTCAAACTAGAAAAATCTTTCCAGGGCGTTGCACAAGTTTACCATTAGAGGGAGCCCCTGTTTCAAAGAGACCAAAATTTTTTTTTACAACTTCATATACACTATGCTATAAGTCATTAACATCAATAATAGTGACATACTGTACATCCACTTCCATAACTACAACATTGGGGCAAAAAAATGCTACGGATACCTTTTAGACATTATGGTGGAGATTTAGCAGTGGCTTCTGGCGTGGAGCAGTGAAGAATCCCAATTTATCGTGAACTGCCAAGAAATTGCGATTACTCTCATATTGTCTAACCTGTCATAGGAAGTCAAAATGCCCATACTGTGCAAATTAATATACTTGTATTTGTATAATTTATAAATGGGTGTAAACAATATATGGTGAAAATACAACAAAGAGATGTATTCACACCAGAGGTGTTTGACCACTGTAGATATAATTTGCGCTGAAAACTTGTTAGAACTAATGGTGTGTTATACACACACTTGCGTGCCCACTTGCACTAAAGTCATCACTAATATACTATTTATTATACTGGGAAGATAGGATGTTTATCCTAAAAAGGGGTAACGATGGATGTGCAATCTTCACTTGTCAAATTTTGACATTGTATTTCTAATATTTCAATGGAGTAGCTGATATATGTTTTACATATTATATATCTCAAATTAAAATGGCTTGAGATTATCTACTACATTTTACACCTACTGGACAATCCCTTAGATATCAGAACCCTATTACAAGACCTATTAGGTAGATCGGGTGTGGTGCATCTTTTTAGGGAAATCCACTCTAATATGCAAATTTCTAAAGGGCTACTGGGCGTGGGTAGCCAGCTGAGCTACAGGCCAGTGTACTCCACCCCCAAGAGCCTCTTTGATCCTCCTACCCAGATATCTTCCGCTCCTCATAGCTGTGGCTCACTCGTCCACGAAACCGGAGTTCTTGGCATGCACACAACACAGGCCGGCAACTGCACAATCTCGGTTTCTGAACCATGCGCAGAGCTCTGGCTTCATGTACAAGTGCGCATAGCTCCTTGTGCTGACGCTGAAGATTCTGTAGGAGGATCAAGAGGCTACTGGGCGTGGAGTACCTGCGCAGTTAGCCTCAATCTGGCTACTCCACCCCCAGTAGCCTCTTTAGAAATTTGCATACTACCCCGCTAAAGATTTAAAAGATAGAGTGGAGTAAGGATTAGCCCTAAAAAGGCTACTCCTACATACATTAGATAGATAACGATCTGTACGATTTGGTAGGTTTCCTTTATATCATCTGATTAGAGCAAGTGTGCAACATTATTTATAGTTAAATTGTCAATAAAGAGGGCATCAGACTCACAAACCAACAGCAGGTGGCAGTATGACCGTCTTGAAAAAGTAGCTTCACATTTCAGCAGCCTTATATATGGAAGATTGGAATTATATAGGAAGACTATAAAACAAGTTCGTCTCCTTATGAGCTCACTCCTATATGATACTGTTCTGGAATCCTATAGGAGTGAGCTCAACATGCTGTCTGATTAAACACCTACTGTAACTTGTTGTAAAGTGTAACAATATAGTTATAGTGATTTTACCAAATTACTAACGTGATTCCTCCTTTGATAACAAACAGAACGATGCCCACTTTGTGCTGCTTGTTTCTTGCTTTCCAAGTTATAGCATTTTTCTGTTTTGAAAGTGTTTGACAAAAATCTTTCTCACCAGAAGTGAAGTAGGGCGGAGACTAATGTCTGTCTGTCTATGGCCTCAAGCTATGGCCAGTTAGCTTCCCACAGATCCCATATGCCTTGTGTTCTCTCTCAGTAATTTAGCATTAAATCCATTTAGATTCCCACAAGTTAATCCACTGAACACTGCACAGGATGTATATGTGTGACTAGCTTGGCATTCCATCACATGGAGGAGCAGAGAATAAGTGGTAGAAATATTGTGAGTACATGATGCACATCCTGTGCTGTGTGAGCACTAAGGTTTATAGCTTTGCTGTTATCTATCTGATGACAGTAAGATGGGAGCAGACTGAGGTGCATGACAGACAGAGATATTTCTGTAGATCACAGACTGGAATGGAGGGACTGATAGGGAACAGGGGAGATCTTGTACCTCACTATTCTGTGCAGGGGACATCTGTATTCACATATCCAGCTCTGTTTCATACACAGGAAAGCTCTGTCACATTACCTCCTCCCCTGTGACAGGAGCAGCTCTCCTCTCCCATGAAACTGTCTGATGAACATCAGATAAATAAATCTATGGACTCCAGGGTTTATCAGCGCATGAGGGATGCAGCTATTGCAACTCTGAGTAATCTAAGGGATAGCAAGACGCTACTGCATATAGGTAAAAAGATAATAGACAAAGTTGTTTTACATCCCAAGAGCTACATTCCTCCTGTTTCTTCTTTAAAAAGTGAGAATGGAGGTTATGTGGAAGCTGTCATGGTCAGTTTCTGCTATCCATGCGTTTTTTTTTTTTAACGGAGAAAAGTACTGTTGACTTGTAATTTATTTCTGTCCAAAAATGCATGGATAATGGATCCCTGCCTAAACAATATAACGGTGACATAAATTTCATTGATGTCAATGGGATTTTTAAGTGATACGTAAAAACTCTGTTAAACCTTTTATCTACTTTTTTGACAGAGGGAAGGAACGGAAGATGGAGCGGTTGTGTGAAATGAGCCTAACTCTGTATAAGTATAGGGTCCTGTCATCACTGAGGCACAATTTATAATAGTGACATTATTTGAGCAAGATTAGTCCAGTGTGTGTAAACTGCAGTAGCAAACATTCTCATAATCTCAAGCCAATTTCATTTGAGATATAATAATATGTAAAACATATAGCAGCTACTCGATTGATACACCAATTTCACTAATGAAGATGTAAATTGCACATCCATTGATACTACTTACCTCCACTGTTTTACATATTATTTAGATTAGTGTTGCATGAGTGCAGTGTTGTACTAACCACACATTACTTCTAACAGTTTCTCAGTAAAATATATCTACAGTGGTCAAACACTTGTCTTGTGTCTTGTGTCTTGTGTTTTAATACTCCTTTAGGTATTCTCACATAATTTGATACACCCATTTATAAATTATCAATATAGTAATGTTTTTCATATATTTGCTCATTTTGGACTACTGTAAGCGTAGCATTTGGTCCACTTGTGTGTTCGAAAAATACTCTTGGGCTATGCCACCTTAATAGGATACAATAAGCACATGCTGTGCCAGGGCAAGGGGTAGAATTGCCATCCTTGCTACATGACCTCCAATGAGTTCTTGTATCTAGATGACAAGCAAATGATTATTTATAAAGAGATTCGATTTCGCCAGAACAGCTACTTAACCTGAAAGGACAAATTGCATTTAAAATTTAAAGCTGTGTGAATTTTCAAAAACAATTTTACAATAATAATAATAATAATAATATAATCTATTATTATATTGTATCTATACTATGCATATTGTAAGATTTTATTATGCAATAAATATATGATCTTACCTTCTGTAGCTAAGATCAGCAATAGACAGCAAAAGGAAAGAAGATAGTAGATGGCCTCATTAATGACAAAGCAAGTTTTCACTTTAGTTATCTTAAAGGAAAATTATTAGTAAGGATACGCAAACAAACTACAGATATCACCTAAGGTCCACTTCATGCGGATCCTGGCGTTGGTCTTCTTTAATGTTGACATGTCGGGATCGCCTGAAAAGAGGTTAAAAAAGCAGGCCAGACATTGTGTCGATGCGTCTGGGCTGCTAATTATTTGCGCATCCGGCATGAAAATTTTGCAACCCTGACACCGGATTCACTCCCAGTGCTCCGGCCTGATTTTTCTAACCCTTTTTTTTTTTCCAGGCGATCCCACATTAAAGAAGACACCACCAGCATCAAGTGAAAAGGAGGACAGGTTAGTATGTGTATGTTTTTTTTGTGTTATTATTAATGGTAGTTTTTCCATTAAATCTATTGGTCTCAATAGCTCTCAAAGTGGAAGGACTGAGTCTGTAATAGATGAAGCCTCTAACCATATATGAACATAGTCTGTCAGGCTCTGAAAATTTACCATAAAGCATTTGGATCGCCAAGATATCATCAAAATTAGAGCACTATTCTTTGCCTAACTTCTTGTAATATGAGACTAAGGGCATTCTTGAGGATGAGTGCTGAATCCAGTGTATGCCCAATTTCATGTGCCAAGACAACAAAAAGATTCCTCCCTTTCCATTTAAGGACCATGTTCACATTGTCAAAGTGAGCTTCTCCTCGTCTTGGAAAGAAAGCAGTGTGCAAAGCGCCACCTATCCAAAACATGAACCCGTTAATAAGCAAAGTTACAATCCTGCAAATTCTAGATGTTTACAATACAGTGAAATCTGATCCATTTGGTGCCCATGATTCAGTGGGGAGCATTTATCAAGACTGGTGTCTTTTCCACACAAGTCTTAAAGGTGAGGTTAGAAAACAGTGGGAGTGGGATTCATTAGGACTGGCGTTCTAAATGCTAGTCTCCGGCCTCTTAGTGGCGCATCCTCTGCTAGTTCCGATCTTTAGACCAGGTCAGAACTGCAGAGTTTTCTACTATAGTCTCTATGGCTTTCTTGCGGAGACTAAAGTAAATGTGATGGGCTGTGCGTTCACAACACGGCCACCTTCCACCTGCTCACTGCTCCCACCTGTCTATGCCCTGAAATGCCGTGCGGCGGAGAATCTCGTAAACTGGAGTGAAAGACGAGAGTCAGTTTTTTGGCGGAGAAGCCATAATGAATCTTTCCAAGTGTGTTCTACACCAAATGACATAATACATGCATCCATATGTATACATATACGTGTATCCATATCTTAAACTATGACTGTATGTAAGAAGACTATACGGTAAGACATACCTAAAACATAACAATACACACTTTTATAAACCAACTTACAAGAAGGAATAGTATAGCACCTGGTCCATCAAATGCAGCCTTGCGCCATCATGTGCCTCTCCATCAAAGAATGCCAGCCGAATATCTGCTAGTCTCCTGCTGTCTGAAAATGTCAGGGAAGAGACATTGCCCCACAACTGAAATGCTGCTTTAACTGCGTGCCTAAGTTGACGTGAGGACAGATACCAAGGCCAGTTCAGAATCTGATATAAGATGACGTTTGTACCACTTACGTAGGCAGAGAAAAAAGGTAAGTGAAGATTTAAAGGCTGTGACATATTAATACATACAAGAATTTAGCTTTCTTTTCTGCTGGTTAAAGGGGTATTCTCGTCTCGGCATTCACATTCAGTTTCATTAATCTGCCATATATAAACATTTCTCAATTGGATGTTATTAAACAAAATGTTCCTGTGTGAAGATAATTTCTCATAAATGTAGCCATGTTGTCTACGCCAGTCACCTCTGGCAGGGTGGCCGACTTGCACTATAGTCCTGCTGACTACCCAGGATTCATCAATCATTACACACAGGACGGCTGTGTGACATGTAGTAACTCCAGACATTTTTAACAATAACCTTTTGTTTCTTTGTGCAATCCCTCACAAGGTGGCCGTACCGAGGAAGCTATCTCGTTTCTAAGGGACCATATCACTACATTTATGATAATTATCTTCACACAGGAACATTTTTTTAATAACATATAATTGAAGAAATGTTTAAATGGCCTATAACAAACTGAATGTTAATGCCCAGACAGATACCCCTTTAATGCAGTTCTTACCTATTAAATTTTCTGAAATTATTTTAATTATGAACCGTTTTTGTATTTTCTCTTTTTTTTTCCAACACCAAACACATAATCCACAATTCAGTACTGTACAAGTCAATGGACACATGTACTTATGTTTTGGCTGTGTGCTCCTGCCTTTTTTTATCTCTGGTCAAATGAGTCTAAGAGTTTTGCCTTAAATACATAGGAGTTAAAATCTTCAGTGATTTTGCTACTTTTTAATAAATGTTGAAGAATTTGTCACAGCTTTACTATGCCGACAACAGCTGGTATGGATTCATCTTTCTGTTTAAAAAAATTCAACTTTATCATTTATCTGTTTTGATCTTGTTCTCCTCTAGTATACCCAGACGGCTCTATCCTCAGTTAAATACGTGCCCACCAATAATTTTCACAGTTCAATCTGCTGACGCATCAGTTTTCTTTTCTCATTGCCCCATATGAGCATAAGAATCCTTTACATAATCATTGACAACCCCATGCATAAAAGAAGGCATATAAAGACACCATCAGACACTGCCCTAAATTGCTTCACAAGAGGTATTTGCATAAAGATAAAAGGTTTTTGCAGTTTTTAATTGAGGCGGGAGGTGGTAGATTTCCTTTTAGGGTGTCCCATTTTTATACAAAGAGTATGAAGGCTTAACAACATTTAGCAACCTATAGACACATGGTGGGTCGATTACGAAGGGCCGGTTCGCTTTTTTCCGAGGATTTATCCGAATATTTCCGATTTGCGCCGATTTTCCTGAATTGCCCCAGGAATTTGCCGCATGCGATCGGATTGTGGCGCATCCCCGCCGGCATGCACGCGACGGAAATCGGGGGGCGTGGCCTGAAAAAAAAACCCGACCGATTCGGAAACTCGGAAACTGCCTTGGTGAATCCAGCCGGACCCGAATCCTCCCCGCAGAGATCGCTATGGCCCGGGTAAGTAATTTGCCCCATTGAGGCTCATTTACTAAGGGATCCCAAATTTACTAAGGGATCCCAAATTTTTCATTTTGCGCCGAATTTTGGCACACGCAATCGGATTTTGGCACATTGGCGCCGGCTTTCACGCGACAGAAATCGGCAGACGGATTTGGAAAAACCATGGAATTTAACAAACGAAAAGTGTAGCAATATCAGCACTTATATGCACCGAGAAGAAGAAGGTGAACTCCTGCGATCTCGGCGCAGAAGCAACACCTGGGTGGATATATGGGGTGCACGACCTTAGTGAATCCCGGCAGAACCTGAATCCTCGTTGGAGAACGCACTGCTGGATCGTGACTGGACCGGGTAAGTAAATGAGCCCATTGGGGCAGATTTATCACGTGTCTGAAAGCCAGAATATTTCTAGTTGCCCATGCACAGCTCAGCTTTCATTTTACCAGTGCTCATGAATATTTTAAAGGGGAGCTGTGATGGTTGCCATGGGCAACTAAGAATATTCTGATTTTCAGACAGCTTGATAAATCTGCCCCAATGGGGCGCATTTATTAAGAATGTGGGAAACTGTACTAATAGTGCTCTGCCCGTGTTTAATGCTGGATGCGCCTGATTCACTAAGAACGTGCACCAGAAATCATGAATCTGTCGCTTCCCTGCACTGGCCCGACAGAGTTCACCGACTTTTTTGTGGTACACTTTAACATAGGGCGTGCAACAAACTTTGCATGTTAAATCTGGCGCACGGTTCACTGACGCCACAATGCCCCTAATTTGTGTCGCATGATGCCTAGTGGCAGCGTGCACCAAATTTGTCTCATTGCAAGCGTTTGCACTGAAACAACAGGCAACGTCAGACAGAAAACTGGCGCACTGCCCTTAGTAATATGGGCCATTGGTTTGTTTTTCTCATTCCACAGTGGGGGGTCTAACTATTAGCGGTTATAAACTTATACTAGCCTGTATAAATATGCACCAGATTTATTATGCACATCACTTTCATCAATCTGTTGCTTTTACATTTCTTTTCTATGTAAGAATTAGTAAATCTTGAGTAGACTGCATTTTCAACATATTACAGTATATTGCATAAATATATTTTTTCGTTGCATGGCATTAGAAAGTTATCTTCTACAGTCATTGTTAGTTTTGCAATGGATTCATGGTCTGGTCACAGCACTGGAGATCTTAAGATCTTGGCTATACTTTTTGACACATGTTATGACGAAACTGGACATACTTTGAATGAGCTTCAGTAATATGTCATTCCGCAATTGAGAAAGCAGCACATGCCTTTAGTAGCTCCAGCTTTTCAGCGTATCTAAATATGGGAAAACGATATTATTCGTGTATAAGCCAGTTTTTTTAGCACAAAAAATTGCTGAGAAACACCTGTCACACCAACCTACCTCGGCTTATACACGACAATATAAAAAAAACCCCGTAATACTCACCCTCCGGTGCCCGATCCCCGCCGGCGGCTCAGCGGCTTCTGGCTTCTTTACTCTCGAGCCGGCAGAGTTGCGTCCATGCGATCTCCTGTCGGGCGCACACTATGATGTCATGTTAATAGGTTTTACCAGTTTTGGTGGTAAAATTAAGGGTCTCAGCTTATACTCGGGTCGGCTTATACCGAGTATATATGGAAACTATTCTACTGTATAATTGTATACTGTAGTTTTCATACAAGAAAAAAAATATTCATACAATTCATTGTAAAAGAAGCAACCTTAAAAATGGATTCTATTTTGTATTTTTGTATATCTGGTTCATGACTCTGAAGGGTGTATCGTAAATTTTTTCATTGACCCATTAACTTCCATTATACACACAGGTGGGTGAAACGGTTCAAGAAAGACATTTATGAAAAGATCTAGTCTTGTATCCATTCACACTGCTAGACATAGGAGATTTAAGGCTGAGAAGTGAGTGGGTTGGGCTGAGGAAAGAAAGCAGCAGGATTGAGTTTTATTAACTGCAGTGTGATGAGGATATTTTTTGTCTGTCTTGCTGAAGCTTGTGCTGAGGCTGGTGAATGAAGGGAGAGAGGGAGTGACTAACTGAATCTTACTACAATTTAGAGGGGAAGCTCTGCGGTACATAGGCTTTCATGCAAACTGCCTGGAAAAACCATAGTAATGTAATTGGTAATATTATTCTAGTCTCGTCATAAATACAATATGCATAAATAACAAAAGTTATGTAATTCAGAGTAACTATTCAGGCTTAAGGGGTATTCTCATCAGGGCATTCACATTTAATATAATTATTTTCCATGTACAGGCGGTCCCCTACTTCAACACTTCGACTTAATACGAACCCCTAGTACAAACGGACCCCTGGATATGGTATTTTATTGTATTTTAGTCCTAGGCTACACATTACAGCTTGTAACAGTTTATCACAAGGTGTCTGTAATTAAAATCCAATTGTCACAGAGACCAAAAAAAATTCTGTCTGGGATCAATGATAAAATATCCAGTTCCGACTTACTACACTCAACTTAAGAACAAACCTACAGACCCTATCTTGTATGTAACCCCGGGACCGCCTGTACTGTACATACTTTCTTCATTGGATGTTATATAAGAAATTACAATATATTTAGCAACTTGATCTCCCCTATGTGAACACTATCAATAGTTCCTTATTGAAATAAAAAAAATCCTAGATTTTTCAATTTAAACTAAATGGCATTCATGATATCTATGTTTTTTATCTTATTTTTGTTTATATTAAATATTGTAAGACAGGAAATTCGGTCACACTACAAAATGAGATAATGCGATGAGTATTTGTTCTGTAAATATCCATATCTTATAATACAGACAGTCAGTCCCACAGGAAACAGACAGTTACAAGGTCCCAGTTACAATTACTGAACTTTGGTTAAATAGGAATATTCATTTACAATAACCAACTCTCCCATGGAATTAGAAAGTTAATCCTTCTAGCAGTCAATTGTTAGTTTTGCAATATGATTCATGTCTGGTCACAGCAACTGGAGATCTTAAGATCTTGGCTATACTTTTTGACACATTTACTATGACGAAACATGACATACTTTGACATGAGCTCCAGTAATAGTGTCATTCCAGCAATTGAGAAAGCAGCACATGCTTGTAGTAGCTCCAGCTTTTCAGCGTATCTAAATTATGGGAAAACGATTATATTCGTGTATAAGCCAAGTTTTTCAGCACAAAAAATGTGCTGAAAAACCTCACCTCGGCTTATACACGAGTCAATATAAAAAAAACCCCGTAATACTCACCCTCCGGTGCCCGGATCCCCGGCGGCGGCTCTCAGCGGCTTCTGGCTTCTTTACTCTCGAGCCGGCAGAGTTGCGTCCATGCGATCTACTGTCGGGCGCACACTATGATGTCATGTTAATAGGTTTTACCAGTTTTGGTGGTAAAATTAAGGGTCTCAGCTTATACTCGGGTCGGCTTATACTCGAGTATATATGGTAAACTATTCTACTGTATAATTGTATACATGTAGTTTTCATACAAGAATAAAAAATATTCATACAATTTCATTGTAAAAGAAGCAACCTATAAAAATGGATTCAGTTTTGTATATCTGGTTCATGACTCTGAAGGGTGAATCGTAAATTTTTTCATTGACCCATTAACTTCCATTATACACACAGGTGGGTGAAAACGGTTCAGAAAGACATTTATGAAAAGATCTAGTCTTGTATCCATTCACACTGCTAGACATAGGAGAGGTAAGGCTGAGAAGTGAGTGGGTTGGGCTGAGGAAAGAAAGCAGCAGGATTGAGTTTTATTAGACTGCAGTGTGATGAGAAGATGAGTTTTGTCTGTCTTGCTGAAGCTTGTAGCTGAGGCTGGTGAATGAAGGGAGAGAGGGAGGTGACTAACTGAATCTTACTAACAAATTTAGAGGGGAAGCTCTGCGGTACATAGGCTTTCATGCAAACTGCCTGGAAAAACCATAGTAATGTAATTGGTAATATTATTCTAGTCTCGTCATAAATACAATATGCATAAAATTAACAAAAGTTATGTAATTCAGAGTAACTAATTCATGCTTAAAGGGGTATTCTCATCAGGGCATTCACATTTAATATAATTATTTTCCATGTACAGGCGGTCCCCTACTTAAGAACATTCGACTTACATACGACCCCTAGTTACAAACGGACCCCTGGATATTGGTAATTTATTGTATTTTAGTCCTAGGCTACAATGATCAGCTGTAACAGTTATCACAGGTGTCTGTAATTAAAATCCAATTGTCACAGAGACCAAAAAAATTCTGTCTGGGATTACAATGATAAAATATACAGTTCCGACTTACATACAAACTCAACTTAAGAACAAACCTACAGACCCTATCTTGTATGTAACCCGGGGACCGCCTGTACTGTACATACATTTCTTCAATTGGATGTTATATAAGAATATACAAGTATATTTAGCATACTTGATCTCCCTATGTGAACACTATCAATAGTTCTTTATTGTAAATAAAAAAAATACATAGTATTTTTCAATTTAAACTATAATGGCATTTCATGATATCTATGTTTTATCTTATTTTTGTTTATATTAAATATTGTAAGACAGGAAATTCGGTCACACTACAAAATGAGATAATGCTGATGAGTAATTTGTTCTGTAAATATCCATATCTTATAATACAGACAGTCAGTCACAAGGAAACAGACAGTTACAAGGTCCCAGTTACAAGTTACTGAACTTTGGGTTAAATAGGATATATTTCATTACAATAACCAACTCTACTACAGTAGATTGTCAATGAATATACATAGCGCAGGGCTAGCTTGTAAACCTGCTGTGGGCTAGTGATCCCTCAGGTAATGTTTATCACCCATTTATCTAAAGGACTTATTACTACCCTTTATCATACACGTTGTAATTAACAGCTATTGCTTAGTCCTTCCCATAGCTATTTTGAACAGTCTCTTTTTGATGTTGTACATACAGGTGTTGGTATGTGATGTATATCTGTATGTTAGTGATGTAGATTAGTACAACAGCTGAAATGTTTCTGATAAATTACATAAAAACGACAATAAGTGCATGGATCATTCATGTGAAAGATACTTAAAGACATGTAAAGCAAGTCCTGCTCACCCTGCCCAGAGACCTTTGTTGTGAACAATCTTGAAAAAGCATGGAACTTGAAGAAAAAACATTTGTCATTATTATTTTATCTTTTTCAAAATAATACTCCATGTAAGTGAACACTAAGCATTAGGTCTATGTGTGTAAAAGGGAACCTGTTAATAGAGCTTCAGGTCATGTGACCGTGTCTTCTAAGCTACTTTACTAACTAGCATTTGCAAAATCTACATCATGTACGTAGCTGATCGCATGAAATCGCCACATGCCTCCATGGTAGCATGGGGAGTAGTAGAAGTCCTTGGTGGCATGCTGTGATTTCATATGATCAGATACCTACATAGGGTAGTTTTTGCAAATGTTAGTGCATCAGGGCCTTAGATGACAGCAATCTGGTCACATGACATGAAGTGCTGAATGGTGAGAAGGAGGCGTGGAACATGGGGGAGAGCTGCTGGACTCAGCTAAGCAGCTAAGCTGACTGTATGCCAGGTAAGATAACAAAGTTGTGAAGGAAACAAATTTTAGCTCTATAGGAACCTGTCACTAGCTGTATTTGTGAAAAATGTGGTGGTAGGTCATTGATCATGGACTTAATTTTTTTCTTATAATTAGAGCAATGAGTGCACTTACTTGAGGCTCTCAAGTCATAAACCCCCCTGCCTTGGCTGCAGTACTTAGATACAAGGCTTGGCAGCAAAATGAAGCCTTGGCCCAAGTAAAGGAAAAGATAAATAACGTATAGGCAAGGGAATGCTTGCGAATAAGGCCCTCTACCTGTAGGACCCCTCTAGGGGAGTCTGATCAACTCACCTTTAGGGTAATGCAGTCAATTAAGGTAATTAGCAGCTGTGGATACTGCCTGTGCAGGCAAGGGTTAAGCTTTCTAAAGTTATTGTCCAATTGTATTCCTTCATGTGAACTGGAGTGTGACTGGAGAGTGAGCCACCGCCTGACCAAGGTTTAACAAAAACCCCTGGACAGGAAGGGGCAAGGCCTAATGCCAGCCACCTCTCTTACAAGAGAGGTCACCTCTTTGAACGCAGCTCTCAGAGAGCACATCTTCCACAAGACACACTGAGTGACCAGAGACGGTGTCTGTGAACCACTAGCACAGACACACAGCTAATCCCAGGACAAGCTGCAGCATTCACATCTGGACACAGCTACATCCCAACCTGCATCTACTACCAGGCTGGTGAATCTACTCCTGAGGATCACTCTCCATGACCACTCCAGTAATCCGGAATCATCCTGTAATCCGGTATCTGTAACAAGACAGTTTGGCCTGTTGCCTGCAGTTGTTCTAGTAAAGAACTGTGAGTTATTTTGCACAACGTTGCCTCCGTCTGTTCCCTGGATATGGCTCTATCACCACCACGGGCTCTCCATCCTTTACCCAGGGACATATATTACAGACACTAAGGGGTTGCCCCAGGGAGAACCAGCACCTCAGCCTCGCCCTCCATATTTCTTGCACACACCTCCTGCTGTAGGACAGCCCTCCGGTCCCCATACCAAGCACCGTGACATCAGCGTGCCTAGGCCACAAACGCCAGCCACTCTGGTATTCTGGGCCCCGGCTGCCTCCATGCCCCAACAAAAGGCTAGGCCCCAGTGGGGGATGCTGTGCAAGTATCTGACATGTTCTGTTCAAGCATCTTTGTAACATATATACTATAAAAACTACTGCACACTGCGTTATGACTCCCCTGCATTATATTTGCATCCTGCATGAAAGCATTACAATTATTTCACTATTTTTATCTTCCCTTTAACAGAGGATTTCAGCAATGTGAATTAAATTTGTAGTACTTTAGGGTTTATATGGTTTTTCCCTATTATCACTTACATAGAGATATCTCTTAGATACCGTCTTAGAAAGTGTAGTCAATCTTAAAGGGCTCCACCAAAGCGTAAATATTAGTGACCAATTTAGGCTCAAGCAGGCAAGAAGCAAAAGAATGCTAGAGCTAAAGTGAACTCGACCTATAATAATAATAATTCCTTTATTCATATAGCGCAGACAAATTATGCAGGGCTACACAGAGCTTGCAGAATTGGTCCTATACGCAGACTTCTTCTGGTAGCTCTCAGTAAAATAGGAAGTTTAGCGGCAGATAAGATATAATCATGTGGTAATATGATTCTGTGGCAATCAATACATTTTCTACTCTGTATTGAAATGAATAATTAATAACTTAAGTGTGTTTTACGTATGTGCAGCTACTATTGAATCTACAGTGCAGTAACATTGACGTTTGATACATATGTCAGAGCCAGGGACTCTCCTCTGTCTGGTATTTTGCAGTTTCCCTAGGCTGAATAGACTATGACAGACAGCTTATGCAATGACTTCACACTCTATCATTGGGAAACATTAATCACTAAACCCCTGTCATCCTCTTCAGGCTCCAGATAAAATTCTCAACATTTCTGAGCATTCCCATAAGCCGCAGGGTGCGGTTTATTCAGTTCATGTTGAGACAAAAGGCTGTTTGAAGCAGGTAGTTTAAAAGCAACACTGAACAGCTGACAAAGAAAACTTAAATACTTTGACCTGTTTTAACACATACACTATATGTTACTGTTTAAGCAAAGCCAGCTGTGTATGCTTACATATCTGAATCATACTTAATACTATTATTATTAAGGCTCTACCTTTATGCTACTGGGACTCCATATGCTGTTGTATTATATTCCCTTACATCATATAAGAAATACATAACCATATGCATATGGAAAATAAAGGCCAGCTTGATAGCAAACTCTTTGCAGATGTTGACCCTGGGAATTGAACCCAGCTCCCCAGCGCTGCAAGGCTGTAATGCTAACCATTAAGCCACCGTGCTGCCCATCACTGAAGTGATTGTCTGGATTATCGCCTTGTACATGGAAAACACCAAGCCTCTGGCATCTGCTGTCTGCTCTAGGTAGACTTGAGGGATATTGTTTCACCCAGATTTGCCTAATAAACCACTACCAGTATATTGTCGATTAGTTGAACAGCTTTCAAACATAGCAAACTTTAAACATAGAAGCCTTACTATCTGGGATGTACTTAAAGGTGTTGGCCCAAATATTACCCTTTTACAAGATGGAGAGTATAGAGAGGGCTCAGCTCTATATACAGGCAGTGAAATCAGACACTTGATCGTGCAAGGTCCTGCTCCTCGGAGTGACTATAAGACATAGGGTTCGCAAAAGTACCTCCTTTTTGGATGTTCAATTAACAGGGGACAATGATTGAGTGAATCAAAGTGAATCCATATAGAAAAGTATCAGTTAATTCCACCCCTCTCTAGCAAACATGTATTCTGCCATCTTTAAGCTGTCCTGGAAAGAATAGTAGTTTGTGTGAATGTACCTAATAGTTTTCCCTTCAAATCACAGCTACGAAATTCACCGGGCTAATAAACGGACAGAGGACAACATGGAGGAACCTGATCAACCAGATTTGGAGGAGGTCGGCCTGGAGGAAGTTGTAGTGGAAGAACCTCATAAGAATTTTTTCTCAGTTACTAGTTCCCCTGAACCAGTATATTTGGTACCACAAATTGAAGCCACTTGAAGCCATTGAAAGACTTTTCTAATTCCTTATTCAAGTACAAAGTATGGATAGAATTTGTCTTGCCACTGTGGCAAGAGAAAGCACGGTATTATACATGCTCCAGAACTGGATTAGTTGGCACATGTTAAAGAGGTTAGCATATTAGACATATATTAGTCCATGGGGTTATAATTGAGTGTAAGGAAGAAGAATCTGTAAATGGCCATCACCTGCTTTCGCTGAAGGACTGATATATTTATAATATGGAAACCATATTGGACCTTCCTTTGTCAAACAGTAGATAATGACCAAAGAACTAAAGAGCCCATCTCTACTCATCTCTTCTGGTGGGACTTTTATTTCCGTTAATAAAGATTGTATTGCAGCAACCATCTTGTCTCATCTCTATCTGGGAAACTTAGCTATGACCTGTGAGGAGACTGAGAGACTGCAATGATTACAAACAGAATGGACTTTAAATGTCAATAAAAATTCTAATACATTTAATTTAAACATTTTATTATTTACTTATTTTAACCCCTTAGCGACTTGGCCCTCTTTTTGTCGAGTTTGCACTTTTTGCTCCTCATATTCAAAAATCTATAACTTTTTTCCATGTATTGTGTGTGGGCTTGTGTAATAAATTGTACTTTCCAGTTATGGTATTTAATATTCCATGCTGTGTACTTGGAAGCCGGAAAAAAATTCAGGTAGTAAAATTTATGAATTTAACACATTTGTGCCACTTTCTTGTAAGTTATTTAGTTACAGCTTTCACTTTTCGTTCCAAATGACACCTTCCCTTTATTCCTTGGGTTGGTACTGGCAGGCTCCAGGATAAGTGGACCCTCTGGACCACTGCGGACGATGACGTAAGCTGACATAAGTGGTACCCGGTTTTCACCAGAGCCTGCCACGATAATACAAAGCCTAACCTTTATGGTTCACTATAATACCCAGTCTATGTTTTATGATTTGTGTAACATCTGGAGGACAGATAAAACAGACAGCAATTACAAAGCCTCCAGGGAACTGATCCTTAAACATTGGAGTGAAGGCTTTGGAGTGAAATGTAACCATTTCTTTTTCATTGCCTTTAGGACCACTCACTGCACCCCGCCCCAACAATAACATGCTTTGTATGGATGGATGGATGGATGTTGTATGTACTGGATGTTGTCATTTGAGGATGCATATTTGCCATAATGTTCTTGGATTTTTTCGAAAATGTCAAATGACAAAAGAGAAACATTGATGCAGCTCAATTTTCTGTTACTACTTGAGATAATTCTTACATCTCCATGTCTTATCTTTGTGTAATCCACCTTGACACAAGCACTTATGAAGATAGTGACAAAGCCATGTTTGCTGGAGTTTCAGCCTGGCCATTATGCTTGTTAAAGAGGACCTGTCACCCTGAAAAATGGCACTAGCGTTATTGTTATTGGCACAATGTAAGCGTCATCGGAAACCTAACAGACACCGCCATGCTGTACACAACAAATGCTGGACCGCTCTCAAAGTGGTTTGGCATATCCATGAGGGAGCAGGATTAGGGGCGGTGACTGGCCTGTGGAGTGAGCGGGGCGGTCCAGGGAAGAGGCAGTGCCTCGGACCGCCCCTCATGAATACGCCGTACGGCTTTGAGAGCAGTCCAGCGTTTATAGTGTACAGCGCAGCAGTGTTTGTTGCGTTGTTTTATCACTAGAAGTTGCTTACTTTAGTAAGCAGTTCCTAGTGCTGTTTTTCATGGTGACAGGTCCTCTTTAAGCTTTCAAAGTGCATTTGTTTTCATGGGCTGGGCCCCCCAAAATACCATCAAATTGAGAGAAAGAGATAGCCCTATTCAAGATCAACTCTTCTTTTCACAGCCACCTCTAAATCCAACTGACTTTCCTGATCTGGTTAACTACTTGGAAAAACAGGAATATACATCCACATATAATATACTTTAAACAATATAGATCTAATGTGGAATAGACCTTTTCTTAGTTAAAACTATGTGCCTCACACATGATGGCTTTAATCCAACACATATTCATTGAAGGAACTGCTGGTAAAAATCCTATATTGCCACCCGATGTCGGCTAAGATAGGTGAGCTGGATCTGCATAAGCCATTTAATTGAACTAAGCCAACAATTGCTATAAAATGTTTCTATAGTATGTGAGTAAGGTTCCAGAGACCCCATATATATATAAAAGATTTCTATCAGATTTTATGAAGGACAACCCAAATTGTAGAACATATATATAACCCCCACCAATGATAGATATCAGGCTAAAGAATAGAGAACAGCATCTAGATGTGTGGAGTGGGTTTAATTCACGTTACTGAAGTATTATTTGGAGAGGAGACCAATGAATTGTTGCGGGGCACACTGGAATGAGATGTAAACTTCTGCAGCGATGGTCAAGACGTCACCATGTCTGAAACAAGGATTTTCTGCTTCTCATTTTACATGGCCACACAAACGCAATTAGGATAAAGAAAGGAATTGTTGAAACTGGCAAAAGGTCACTGAGGGTAGAAATGAGAGTTTGTCATCTGGTCCATGAAGCTCACATAAAAAAAAATGTATTCTGATGGCTTATACCACAAAAACTTTTTTCTAAAGGCATGACCTCTGCCATACAGGACTAGGGCTATAAATCAGAATAAAAATATTTCACAAAAGGCAGTTACATAATCCCAATCATGTCCTACTTCATCCACTTCATACAGCCTTCAACTTTGGGGCCAAATGAAGTTTGAGGAAGTGTGAAATGGCCATCACCGCTGCTGAAGGCAGCCCAGCCATGTCCTCACCCGGCTACATGTGTCAGTAAGCCCCTGGTCGACAGCGCCTCAGTGGGACCCTTTGCAGTGAACTGACATGGCAGCATTAAAAATTCAGAAACTATAACCTAAAATATAGCCTAGTTTATCATATCATAAAGCTCCCTCATGATTATTTCATATTATTTAAAGTCCCTCTCACACCCTATGGATTCCTTAGATACAGCCCCACTCACCCCCCATGGATTGGTTATGTACAGCCTTATCTGGGCCCCCCCCCCCCTCAAGCAGCTCTGGGCCCAGCACTTGCGCAAGTATGCCCAGTGGTGGCGCTACCCCCGCCTCACCCCATCATCTCCCCCTTTGATTCACAAAGTGTTTTGTGATTTTATGCTTTACTTATTAACCCCTTAATGACCGCCCTATTGGCTTTTTACAGCAGTCATTAAGGGTACTTCTTCTGACACGGCGCTCTTCTATGGGGGCGCATCAGAAGATGATTTTGGGACATCGGGTCAGTATAGTGCCAGTGTCGGGCTGTGATATCACAGCCCAGACCCGGCACTAACACCCGGGATCGGAAAAACTCAGATCATGGGTGTTTAACCCCTTACACGCCGCGGTCAAGCATGCGTGGATCGGATCGGATCCCTCCTGCTGCAGCCCAGGGTTCTAGCGAGTGACCCGAGGCTGCCGGCTTCTGTCCCCGCCGTGTTCCACCTCCTGGCAGGACCCGGCTGTATGTAACTGAGCATGCACAGCATGCTCAGTTACTTACACTATACACTGCAATACAAGTGTATTGCAGTGTAAAGGCTTGAACAAGCGATCGGATGAACGCTTGTTCAAGCCAAAAGGTGGAAAATGTATAAAAGTTAAAAAAATAAATAAATAAATGCAAATAAATTATATAAAAACACAAAAAAGTACATATTTGGTATCACCGCATCCGTATTAATCTGTATAATAAATCTAAGTCAATATTGAACCTGCTCGGTGAACGACGTAAAAAAAAAAAAAGAAAACCTTCCCGTAATATACAATTTTTCATCAAACACCATCACAAAAAATGTTCTAAAAAGTGATAACAAAAAGTTATGTTCCCTAATATGATATAACTGAAAAGAATAACTCTTTACGCAAAAAATAAGCCCTCAACCAGATCTGACTACAGAAAAATACAGAAGTTATGGTCCTGTCGATAGTAAAAAAAGAAAGTGTGATTTCCTCCAATATTAGTTTTGCTCAGTAAAATTGAGCAAAGATAAGAAAAACTATATAAATGAGGTATCACCGTAATCATAGTGAACCAGATAATAAATTACGTTACTGTGAACGGGGGAAAAAAAGTGCTAAAAAAACAATTTCGTTTGTGTCCCCCTTGAAATAGTTACCGTAATAAAATCTCACGAGTAAGCTTAAGACCCCCCAAAATAATTATCTATACATTGTATCTCATCCCGCAAATAATAAGCCCTCATATGTTCACATTACCAAAAAAATTTAATTTTATAGCTTGTACAATGTGACAATACAAATCTGCTGTGAATGGCCCTGCTTTTATTCTATGCCTGGCTGTGCCCCCATATAGCAGTTTACCACCACATATGGGGTATCAGTACACTCAGGAGAAATTGGGCATCAAATGTTGCAGAGCGTTTCATCATTAAATTTATTATGAAACCATCAGTTTTGGCCTAAATTAATTTATTTTCCATAAAAATTCAAAAGTTTCTAAATCGCAGGTCCATATTGTTTTAACCCATATGAAACATTTAAAGGGTTAATAGACTCAATAGAAGTTGTTTTACATACATTGAGGGGTGAAGTTTCTATATTGGGGTAATTTATGCGGTTAAACTATTATTTAAGGCCTTTGAAAGTGACTTGGAAGCCAAGTTGGTCCTCAAAATGTGAGTTTTTCATGAAAATGAGAAAAATCGCACCTAAAGTTCTGTGCCTCATAACATCCTAGAAAAATGAGAGGATGCATAAAATATCATTTTTTTTTACTTCCTGTTTGGAAAGCAGAACATTTCAAACTTGGAAAATGAAGAATTTTTACGAACTTTTGCCAAATTTTCACTTTTTTTTCAGACCGAAACGCAAAACTTATCACTTACATTTTACAACTAACATGAAGTACAATGCGTCACGAGAAAACAGTCTCAAAATCACCTGGATATGTTAAAGTGTTCCGAAGTTATAACCAATAACCAATATTATCGCGACACAGGGCAGATTTGAAAAATCGAGTCTGGTCATTGAGCTGAAAACTAGTGTTGATGTTGAGAAGAAGGACTGCATGGTGAGTGCTATTTTCTCTTCTATCTCATTGTCTAAACTGGTGGTGGTTTGTGGGCCTAAACCCTCTAACTAAAGATTTTCTTGTACTCTCAGTTAATGGAGTAGTTCATGTTAAAAAAAAATATCATACCTGTTTTCCAGGCATTTGACAGGAAATTATGTTTTATGCTAATTAGCTTTTTGTTAGGGAGACCACAGTGTAGAGAAGTTGTACAGGTAAAGTGTCCTATTGGTTTGTTTTAAAGCTTGTTTACTTCTTACTGATTATTCTATCATGTTACTGCATACAATATAGAACACTTTTAATATCAATATTGTCTGAATTCCATGTGAAAGATCCAATATATATCTGCTAATAATTAGACGTAAGCGAACCACCACTTGCCGTCCAGATTCAGGGATCAGATGCGTCCTGTGCAACTTGGACACATTGGCACATAGGCAGTCATCTCTACTCATAATCCTTTAAGTCCATAATAGGGTCTTTATGTCTGCAAACAGGAATAAAATGCATCCGATGACCAGCACATATTCCTATACTGTGGGTCATTTTACTGAGGATTAATGGAATTTGGGGATGTAATACAGAAATGTAAAAATTGCTGGCATCTATATTGTTCTAGGACTGTGTTCCCAAGTGATCCCTCAGAAATTCCATTATATTTAAAAGAAAAATTATTCAGAGACCAAACAAGACCACAATATACGTCAAAGGAAAATGTTTGGCACCAAATTAAGTCAGCCATGTGATAGATTAAACATATCGTAGTTCTTAGAATAAAACCCCCTAGAATTCTCAGTGCAGATGTGAATTTTACCTACATAATATAAATTCTTTGAATGGTTCCTGTGTCTACAGTACACTACACCATATATACGACCATAATACTGAATTAATAAAAGAATGGAAAAACTAACACCCTTATGTTTGCATCAAATCTATTTTTACCATTTTCCTATAAGGAGCAGAGTACAAGTTTGAAGATCTGTTGTTTCCCTTTTTAGAATGAAAATGAGGCTTCTGTCCTACTTACTTTTCATGGTATAGCGTTTCCTGCGGTGATTTGTGTAAAAAGGACCTCCATGCAGCCATTTTGTTTGACTCACATCCTTCATACCACATCTTGGCAAATGCATCTGAAGTACTGTGGCATCATTTAGGTCTCCATTGACTGGGAGATGTGCAGTCCACTGGAAATTTCTAAGAAAAAAATCAAATGATCTCTAATGAATCAAACTGTTTTTCATTGATTATTTACCAACCAAATTTAGTGTTCTCATGTTTTGGCAAAGATGTATATGGCAGGGGTTGTCGAATTTAAAACTGTCACATTTTGTTTACATGTTCAAAAATAACTAAATTAGAATGGCTTGCATTGTATAACATTCACTTTATTAATATAATGGGTCAGAGGACTATTAACGAATGTTTCTCTGTTCAGGATTTATTGAGGCCTATCAAAATTGAAGTTCCTTTACAGGGGAGAATGGATGAACTAAACCCTGAACCAAACAAAATATTAAGGACCAGGGCTGGATTAAAGGAGGGGCTCCCGGGGTTCGAGCCCTGGGGCCCCCACCACTTTCAATTTTAAAGGAGCCCCCACCAGTTTCCGACTGAGTTGCTGACTGTCTCTGTGTGCGATGCGCATCGGCACGTGGCTGTCTGCGTCGCACATAGGGGTCTAGGATCTCAGCTGTGATCGAGGATGCACTGATTCGGTGGCAGCAGGTTGTGATGGGACGCTGGCGGCGAGTGATACACCTTCTCTGTTCTCATCACACCGAGATGTGCCGGCCCCCCCTTCCCCCGATAACTATCTCATTCCCGCTTCCTGTTTTGTGTAAGCGTGTGGCAACTTTCTCTGGTGACTTCACCGCTAGGCAATTCTGAATCAGTGAGTGCCTGTGAACTTCCATCACGTGCAGCGCAGAAAGGTGCCAAGTGGTGTACTCACCAAGGTCTAGGGCCCTGGGTGTTCCGGGTCGTCTCTAAAGGCCACAACTAAAATTGGGTGTAGCACCAGGACTGAATAGACAGGTTGGACTTGTATCTGTATTTTTGTTAATAACAGTGAATTAGAGTAATGTGTGTTCATTTTGTTATCCTGAGTACATATAAGAAACTTGTCTTGCGTGGGAAGACTCCTTTAGTAGGTTTTGACATAATAGGCATCATTAGATACTCATTTGAAAGAGCACATTTGTTTCGATATGCAAGGGTTAATTGGATACAGCCCTCATAAGGTAAATAGTAAAATTACCATACATATATGAAGTAGAAATTTATTATTACAGTGTACCGTCAACGGAGCCAAAAAAGACTAAAAAACATAATTTTGCTCCAGTTGTCCCTGAATCATTCCTCAAGTATTTATGCCTCTCGTCCTTCATTTAGTATCATACTCTTTTAGCCCATAGCAACCCATTATTTCCCGGCCATCAAAAAACCTACATCACAAGATGGATGGCGGGGCCTGCCCTCATGTCTCTTCATCCCACAACCTGCTCGCTGACCAAATAGCACCGATAGCTACTATCAATCAAAGAATTAATATTATTCTATATTTCATATCTCAATACTTTCATCTCCTATCTATGTATATGCATATCTATCTGTCCTATATATTCCATATTGTTATGTATGTAGTATCTACATATCTATCTATGTATTTCTATCTCATCATCTATCTCTTATTATCTCCTATCTATCTATATATCTAACTACTACAAGTACAACTTACAGCACAGCACTATGAGATGGGACCGCTAGCTGTGCTGCTGGAGAGTGTCTCCTGCCACTTCTTTGCTGTGGAGTGTGAGTGATGGGGGGAGGTAGGTTTGTGATTCAATGTGCAGTTTTGTGTCTGTGTGGATTTTTATGTTATATACAAGTGCAGGGAATCTGTGAGCGGAAGATGAGTGTAGGTGATTTGTTTCTACATGTTCAGGGTCTTCTCTTGCCATGACGACTTTCTGGATCAGTTGAGACATGAGGAAATTGCACTGTGAGTAGGGACGAGGACAGGTGTGCGTGTCTACCTCCCTCCTTAAATCCATCTCCCTCAGTGAAGACGGAATGTGCCTAGCACACCATATGAGAGATCCTGACCTCTGGGAAGTCTGGAAGAATACAATAAGGAAGGGGCCAAGATTTTGGGTACTTATCCAATTGCAAAAGGGCTTAAATAACCTGCCCCTACAACATACAAAAGTGTTTTTGAAATGACGGTTACACTTAGAGGATTTCACAAATAAATACTAAAATACACATACCAAATTATCCAAGTTTTCAAGATACTTTTGGATGTTTTTTGGTGGGTTTTAGATATCAAACACTTTTTTTGGTCCAATGGATGCTTTTTTTCTTTCTACGCACTTCAACTCAGGGAGCCACACAGTGCCACCCAAGAAATTAAAACACCACAGTGCAGTACTATACATATAACTACTGAAACCAGACATATAATTCCTCTTATGATGATTACTCTACATACCTCAGACTAGTGCCAATAAATGCCCTTCTTTGCCCTATTTGTGATGTTCTTAAAGTCCTCTAAAACCGGCACAGAATACAGCATCAGTACCTCGAGCCACCTGTCCTGAAAACCAATAAGAAACAAAGATGTGTTGAGTCATCTGAAAGGCTCTGGGCGCCACTTTGCTCTGGCGCCACTTTGCTCGTGGAACTGTTTCCCGTGCATACTATGGGAATCTGGATCCGGTAGAATGGCTCTGGCAGCCATCAAATCAACAAAGTTAAAGGGAACCTTTCAGGGCATCATCTAGTCCCATGCCAGAGGTCCTTCCACATTTACTGTAGTGATTTTCTCTTCATGATTTATTGAAATAATCTCGGCTTCCTGAAATTATAATGACCCCCCACCCCCCTCTTCTTTCCAACCCTTGAATTAAGTCAGACGTGTTTCCCCGGCTGCAACCACAACATAATCCTCCTCTGTCCTCTTCTGTAAAACAACGACCCCCCTTTACACCCACCGCCTGCTAAGCTGGAGCACAGAAAGGGGTGTGTAATGGATTTGCATGAACGTGTCCTACCGGAGTGACAAGATGGAGGGGTTGGTTGCAGCCTACCTCGGCTTGTGTCCGCTTATTCAGCTCATGGACTCAATTCACAGATTAACATGTCAGAGTGGGGGAATCATTTTATAATTCACCAAGTGGGCTGACAGGTTCCCTGTATCGTGTACACTATCCTTTTTTTCTTGCTTTGTATTGAGGGGCTAAACAGGTCTCTGACACTTTCCAGTTAACCTGACCTACATCCGAAAACTATGTTTACTCAAAGGTACCAATGTTTTTTTTGACTGAATTCTGGTGCAACCACTTTAATACACAGTGATAAACTGGTCCATGATATTACTTTACCTGCAAAACATTAAGGCAGTTTGAATCTCGAATTGATCTCATTTCATTGTACTCTGATTCTTGCTCCATGTGGATCATATACTCTTACTTTGAAAGCAGTGAGGACGTGGCTGAGTGGCACTGCCCTCTTTTAGACGCTTGTGCCCAGCTTTTTGTACTTGCAGTCCCACCGCTGCAGCTAATAAGTGGTTCCTGGTACTCTGCATATCACCATTTAAGTAAGATCTGTCCATCATGAGAATCACACCAGATTTGACCTTTAAAGAGACCAATACTGGGTATGTCTGTTTGTTTGGTTAAAACAAACTGTTTATGGGGAATAGACTGATATGTCCCTCGCTGCTGAATGTACAATGCCTATTTTTAAAGCATTGTTTTGTTTTTTTCAATATTCTTTTTATATTCTGTTTTTTCCAAGTTGGACTTGGTGGGGCCCCCTGGTAGAATGAACCAGATCTGTTCAGGTCACCTCCAAACCCAATCTGATTACCACCAGTAAATGAAAAAAATAATTTCTATGTTTTGTCACCTATTCTGTCACAGATTGCTTTTACATATTTGTAGTGGCATGACAAGAGGCACGGTAAGAACTTAAACATTTTAGTTTGTGTGGGCATAACCAATTTCTTTTGTTAACTAAAATGAATACTTAAAGGTAGATCCTAGGGTCTCTCAATTATGTTATTGTAAAAAAGACAAATTGTGTACTTTTTGTGAAGTTCACATTGTAAAAATTTGGAAATATCACTACTTATGACATTCGGACCTAGGGTTCTTGTACCATCTATAATTGTATTCTGACTCTTGTTACTTTCGGCCTTTAATTCGAGAAAATTTTTGAATTATGGCAAGATTTTTTTATGGCAGATAGGTTCCACCTTCTGTCAGGTCCCATTTTTAATTTAAAAGGGTGCTGCTCTCATTTTGGTGAAACTGTTCGATTACACAGGGTACATTTGAATTTAAGGGAGTGACCCTACAATGATCCCTCAATTGTATGGTCATAATCCCCTTAACACGCTAATGTGTGTCCCAATATACGTCTGTGGTCCCTGATATTTGGTTTATTCCAGATAATATGTGTTCATGTATTTGTATGCACAATTGCTATGCTATGTGACCCTTCCAGAGTTGTGTTACAACAGCTTTCAAGGGGTCTATAAAATTCAGGGTATTTGTTTAAAAAAAATTGTTTCTCACAAATTCAAGCTAGCCTAATGGTGGACACATCTGTAGGTGATGCCCACCACCTTCTGATGCAACCTTTCCTAACCTGTCTGACCTTTGAGGGGCCAGACTCTTGTTTGAGCTTACCTATATAGAAGTATTATATACCTATAGAATTTATCTGTTTACTTTCATCATACACTCTTTCTTGTAGCTAAGACCTGAACAAATTAGGATATGCACAATTCATCATCTTGAGAAGATGACTGGTAATGAACTAAATGTACCTGATTAATTTATGCCGTATAAATTGGTCTGCCCTTTACATGACAACTTGTGGTATTTCATCTCATTTTAAAGGCATATAAAATGTGATTAACAGTGTTGATTATGTAACCATATTTTTAAGATGCCTTTTTTTAAAAAAAAAACTCTTCCTCTTTTTGTAGGATTCTGATAACCCTGACCTTGCGTGCCAGAGGATACATTTACTGGCGCTTGCTTTCTACTGACCCTGTCACTGCCAAGGAGGTGGTGCTTTCAGAAAAGCCTTTGATCTCTGAGGAAACAGACTTGTCGTGAGCCCACTTTGTTGGATGAGTTGATATGCCACTTTTGGTTTTCTCTATGCTTCATTTTATCACAAACCACCTAATGCTTTTGTTGAAGGCAGCCATGGAGTTCAATCGTAAACACCTTCCCATACACATGGAAGGTATGGATTGTGAATCTATAACAAAACAGTGTACGCCTTCTCACACACGTTTTCAGGACAATAACTTTTCCTGATCCATTTACAGTGGTGATTTTTAATGAGTGTGCGCATTGTACAGGCATCCCCGGTGTTACTAAAAGATAGGTTTCCGTAAGTTTATTCTTATTGAATTTGTATGTAAGTCGAACGTTATATTTTATCATTGTAACCGCCAGCCAAAAATTTTTTGGCTTGTCATAAGACCAGATTAACAATCAAGCTTAATTACAGACACCTGTGATAACTGTTTTAGTGTCTTATTGTTGCCTAAGACTGAATACTTAAATTACTACCATCCAGAGGTCCGTTTGTAACTAGGGGTCGTCTGTAAGTCTGGTGTTCTTAAGTAGGGACCGCCTGTACTTCTATTCTGTGTCTGCCTAGAATGCGATAGGGATATAATCTAATCCAAAAACTTCAATGGCTTTTAATAATTTAATAATGCAAGTCATATTCCTTTATCAGCAGCCACTGGCCACCATAATGCAGAAATAGAATTGAAATGGAAATATATCAGTATATCTAAAAATTGGTTCTCTTCATTTATTTTTTAGCATTGATATTGGAGACAGCCCAGTAGGACCTGCTCCCACAGTCCTCCCTTGAAACGCCTCAGGTCATTCCCTCACAAGAGACCCTCCTTGGTGACCTTTTGAATTTAGACCTTGGACCACCAGGACATGTCCCCACAAGTATCCACAATGCAGATGGGAGCTGTCGATCTGCTTGGGGGGAGGTCTTGACAGTCTAGTAAGTAATCTAATGCTTTTTTTTTTTTTCGCCAAAAGATGAAAGAAGTCTTGTTACTAAATATATTGCGCACTTTTAATTTATAGTTATCATGGGGTAACCCGCCCAGTAATGTACAGCTCTGTCACCATTAGAATCCATGAATGTATGCTACCTGTGCCTTTATGTTGTCTTTAGAAATAGATATAAAATTGGAATTATATTAAAAAAATTTTTATTTTTTTTCATTTGGAATAGATGTAGTTAAGATACAAATTTGGTAGTCATAGACCCCTCCCCCCCACCCCTTACCTCGTCTGGCTTATGTGTTTCTCTCTCCTAGAAATTAAAGCAATACCTGAAGAGGGGATAGTAGCTCCACTTTTGACTAGTAATTGTCCGGGGCTATAGATTGGTTGTTTGTGGGCTCTGATTGTTCTTTTCTGCGCTCGGCTGTCTCCTCTGCTGACGGTAACCTTTTTGCTTCTTTTCGCTCTGTGTCCGCTGCCTACCCTTGGCAAGAGTGGAGAGTACACAATGGGTAATTGGTTCTCACTCAGTAGTACACTGATAACTGTCATTATCGTTCTCCCGCTCCTTTCCATGGTGGTCATTGCAGGCCCTTGTTTCCTTCTCGCATCCGACAGCTCACATGCAATGGTCCATAAGCATTTGACTGTGAACATCCAGTTTATCAGCCTGACTACACACAATCTTTTCCTGTCTTTGCACTAGTGAGAGTACCATACACCACCTTCAAAATGTAGATGTAGAACACCCTCATATCCCAGTGTCTGTCTGTTGTGTCTTAACATTCTCACCATTATTACTGCTTTGCTACTCCAGACAATAAAGGAATTCATGACCGGTGGTGTGAAGCAGTTTTCAGTCTTATATGGCTTTGAACATAATGTTTTGTTTCTTTTGGAATCATAAGGAACCATTAACTAAATGAGATTTGATTTGGGCACTTAGAACCTGGTTTGTTCAGATAATGAATATTCAGTAAGTGCAAGATGAGCAGAATACGCAACTAAAATAATCAGACATTTACTTGTTTACTTTCAACTGGTTTCATTTTGTATTTTTAACATATGGAGACCAGAAAAATTGTCCCATACTGTGACTGTACAGTTCTCCCTTCCATTTTTTTGTGGCCTTGCTGAGTTTTTTGCAGGGTAGCTAACTTTTCTAATTGAGCATATCTGCCGAAGCTTAGATCATGATTTCCCCACCTGTAACACAATTTTTCTTTCAAGATTTTTTACGCAATATGTAGATACAGACTATTAAAAAGCATTCCTCATTTATTAATAATATAACGAAGTTGACTCACATTATTGTGACCATTGGGCACAGGCATTTAAGCCAATGAACAAATTTATTTATTTATTATTTATTACAAATGCATGTGGGTTTATAAGGTTGGATATCAGAAGGTTTTCAGAAGTTAAGAAGATATTGACAATGGCATGCTCACTAAATCTTTTTAGAAGGATTTTCAAAACTGTGGGATATGTGAACTATTTACTGGCTTTGTGGCTAAAGTGTACTGTGAGTGAATGAATTGAACATTTCAACTATCTAACACGGAAACTGTAGTGTATGACATGCCATTGATGTAAGATGTGATGTTGGCTTCAATGGGTGGCTATAGCCTACTGGCAAGGTGTATTTCTTCATGCATTTCCATACATGGCCTTTTGAGCTCTGTTGGCGTTTCAGCTTGCTCTGTTTAAGAATGGGTAGAAGAAAGTTTTGCCATTCTTTTTACCACAGATGTCAGGGACGCAGAATTATTTGTTGTTTGGAGCTTCTCGAGTAAGGAAGATACGTTGCTCCCATCCCAAGTTAGCATTTTCTGTTAAGAATCTGTGCAGGCAATTGCAGAGGATTTGTTCTGTTGGCCCATATATATTAGCAAGTAGGTGCAACTCCACTGTAGCTTTCCCCTGTTGAATTCAAGCCCAACAAATTTCTTCTTTGAAGCACCTATGCTTGACTTTTAGATTGGTAGCTGCGGCAGAGGCATTGTTCATTTAGTTGTTCAGGAGCTGACACGCTGTCTAGGCTCCCATCCCCAGAAAAGATGGAATAAGAGGACAGCTTGTTCTAAAAGGGCAACGAAGTGAGCTTTGAATACATGCCTGCCAAGATGAGAACTTTGTAGAAAAATACACAGTAAAATTAAACTCGTATTGGACTGGATTCCATACTTAACACACTCAATATGCCCAATGATTCATATTTGTAAAACATATTCATGACCTCTCTATACACTTAAAAACCAAACGCCCATGGGGTCCTTACTACTGACAGATGTTTAGTGCCCAAATTACCCTTCAGCTTCCCCCTCCATACCTGCAAAACAAAAGTGCATACATACGGTCTGGAGCACTCGGCACCTACGCCCTGATGATGTAAGCTGGTTTTTACTCCAGCTTCATTATATTCATCACTGTGCAGATGCAAGGAGTACAGAAGTGAGTCTGATGTGCCTTATTGTACTTATCTCTAGGTAAGATTAACAATTTTTCCTTTTTTAATGTGCCTAGATGAGAACTGAACACAGGGTGATTTGGGGCACTAAACCACTGGTCCTAAGGTTCTTTATTACAAATCATAATGTTGTGTTCCAGTGTCACGCACCCTCCAAGATCAAGTGTTCCCAAGCACACAGCTTCGTCCCTGTGTAGTGGCTGAACAGGGTGACTGCCAATCTGCAGCACCCTGGTCTGACCTACTCTGAAAATGGAATGTCTGAGAACTACTGATGTGTGGGTGGCTGGATCCCCATCTATCTAATCCCAATGGGCAAGCAGCACAGCAATGTCCCTGAAATAGAAAAAGATGCTGCATGCAAAACATAAAATGATCAGAATTGGATGCCTACAAGCTTGATACAATGTTTATGACTTTTTTAATATAATAGGAGACAGCAGATGACCTGTTAGTATTACCTATGCAGTTTTACTTTTCAATGGACTTCTTGTACACTACTATAAGCTGTCATAAATCCTGCTTACTTTTAATGTTTTGTGATTGCAAGCAATGATGAAATGTAACATTATGTTTCTTTTACAGCTGTGGAAGTGATCTTGGAGGCGGAATCGGTGGAAGTCCAGCGGTAAGTTCACCTTTCTTGAGTAAAAGCAGTGTCCGACCTTTTATTACGACTTTATTTTGGCAATTTTTGCTGTAGTTGTGTTCCTAATGATTTTTTTAAATCATTTTTTTAAGAGAAGCATTGAATACCAGATTGAAGGGATGGGAGGGGGGGGGGGGTAAATAAAAACAGTAAAACACTTACTTTCTCTCTCTGGCACTCCCGTTGTCCTGCTCGTTGCCCATTTGTATAGCCGCCTCTCAGGCCTGATAAAATCATTTTTTTTAAATCCCAGAAGTTTATCCACTATGGTGAAGACAGTTGCAGATCATAGTACAGGAATTGTCTTTTTAATCGCAACTCGGCAGTCCCAACTATAAATATCTGCATCTCCCAATTCTGTAGCTCACTGAAGTACGCCAGAAGCAGATCCTGATACAAAGCTTAGTTCTAGGTACTATAGAGTCAAGATGTGGCCATCTTAAGTGACATTCCCCCTCTAGCCTCTCTCTGGACCATCTTATATAAAACGGACTAGAGTGTCACGAGAGAAGTCAAAAGTATATATTTAATACACTACTTGGGATGGCTGTTAGGGTAAAAGCTGGTGGCAGTTTCCTTTAAGGGCTTCTGAATCTCAGAGCTTGTTTGTTGCTATTCTTGGAAGGATCTTCTGGATAGTATAGTGTCATTATGCCTGTTCTTTGTCCCTTAAGAAGATCTAATTCAATGTATTGCTTATGGTAGTCTTGGCTGTCTTGTGATACTAAAAAAGACATATAACAAGACTTAAAGGGTATTCTGGGAATAAGAATGTCTATAGAAAACCCCATAATGCTATAAATAAATGAATACAACACAAACTCAATGTCATAAATCACAAAACGTAGCTTAAATGTTTTCTTTTAATGGTTCACAAATTTGATGGGCATCTAAAGTAGAAGCTCTCTTCCAGGATGGCCGCCACTGGATACTACACTTCCATGATCCTTCAGTTCTCGTAAAAGCTCTTCCCGCTTATACTCTTCTCCCATGATGATGTAACAGACTGTCCTGCTCTGTTACCACATTAATGATGTGTAACTGCCATCACTGCACATTACCTCACTGAGATGATGTCTCATTACAAACACTGGTCATACTGGACGCACTGCAACCAACTGACTACGCCAATATAGTGATGATCACATGACCTGCCCAGAGGGTGCAGGACATGTACGTGGACATGTGACCGGCAGCCATCTTCGTCCTGTATCTTCCTCCAGAGGGGCAAAGTCACAGAATTTATTAAAGGGCCAGTAGCATTTTAATACTCCTTTTAGTGTATAACAACCCAATATGGCCCGTCTGTGAAACATGGACTGTATGGTGACTGCATTTCATGGACCAAAAACTCTCCAGGGACGGAGGATAACTCATCTTAGTTTTCCATGGTGCTAGAGTCAACAGCACTGTCTTGGAAACATGATTAGAGTTAGGTACAGTCACACGTTCATCCGGGAGATGTATATGGTGGCCGCATATACATCCCCATAGACGGCAATGGCAGCCATGCGGCGGTATGTTCCGCTTTGTACACGGAAAAAAGATAGAGTATCTGTGTGTGGGCTGTGCGGGTGCTGTTCTCTATGGGGGGAGGGGTCACCTCCTCCTCCTCTCCAGCGCACAGCGGTAGGGCATACGGCTGTGTGAATGTACCTTAAGGGGCAGTGATCCACTATGATGCCTGACCCTTGACGGAGACAAAGGTTTTCTGGAAAGAAAAGCAGAGAAAGATACAAACTAAAGCTACATTCCCACCATGTTTTAGACCTCATTGTCCTTAAAGACAATTTCCAAATAGTCCTTACAATGAGGCCTAGGATATATCCTGCTATATACTATAAAATTAATACTTGCTGAATTTTTATACAATATTTGGTAATACTAAAAATTGTAAACTTTTAAAGCTTACAGTATATAATTTTTTTGTCTTACAGGTTGGCAAACCTTCATTCCTTCCTCGTACCCGCTACCTTTGCCCCATCACCTACTCCAGCTGTGGTCAGCAGTGGACTCAATGATCTTCTTTGAACTCTCTACTGGCATCGGCATGGCTCCAGGGGGATTTGCTGCACCAAAGCTGTAAGTATATCTAGACACATTTTTGCAGTGGTAGTAATATCTTTAACTCTGTGTTTTGTCTTTGGTTGCCATCCATAAGGGAAAAAAGGGTAAACAACATACAACCATGATTAATAAGAATAGCGTTTACCTTCATAGTTCATGAGCTACGATACAATGGTAGTCAGAGGGAATGTTCTGTAATATTTGATGGCGTTCTTTTGTCCAATTATCACAAATGTGCTTAACCTTTCTCATATGAGCACAGCAATATTTGATTTGCAAACATTAGCTGTTCATCCCATGCAGTGACACTTTGTAAAATTTACCTTTTTCTTCTTCTTACGGCGAGTCGGTTACCTGCATTTTCTTTGGCGTCAGAAAAAGAATTGTAGTCGAGAAGGCAACCTCTTAGAGACAGGTTTAAGCATGCATCTCTCAGTCAGGAGATTCAGTGTCTGGGCCGCAGTATAACCATAATTGATAGTGAATACAAGAGGTTAAGCGTAGTCTATTTCTATCCTGCAGGGGGAAAAAGAAAGGATCCAAGGGAAACCCTGTTATTTGTAGATCTTGGATCATATATATTCAGTAAAATGGTTGGCCATAAAAAATATGTGTAATAGCTATGTCATTGAAAAGATAAAATATTCAAATTGGACATAGCCTTAACCTGGCTGTTAAGGGGTATATTTTTTTCTTTTTCCAAATGTTTTATTACCGTTCCTTTACAGCCAAACCACTTGTCACGTTCCTGACAAGCATAAAAACAATGTTAGTGCTCTAACTCCACAATAAATGTTAAAATTGAGAGTTCCACAGAACGTCTCACCCAGTTCCTTATAGATCGGAGAGTGAAGAAATTTCCCATAATTCCTCCTGTCCGATGTTCACTTCTCTATACTGGATCCTGTGGGAGACCACGCTACGCTCTCGTGCACGCGATCACAGCACAGGTCCTGTATCAGGAAAATGTGGACAGATGGTGCAGATCACCAAGGTTAAGAGTAAAAATTATTTTATTCCACATACTCCACAACAATATTAAAAGCAACGCATATCACAATGGTTAAAAAACGCCAGAGGACCTAGTCGGGCATGAGGTCATCTGGCGTTTTTTAACCATTGTGATATGCACGCTTTAATATTGTTTGTGAGTATGCTGGAATAAATAATTTTTACTCTTATCCTTGGGATCTGCACCATCTGTCCACATTCTTCCTGATACAGGACCCGTGCTGTGATCGCGTGCACAAGAGTGTAGCGTGTTCTCCCACAGGATCACCCAACTTGCAGACGACCCCTAGTTAGGATTAAGGACACCCGACTTTCAGACGACCCCTAGTTAAAGACGGAACCCCTCTGCGCTCTGTGACGTCCGGTGAAGCTCCTAGGCTATTGTTAATCCTTGGTCCAATTACAGCAAAAAATGTTGAAACTCCAATAGTCACTAGGGCGAAAACATTTTTTTGTCTGGATCTACAGTGATAAAATATACAGTTTCGACTTACATACAAATTCGACTTAATAACATGCCTATGGACCCCATCTTGTATGTAACCCGGGGACTGTCTGTATTTGGTGAAAATTAGCAAATTTGCTCTATTTAGAATTCTAAATGTTCAACACATAGTCCTAACAGCAAAAAAACATGATGACTAACATTTACCGAATGTCTGCTTTATGTGGACATGGTTTTTTATGCATCCTCCCATTTTTGTTGTGGGACTTTTAACTTTAGGTGCAATTTTTCACATTTTCATAAAAAATGCAGAATTGTGCTTTTGAGGGATCTGCTCAGATTTCAAGTCACTCAGATTTCAAGTCACTAAAACCACATAAATTACTCCATTATAGACACAATATTCCGCAATGTATGTAAAATTACTTTTATGAAGTTTGTTAACCCTTTAATTGTTTTACAGGGGTTAAAACAGATTTGTGTGCAATTTTGAAATTTACATTTTTTTGGCTAAATGAAGGTATTTTTCAAAAAATTTACACATTCCCAGTGGATAAAATACCAAAACGCTCCACAAAGTTTGATACCCAATCTCTCCCGAGCACAACAATACCCCATACATATGTGGTGTTTACCTGCTATATGGGCACACGCCAGGGCAATGAAGGGAACTTGCGCCATTCACAGCAGATTTGCATCATCACTTTTTAATGCCTATATTTATAATACTCGAGTATAAGCCTAGTTTTTCAGCACAAAAAAATGTGCTGAAACCTGACATGCACCTCTCCTGCACTCAGGTGTTACCTCCTACTGCTTCGTGACATGCACCTCCCTTCCACTCAGGTGTTACCTCCTACTACTCCTGACATGCACCTCTCCTGCACTCAGGTGTTACCTCCTACTGCTTCCTGACATGCACCTCCCCTCCACTCAGGTGTTACCTCCTACTGCTGTCAGGAAGCAGTAGGAGGTAACACCGGAGTGCAAGGGAATGCTGTGCACGTCAAGACTAGTAGGAGGTAACACCTGAGTGGAGGGAGGTGCAGTCACAAAGCAGTAGGAGGTAACACCTGATGGATGGGAGGTGCAGTCACGAAGCAGTAGGAGTAACACCTGAGGTGGAGGGGAGGTGCATGTCAGGAGTGTGGAGTGGGTAACCTGAGAGGAGGGGAGGTGCATATCACGAAGCGAGTAGGAGAGGTAACACCTGAGTGCAAGGAGGGTGCATGTCAGGAGTAGTAGAGAGGTAACACCTGAGTGCAAGGGAGGTGCATGTCACAAAGCAGTAGGAGGTAACACCTGAGACGAGGGGAGGTGCATGTCACGAAGCAGTAGGAGGTAACACCAGAGTGGAGGGGAGGTGTATGTCAGGAAGCAGTAGGAGGTAACACCTGAGAGGAGAGGGGCGCGGTGCATGTCAGGAAGCAGTTAGGGGGTGGTAAACACTGAGTGCAGCTGCGTATGTCGGAAGCAGTAGGAGGTAACACCTGAGTGCAAGGAGGGCATGTCAAGACATAGTAGGATCGGTAAAACCTGAGTGCAGGGGAGGTGCATGTCAGGACGCACGCTAGGATGGAACCACATGAGTGGAGGGGGAGGGAAAGTACAAAGCAGTAAGTAAGATATTACCTCCTACTGCTGCCTGACATGCACCTCCCCTCCACTCAAGGGTTACCTCCTACTGCTTCCTGACATGCACCTCCCTCCACTCAGGTGTTACTTCCTATTGCTGCCTGACACACACCTCCCCTCCACTTAGGTGTTACCTCCTACTACTCCTGACATGTACCTCCCTTGCACTCAGGTGTTACCTCCCAATACTCCTGACATACAGTAGCTGCACCTCCCCTGCACTCAGGTGTTACCTCCCACTACTCCTGACATACAGTAGCTGCACCTCTCCTGCACTCAGGTGTTTCCCCCTACTGCTGCCTGACATGCACCTCCCCTCCACTCAGGTGTTGCCTCCTACTGCTTCGTGACATGCACCTCCCTTCCACTCAGTTGTTACCTCCTACTACTCCTGACATGCACCTCCCTTGCACTCAGGTGTTACCTCCTACTGCTCTTGACATGCACCTCCCTTGCACTCAGGTGTTACCTCCTACTGCTTCCTGACATACAGCAGCTGCACTCAGGTGTTACCCCCTACTGCTTCCTGACATGCACCTCCCCTCCACTCAGGTGTTACCTCCTGCTACTCCTGACATACACCCCCCCTCCACTCAGGTGTTACCTCCTACTGCTGCCTGATATGCACCTCCCCTCCTCTCAGGTGTTACCTCCTACTGCTTCCTGACATACACCTCCCCTCCACTCAGGTGTTACCTCCTACTGCTGCCTGACATGCACCTCCCCTGCACTCAGGTGTTACCTCCTACTAGTCTTGACATGCACCTCCCTTGCACTCAGGCGTTACCTCCTACTACTCCTGACATGCAACTCCCTTGCACTCAGGTGTTACCTCCTACTGCTTCGTGACATGCACCTCCCTGCACCAGGTGTTCCCTCCACTACTCTGACATGCACCTCCCCTCCACTCAGGTGTTACTTCCTACTGCTTCGTGACATGCACCTCCCATCCACTCAGGTGTTACCTCCTACTGCTTCGTGACATGCACCTCCCTTCCACTCAGGTGTTACCTCCTACCGCTTCGTGCATGCCCTCCCCTCCCCTGCCCTCGGTTTTTACCTCCTACTGCTTCCTGACATGCACCTCCCCTCCACTCAGGTGTTACCTCCTGCACTCCTAGCACCTCCCCTGCACTCGGGTGTTACCTCCTACTACTCCTGACATACAGCAGCTGCACTCAGATATTACCTCCTACTGCTGCCTGACATGCACCTCCCCTCCACTCAGGTGTTACCTCCTGCTACTCCTGACATACACCCCCCCTCCACTCAGGTGTTACCTCCTGCCACTCCTGACATACACCCCTCACCCCCCCTCCACTGAGGTGTTACTTCTACTGCTGCCTGATATGCACCTCCCCTCCACTCAGGTGTTACCTCTCTACACTCCTGACATACGCAGCTGCACTCAGATATTACCTCCTACTGCTGCCTGACAGTGCACCTCCCCTCCACTAAGGGTTACCCCTACTGCTTCCTGACATGCACCTCCCTCACTCAGGTGTTACTTCTCTATTGCTGCCTGACACACACCTCCCCTCCACTTAGTTGTTACCCTCCTACTACTCCTGACATGTACCTCCCTGCCCTCAGGTGTTACCTCCCACTACTCTACTACAGTACTGCACCTCCCTGCACTCAGGTGTTACCTCCCACTACTCCACATAACGTAGCTGCACCTCTCCTGCACTCAGGTGTTTCCCCCTACTGCTGACTGACATGCACCTCCTCCCCTCCACTCAGGTGTTGCCTCCTACTGCTTCGTGACATGCACCTCCCTTCCACTCAGTTGTTACCTCCTACTACTCCTGACATGCACCTCCCTTGCACTCAGATGTTACCTCCTACTACTCCTGACATGTACCTCCCTTGCACTCAGGTGTTACCTCCCACTACTCCTGACATACAGTAGCTGCACCTCTCCTGCACTCAGGTTACTCCTGACATGCACCTCCCCTGCACTCAGGTGGTTACCTCCCACTACTCCTGATACAGCAGCTGCACCTTTCCTCCACTCAGCTTACCCTCCTCTGCTTCATGACATGCACTCCTTGCACTCAGGTGTTACCTTCTACTGCTGCCTGACATGCACCTACCAATCACCCATGTGTTTACCCTCCCACACTCCTGACATGCACCCCCTTCACTCAGGTGTACCTCCTACTACTCCTGACATGTACCTCCCTTGCACTCAGGTGTTACCTCCCATCTACTCCTGACATACAGCAGCTGCACTGCACCTTTCTGCACTCAGGTGTTACCTACCTCATCACGCTTCTCAAGCAACCTCCCTCCCTCAGGTCTTTTCCTCCTACTTCTTCCTGACATGACACCTCCCCTCCCACCGGCGTTACCTCCTCTGCTTCATGACATGCACCTCCCTTGCCTCACGGTGTTACCTCCTACTACCTGGACATGCACCTCTCTGCACTCAGGTGTTACCTCCTACTGCTTCGTGACATCCTCCCTTCCACTCAGGTGTACCTCCTACTACTCGACATGCCCTCTCCTGCACTCAGGTGTTACCTCCTACTGCTTCCTGACATGCACCTCCCCTCCACTCAGGTGTTACCTCCTACTGCTTTCTGACATGCACCTCCCCTCTACTCAGGTGTTACCTCCTACTACTCCTGACATGCACCCCCCTCCACTCAGGTGTTACCTCCCACTACTCCTGATGTACAGCAGCTGCTCTAACACTCAGGTGTTACCTCCTGACATGCACCCCCCTCCACTCAGGTGTTACCTTCTACTGCTTCCTGACATGCACCTCCCCTCTACTCAGGTGTTACCTCCTGCTACTCCTGACTACTCCACATGAATGGTTGCAGGATGCTTTACAGTTGGCATGAGACAAGACTGATGGTATCGCTCGCCTTGTCTTCTCGAACAGCTGTTTTCCCGATGTTCCAAACATCGGAAAGAGGATTCATCAGAGAAATGACTACCCCAGTCCTCAAGCAGTCCACTACTGTACCTTTAGCAAATATCAGTCTGTCCCTGATGTTTTTTCGAGGAGAGTGGCTTCTTTGCTGCCCTCCTTGACACCAGGCCTTGCTCCAAGAGTCTCCGCAGTGTCACAGTGCGTGCGGATGCACTCACACCTGCCTGCTGCCATTCCTGAGCAAGCTCTGCCACTGCTGGTAACCCGATCCTGAGCTGAAACCTTTTAAGAGACGGTCCAGGCGCTTGCTGGTCCTTCTAGGGCCACCCTGGACTTTTTGCAACAATTGAACCTCTCTCCTTGAATTCCTTGATGATACGATAGATTGTTGACTGAGGTGCCAATCTTTCAGCGGCGATACTCTCCCTGTTAGCCAGTTTTGTGCAGTCCATGATGACTACGTGTTTCTTTAGAGATAACCATGGTTAACAGAAGAGAAACAATGATGCCACCAGGCCCTTTTAAAGTGTCCAGTGGTGTGATGCTTACTTAACATGACAGATTGATCTCCAGCCTTGTCCTCATCAATACCCACACCTGTGTTACGGAGCAATCACTGAAATTATGTTGCTGCTCCTTTTAAGGCAGGCCAGCAATGAAGTTGAAATGTGTTTTGGGGAAAAAACTTGCAATTAATTGCTGTTAAGATGATCACTCTTTATAACATTCTGGAGTATAGAGCAAATTGCCATTAAAAACCTAATGCAGTAGAAAAATTAACATTTGTATCATTCTCCAAACTTTTGGCCATGACTGGTACTCCTGACATATAGCAGTCGCCACTTCCCCTCCATCAGGTGTTCCATCCTACTGTGTGGCCACGGTCTTGTTCCATGACACTTTCCTCCCTCTTCGCAGAGTAGTGTGAGCAGCACCGTGTATTCCTCTGCCTCCTCCCATTAGTGATGTGCATCACTGTATCTAGATGGTTATCCTAGAGCAGCATGTACTATACATTACCTGTTCTCCTCCCATGTGGGCTATTGTATTATTACTAATGATGGTGCTCCTCTGTTACCCCTTATTCACTGGGACTAGAAGCAACTTGATACAATGGTATATTACTAGATACCAATAGATGCAGCTGATATATTTGATCCCTCCCGCTCAGTTATGTTTCAGTGTTGTACAAAGCCTAGAAATAAGCCAAAGCTTACGGGAAGAAGTTTCTCTATCCCGCGCGCTTCTCCTGAGGCGTGCTCCGCCCACACAGGGGGCTGGTCACATGCTCCGTTGCCGCCTCTTACTCGGGGGTGGCGGGGACTCGGCTTAGATGGCTGAGGAGAACACCGAGGCAGCAGTTGCGGCTGCAGTGGGGCTGATGGTGACGGCTCCAGGTAAGAGCGAGCTTAACCCCTTCATTCCCTGGCAGCACAACCTAAATGGAATACTGCGTGTGCCCTACCCCACCCGGCAGTAGTGGTGAGGTATGTGGAGTGGCGCTGCAGTGTTGTAACCCTTGTCTGCTGAGGGACCTCCGCACACATTGCTGGGCTGAGCAGACATGTAACCTGTCACATAGTCATCATCGAAGCGATCACCTAGGAGATGGCATCTGTGCTTAGGTAACTGTAGACCCGCATGCATCCTCTGGATGAATTGTTTACATAGGCTCTGACACCATCATATACTGTTGTCGGGGTCAGTGGTTAGCTACGAGCCTGAGCTCATCCAGTCTCACGGATCATGTCATTGAGAGGGAGATTAGGAAAGTATTATATGTGTAATCCCCTGCGAGATGATCTGCCGATACAACCCGTTCCCGAGACATGTGCCTTACCTGCAAGGCAATCTGGGATGCCTGACCACATAGCAAAGTGCCCTTCGGTAGTGTCATGTCCCTACTTAACAAATGGGTCGACTCGACATATATCAAGCACTGTAATGGCAGTGGGTGTTTTTCTTATATAATACCTCAGCAGTGATGGAGTTAATATGTCTGAAAATGTAGCTTATAAAGACTAATCAGGGTTCTTGCTCAGTCTTTTTATATCTAGATATACTACTCTAAAATGGGGGATCTAGGAGGTCAGTATTCTATACTTTTGTAAAGTAATGAATGAACTATCCTGTGATGTAGTTAGCTAGTAGTGCTGATACCTTGGGTTAATGACCTCCATTACCAGATCATTCCTGTCTGTAGAAGTGTCATGCATCCAACATATGTGCCACTTAATGTGTTGCTATGCCATGGTAAAAATTATTTTATCATAAGGACTGATCAATGTAGATAATTTACTGGTGATAAACAGCATTTTATATTTTCATTGCTCTTCCATGACCTCTGGAGAAAAAGAGAGGTTAAGGTCCCTCCCTGCTCTTCCTGTTAGTGTTTTTTTTCGTCTCTCCCTGCACTGGCCATGTCAGAGAGGTCTTCTCTTCTCCAGGTGCTGCAGTGTTGGGATGGTCCAGGGCCTATCGAAGCTAAGTCTGACTGGGTGGCAGTCCTTGGGTCGGGCTAGTTGCGCCCCTGGGCTCGTTCTTGCTCCCAGAACTGACTGGAGAGTTGCGCATCTCTCAACTTATATGTTTGCTCAGTCCCTGTAAAAGACTCTGGGCGACTGCAGGGGATGGGCCGCCATCAGTTTTTAAAATCTCCCTGCACAAGGATCTTGTTTGACCTGAGGTCTTTGATTCTCATGGTTGGCTGTGCAATGGTGCTACCTTTTCTCCGACAGTGATTATGGCGTGATGAGGCAAACCTAACCCCTCTCCACCATCTGGTGTCTTATGTGGTGCTGGAGGTAATATACGGATTATAGTTCATGTATATTTCTCTCTAAGGGTAGTATAAATGTATCGGACTCTCCATCTGTTAAAATCACACATTGAAGCCATCACAGGCTCTGATGGGGGGATCTGAAGCGCCCTCCATTTCTTCAACACCCTAATGGACAAGAATGCCTCATGCAATCTACTCAAGATTCTTATACAAAATACTGGTTTCCTTTTGATAAGCTGGATCAGCTGAAAGCAGCTTTTGAGCCTATTGAACAGTTATCCCATCTGTCTTTTCAAAGAAACAAATTGTTTGGGAGTTTAAAGTTTAAGCATGTTGTTTGCAGTTAATGCCACCTTGAGGAATTGATTTCATATAATTGACTCAACCCCAAAAAGTTTCCGTCTCCAAAACTTTAGGAATTGTTACTGTTTGATGCTGACAATTCAAATATGGGACTCCTGTCCTAAGGTAGATGTTCGGGTCACCATAATGTAAAGAAGATGGACCTCCCCTTGGAAGATCAGCCCAGCTCTTTAACCCAATAGACAGAAAATGTAATTCTCTAGTTGTTACCTCCTACTACTCCTGACATGCACCTCCCTTGCACTCAGGTGTTACCTCCTACTACTCCTGACATGTACCTCCCTTGCACTCAGGTGACCTCCCTTGCACTCAGGTGTTACCTCCCACTACTCCTGACATACAGTAGCTGCACCTCTCCTGCACTCAGGTTACTCCTGACATGCACCTCCCCTGCACTCAGGTGTTACCTCCCACTACTCCTGACATACAGCAGCTGCACCTTTCCTCCACTCAGGCGTTACCTCCTACTGCTTCATGACATGCACCTCCCTTGCACTCAGGTGTTACCTTCTACTGCTGCTGACATGCACCTACCCATCACCCATGTGTTACCTCCCACTACTCCTGACATGCACCTCCCTTGCACTCAGGTGTTACCTCCTACTATCCTATTATTCATCACATGGGGTTAGAGGGTGAGTAGGAGGCAGCACTTCTGTGTTCATCTGCACACCATTCAATCTCGCCTCGCCTGGATCTGTGTTACATGTTCATGACCATTCCAGTGATGAATAGCAAGTCATACTGTTGGAGCGCGAGTCTCCAGCATAGCAACCTGCCACTAATACAGATACCTCCCTAAGCAGGAGCTTCTGTATCAGTCATAACGGGTTGCTCGTGGCCCCCTGAATTTACCTAAGAGGTACGGATTGAGGCCAAACTCACTGGCATCGGTTTGCTCTATAAACGGCCGGAAAAGTCGGCAGCTTGTAGCACTGGGAATTTACACAGCACAGTCTTAAGTGCTTGGAAGGCGTCTTGCATTGTCTATCCAATCAACTGAGGTGGGCAACTACATTGGTGAGGTATGTCCTTGAGTTCTGAATCCTGGCCTCCATCTCACCTGGCAGCACGGGGTCAAAAAGGAGAAGTCGTCTGGTCCAGCAGGCCTTCAGTGCCTGACTACGTGTGACAGTGGCAAACACTAACGCTTCAGCCAAGCTGTCACCAATTTTCCTGTACCAAATCCTGTGGGACACCCATTTAGGCTGTACCAGGGTCATCTCAGCCCCAGTGTCTCTCAGTCTATGGCACACACTGGTTATGGTACGGACTGCAGGGTATCATGGGACATCCCACCACCCATGAAGAAGGAAAACGTAGCACATCTATGTTGGTTTTTTATGCTTCATCTTTAATGGCATTTGTTTAATATTTACAGCTCCACCAAAAGGAAAAATCATATATGAGATAACAGATCATAGGTAATTTCAACGACGTTCGGTCTCAATCGACCTTGTCAAGCCCGATCTGAAATTAATACAAAAGTAGAGCAAAATAAAACATCTCAAAATAATAGTGTATTACTAACGATTATTAATAAATACAATGGGTCTGTTGATAAGAATTTGTAGGTAATTACAAACATGTCTGTGTCAGAACTATAGAGAGAATCATGTTCAATGGTTTCTCAAGTATTAGAAGGAAATAGAAAGTGGAAAGTGTGTCTAGGTAGACTGAGAGGTAATGTTACATTGTTGGAGAAGAAGGGTATAGTGGAAAGGCAGGAGATGAGGCAGCGGATTCCAGGTGTGTACTGTGCTTACCTTGGTAGTAGTCTATATGCCGGCTCAGGTGGAGTGGAGGGCTTGTGCCTGTTGGGCGTGCTGATAGCACGCTCTGGTGGATGGCCGAGCAGTGAGCAGTCGCGCAATCGCGGACCGGAAGTCCGGCCGGGAGACCGGAAGTCAGTCCGAGGTGGCGAATCGCTCCAATGCGCATGCGGCCCCAAGTGCGCCCCACGGCCCAAAGTATCGGTCGTCATGGTAACGCGCTGCGAGCGCGGCACGCGCAATGTAGGAGCCGTGGTCCTACACCTTCCTAATGAGGATGTTTGTGAGGATCCGACTCCTACCCGGCGCCGGGCGTGGTGGGTAGATATTGATGGGTATATGCATATCTAGATGTAGTGTATGGAAAATAACAAGAAATGAATGTTGGAATATAAATTGTTGTGACAGTATGAATAGTGTAATGGACTTGGTTATAGTATGTGAACCTGTATTAGTATATGGAAATAGAGGGTCGTATATGGAAATAGAGTAATAATAGAAATAATAAGTCTATACCATGTAAAGGTTTAGAGAATGGATACCATGTAAAGGTACTATGTAAGGTAGTAAGGAAAAATTATCATGTAAGGTATAAGAAAAAGGATATGTAGATGAACATTATCATATGTATGTATACAGTTACCATATACCGCGAGTCTATGTGTAGAGGTCGGTCCGAATATGACCTATCCATACATACTATTTTTTAAGGCAAAGATTGAATTTTATTTAACAGATTATCTAACAGTGATATTTTCTTGTATTATATATTATGAAAAAAAAAGCGTTATTCAGAAATAATCTATCATAGGCACGATTTAGTCCCTTGGCTCGATTGTTTGGAGGTATGTATCCAGTAGGCTTCTCTCTGGCGTAGTAGGTTATACGTTACCTCCTCTTCTCGGCATATCGATTTGCTACAATCACCTGGAATCGCAGTTGTGAGGGATGTGGATGATGAGAGTTAAAGTGCGCTGGTACGGGAGTAGATTTGGTTTGTACGGATGGTGATTTGTTTACTTATTCTGTCCTTTATTGTGGTGATAGTTTCGCCAACATATCCTAATCCACATGGACACTTCACAGAACCCACAACTGAGAATTACTGTGTGGAACCCTTTATCGGGTACCGATGTCCAGTTGTGGGTGACTAAAGTATTCACCCTTGATACTGAGGAGCACTGATTGCAGTCCAAACACGGAAGGTACCTTTGTGGAGTGTGCTACGTTTCCTTCTCTATATATTGGGCTGTAGTACCCGGACGTAAGCACCATCCAACATTCTATCAGGAGTGCGGTTACCCCTGTGTTCCTAGACATGTTATAATCCCACCACCATGAGCCGCATCCATAAACTGGGGGCAGTTTTAGAAATTGTACCATGCACTTGAGGCACTGGGGCTTTGAAGTGCCCGGCTGTTTACATTGATGATGGTTTGTTTTTACACCCTTTCTAGCCAGCAGATTCTTGACCTCCAGAGTCTGGTTGTTGGTGTTGTACTCATCCACCAGGCCAGCTGTTTCCTAAAGCCCCTGTTTTGTTTTGCCTGACGTCATGAATTGGGCTTCCTATTGTTTCGGGCAATCCCAAGAACTGCTTGAGGCAATTTGCGCCTTCAGCTTTTGGAAGGTTTTAAGTCCAATGCTACCACGGTCCTTGGCATGCTTTTAGGCGAGCCCTTATGTGGTCACCCAGCTGTCATGAGGACCTTGCTGTAACACTCTGGGAGATTCTTCTGGTAAGATCAGAGGGGTCAGGCTGTGTACTGCTGGACCAGAGCCTGTCCGATGTCCTCATAGGTCAGGGGTCTCTATAGACAAATAACCAAATATTTCAAGGGCTTCCCTCTGAGACGCGGTTAGGTACTGAACCCATGGTTAGTGACACATGTATGCTGACAAGTTTTTCAAAGCCAAAGTAAGAAGTTTCCAGGTAGTACCTTTATCAAGCAGGAAGTACCCAGTCCGCCAGCTTTGGGACATGGTTCGCCGGCAACTCAGGTCTGCGGAGCAGACGTCATAGCTGGAGCATCTGCAGCTGGCATTCATGCACGGTTCTGTTCTGCAGCCTCGCGTCCACTTTTCACATGTTCACAGCTTCTGCTTGTTTACATAATTAAGCAGCTCTGGCTCGCTCATGCTTTTCTGCAGCAGCCATGTGTGGGTCTTACAAATATGTATATATTTTTTTTAAGGGGAAGGTGTGCCACACTGTTCCACTGCTCAGAACAAAAATGTCCCTAATAGTACAGCCATACAAAAATAACAAATGATTTCGTGCTGAATGCCGCTGATTCCAGCAATAAGGTTTTTACTTCACTGAGGCCAGGCACCTCGGTGACACGTATCTCCCATCCACCAAGATAACTTGTGTTTTCTACACCTCCTATAACATAAATATATGCATCTACCCTGACCAAATGAAATACAACTTTGGCATTAAAAGGTTCAGCAATAAAGATTTAGAAAAATTAATTACGTGGTTAGTACTGAACTCCTATCACTGTCCAGTATTGCATATGAGGGTCCTGTTGCCCCTAGCCTAGCTAATATTTTCATGTCAGCCTATGAGGAAAAATGCCTCCCCCCTCCATGGATGACATGTTTGTGGCTTGGGGAGGGAAGATTAGCACCTAAATGATTTGTTTCTGTTACGTCTGTGTCAACACGTCTTCTATCCAAATTTGGCAGAATAGGTGGCGTTAATTTGTGTGTGAAACTGTGACTGTGTTTGTGCTTAGATTAAATGAGCCACACCCTGCTCCTTGCATTTCAGCCTGCAGTCTGCTGCAGGAGGCATGTCCGGACATGCCTTAATACTACTACTCCCATCAGACCCTCACTGGTTATTCAGTCTGATCTCGTATCCACTGCTATCTTGCGTGTTTCTAGCTCTCTTGCATCTCTGTTTCTGATTCTTGCCTGTTTCTTGACTATTCTATTTGGATTGTGATTTGGTTATTGTTATTCCCGCGTTTCCGACTCGGATGTAACCTTGCCTTATTGTGTTTTTTGTCTGTAACTGTTATGTGGGGGGCGGTACACAATAAGTAGGTTAGGGACAGATTGGGTGTTTCAGTGCCAGGGCTCACATGTCTTGTTTGTGTCCTGCCATTACAGGTTCTTTCTTAAATGTACAATACAACAAATCAAATTTACAGTTGAAGCTAATTATAATGAAAACATTACCTGGATGTAACTGTGCAATGATCTAACTCAATAATGTTACTACTACACTTTTTACAGAAACACAGACAGAAATAATTTGCTAAAGAAAACGGCTATCATAGCCCAAAAATATTTAATGGCGTTCCAAGGATCAATTTATCGCGTGTCAGACGTACTGGGAACTAATATGAATATAATAAGCATAAACAAAATGAAGAAAGAATTTGAAGAAAAAGAAAAGGGACATTGTAAAAAACTATTAGAATGCAGATGATATTGGTAAACTGACTTTAACCCCTTAGCGTCCGCGCCATAGCTCTAAGGCGCTGGGTCCTGTGATGGCGCTCAGCGCGTAGAGCTACGATGCGGAGACGATGCGGTAACGGTCTGCACCGGAGCCGAGCCGGCATCGGGGTCACGGGATGTCAGCAGTAATTACGGCTGACATCGCCGGGTAACACCGTGGTTTGAGCGTTTTCGGGGCGCTGACATTGCTATGGCAACCTGGGTCCGATCAGGACCCCAAAGATGCCTGAAGGCCATGCCATTAGATGGCGTCAGTGACAGGCATCTTAAAGGCACAGTGTCAGCCTATGCATGTGCAAGGCTGATATGCTAATACCTGCAATAAATCAGTATAATGCTGATACCTGCGCTACAATCCAAACAAAACAAGAAAAAAGGTGGGATGCTAATAAATATAAAAACACTTAAAAAGCAACACAGAGGGGTGTACAAAGTGCAAGGCCAAGTTGCCCTGAGAAACCCCCTACTACAGTCTGCCAATAGTAGAACTTAGTAACCATAAGGACCAGAGTATGATAACCATATAGAGCTAAAGTGCAAAAAAATGATGCATGAAAAGTGCAATTTGAACAATGTAGCAAAGCTCTGATGCATATGATCCCTAACAGCCTAACATATACATACCATGTTGTCGTAGAATGACACCACAAAGAAGGCAGGCAGGTGTAGGCAGAGAGAGAGGGGGTAGGCCGACCCCACGCGTATCGTCACCTGGGGAAGTCACCGAATAGGTGACGAATAGAATAGGATAATCAAAATAAATTATCCAGACATTTCAAAAATGATAAATGTAAAGTAGACAATGGGAAATGTCATTCAGGAACTTATTAGGTGGTAATCTATCTGCTGAAAACGCGATGATTTCGAGATTTCGAAAATGGTTAATTTTTTAAAAAATATCATTTTTTCTGTAAATAAACTCAAAACTTATCAGCCAAAATTTACCACTAAAATGAAGAGAGTACAACATGTGGGGGAAAAAAGTCTCAGAATCTCTTTGATAAGTAACAGAGTTCAAAAGGTATAACCTATAAAGAGAGCCATGCAAATCAAAAAAAAAAAAGGGACTGACCCTTAAGCGCCATTCTAAAGGGGTACAGAACTGTGAATAACTAAACGGAAACAAATAGAAAAGAAAAATCATTTGTTTATTTCCAGATACGATCAAACTATTTAAAAAATTGGAACTCTCCTGAAATGCAAACCTAAATTTGGTAGACTTTTGACCGAGAACTCCTCGGATTCGTCTATAAAAAGGTTAATCTATAGCTAACTATCAGACAGACATCAAAAAGTTTGACAAGCTGACAAAGTTTGTAATGTTCATGTCTTTATCTTGGGTTTATAGAAACAATTCCCGGTGGAGGTTTCATGATCCGTGGCTTGTGGAGACAATTCACAGCTGTGGTAGCAAGGCACTCTAGCCATTGCTAGCATGAGCAGATCAGGGGTGTAACTACAGCCAATACAATCTTACAAGTAGGATCAGGTATTCGGGGGTGGCTTAACAACAAAAACCTATAATGTTGTCATAAAACATGTAGTTGGGCCCCTACTTCGCGTCACCGCACCTGGATAGTGCCACAACAATATATGATAGAACCAAAAATACCTCCAGCCGGAGGGAGAAGAAGGGACACTGATGTGATACACAAATGGATTAAAATTTAAGTAAACCTTATTAATAATACAAGTATGAAACAGTAAAATGACCATGAAGACAAACGATGTGGCTCGCCGTGGAGGGATGTCCACAGAATACAGTGCAATATGGGTAGGTAGTAGGAACACGAGTAGAAAAAGGGGCGGTCTAATACCGGGCAAGGGTGGAACTACTGTATCTGGTGTTGAGATATGGCAAACTGGTAGCAAAAGGACAAGATGCTATACAACCTGTCTTTGTCTGTGCTGGGTGATAGCAGACAGGTGGCCTCTGGGCATGGGTATGATTGCCAGAGAACCTAAGGATAGACTGCCAGTTCTACTGTAGTGTATAGTGTACTCCACCGCCCGGGAAGACCGCCTCCCCGACGCCGTTTCGGGCTGACTGAGCCTTCGTCTGGGGGTGGCCTGTGTAACTACAAGCCGTTGCAGCAGTCGCGCTCTGCACAGGGCCTCAAATCCAGGATACAGTGGAGCATGAGGGAATCATCATTTATATAGTGCTGCAGCGCAACTTCATTGCAGAGCGCCGCAGAGGGGAGGACGAGAGTGTGCCCGGACGACATCCCTCGATCTGTCTCCGCTGGCCGCCTGTCCAACAATGCCCTTGCACACGCAAGCAAAGAGGAGGATATACTGATATGTATAACTGTATGCATGATGCCTATTACATGTATGCATGTGTGTGTATGCATATATATATGTATATGCAGTATGTGCTTATATGGTGTGTTTATAATCTATGTATTGTAGTATACTGTTATATAAGTATATGTACTAGAAATGGGGCAAATTAACAAGAACAGGGCAACTGTACTAAATGCAGTTTGCCTGTGCAGTGTGCAAGGTGCGCCAGATTCAGGGTTCTGGCACATTCTACATGAATCTTGGCACTTCCTGCATGTCTGATTAATTTTTTTGTAAATACCGGTGGGACCCGTTCCTTTTAGCTCCGTCCGATGCTGCTGATGACTCCGGCCCCGTCACCGCTAACTCTGTCCTCTGGGACTTCAACTCTATCTGCGTTCTAGAGAGGGCACAAATAGAAGACGTAATTACAGATTAGCTAATTAGCCTCTGATCACTCACATTTCCCTTATAGCTGTGCAGCCAGGCACGGAGTGTGATGTCATCATCTTCCGGCATCACAGCACAGGGATGAGAGAGAGCTGCGGGGAATGGGACAGGTGAGTATGTGGTGTTACTTGTTTTTAAATTATTTTAACAAGAAAAAGTAGACAGTGGGGGCCACATTATGGGGGGTGTAAGAGGCGGCCTACAATATGGGGGGCATAAAAATGGGACAACACAGAATAGGGGTGTATATGAGAGGGGCTGAAGGGGTGAGGGCCCACGTTATGGGGAGATATGAGAGAGGCCAAAATATGGTTTAGGTGTTATGAGAGGAAACTATGGGCATATGAAAGGGTCCAAAATATGGGGTGATAAGAGGGTGGCCCACAAATTTGGGTGGGTAGAGGGGGGGTTACAATATTAGGGAGAGATGAGAGTGGCCACAATATGAGAATGAGAAAAGTGAAGGGTCCACAAATGAGGGGAAGTTGAGAGGGTACCAATATGAGGGGGATTACCATATTGCATGATAAAGGGTATTCAACGCCGGGATGTTGAGGGCATAAATGGCTGCATCTCATTTTCTCTTCAATTAGCAGTTTACAGCAATTTACTTTATCTTACAGGATGCTGATGAATCCATACCAATTAATGATTGATGAAAAAAAAAACACCTGAGAATTCATATTCATGATAATCCACTGTGAAATCACTGCTTTCTACAATTGATCATGGGAAGGACTTAAAATTACTGAAGTAAAAAAAGGTTTTTAATGCGTCTATTTCCATATCAGAATCACGTCAAAGCAGCTGTGCTATTCAAGTCAGGAAATTTCAATGACATCTTTCTTTCAAAGAGGAAACGGTCCAGCAATGGACTACTACAAATGCTATCCATGAGCTCTTGCCAGATGTTTTTCAAGCATTTTAAGATCTACTGTGCAAGATGAAAATTGCATGTAAGCTTGAGATTTAGATACGATCAAAGAAAATGCCAAAAAATAAATAATGCTACAAATGCTGCCTTGGATAACATGGTTGTAAATAACTGTATATCTTGTAACAGCGTCAGCTTGCCATGATGCCATAAACAGCAACATTATTCCACCTCATAGCTGTGAAGTGCTTGATAAAATTATAGATCATATCAAGTATGACACTTTGACATCCTGAAGTGTCAATTTCTCAATAGTATATTAATATAGATTATATTTAAACGATTATGGATTTGTACGCGATCCTTCCCTAGAATATTTGATATTATATGCACTCCCCTCCTCTCAGGTGTTACCTCCTACTGCTGCTGACTGCACCTCCCCTTCACTCAGGTGTTACCCCTACTGCTTCGTGACATGCACCTCCCCTTCACTCTGGTGTTACCTCCTACTGCTTCGTGACATGCACCTCCCCTCGTCTCAGGTGTTACCTCCTACTGCTTTGTGACATGCACCTCCTTGCACTCAGGTGTTACTCCTACTACTCTGACATGCACCTCCCTTGCACTCAGGTGTATCACTCCTACTGCTTCGTGATATGCAACCTCCCTCCTTCAGGGTTACCTCCTACTATCCTGACATGCACTCATCCACCAGGTGTTACTTCCTCACTGCTTCGTGACATGCACCTCCCATCCACTCAGGTGTTACCTCTACTGCTTTGTGACATGCACTCCCCTCCACTCAGGTGCTTACCTCCTACTGCTTCCTGACATGCACCTCCCGCACTCAGGTGTTAACCTCCTACTAGTCTTGACATGACCTCCCTTCGACTCAGTGTTACCTCCTACTGCTTCTGACATCACAGCAGCTGCACTCAGGTGTTCCCCCTACTGCTCCTGACATGCACCTCCCTCCTTCAGGTGTTACCTCCTACTGTTCCTGACATACACCTCCCCTCCACTCTGTGTTACCTCCTACTGCTTCGTGACCAGCACCTCCCCTCGTCTCAGTGTTAACTCCTACTGCTTGGACATGCACTCCCTTGCATCAGGTGTTTACCTCCTACTATCCTGAACATGCACCTCCCTTGCACTCGTGTGTTACCTCCTATGCTTCGTGATATGCACCTCCCCTCCTCTCAGGGTTACCTCCTACTACTCCTGAACATGCACCTCATCCACTCAGGTGTTACTTCCTTACTGCTTACGTGACATGCACCTCCATCCACTTAGGTGTATACTCCACTGCTGTTGTACATGCACCTCCCTCCACTCAGGTGTTACCTCTACTAGTCTTGACATGCACTCCCTCTGCACTCAGGTGTACCTCTACTGCTTCGGACATACAGCAGCTGCACTCAGGTGTTACCCCTACTGCTTCCTGAACATCACCTACCTACACTGGTTATCCTCCTGTATCGCTTACACCCCCCCACTCAGGTGGTACCTCCCTATGCTCCTGATATGCACGCCCCTCCTCTCAGGTGTTACCTCCTACTGCTCCTGACATCACCTCCCCTCCACTCAGTAGTTACCTCCTCTACTGCTGCCTGACATGCACCTCCCCGCACTAGGTGTTACCTCCTACTAGTCTGACATGCACCCCTTGCACTAGGCGTTACTCCTACTACTCCTGACATGCAACTCCCTTGCACTCAGGTGTTACCTCCTACTCTTCGGACTGGAACACTCCCCTGCACAGGTGTTACCTCCACTACTCTGACATGCACCTCCCCTCATCAGGATGTTACTTCCTACTGCTTCGTGACATGCACCCCATCCACTCAGGTGTTACCTCCTACTGCTTCGTGACATGCACCTCCCTTCCACTCAGGTGTTACCTCCTACCGCTTCGTGACATGCACCTCCCCTCCCCTGCACTCGGGTGTTACCTCCTACTGCTTCCTGACATGCACCTCCCCTCCACTCAGGTGTTACCTCCTGCTACTCCTATGCACCTCCCCTCCACTCAGGTGTTACCTCCTACTACTCCTGACATACAGCAGCTGCACTCAGATATTACTCCTACTGCTGCTGACATGCACCTCCCTCCACTCAGGTGTTACCTCTGCTATCCTGACATACACCCCCCCTCCACTCAGGTGTTACCTCCTGCCACTCCTGACATACACCCCCCCTCCACTGAGGTGTTACTTCCTACTGCTGCCTGATATGCACCTCCCCTCCACTCAGGTGTTACCTCCTACTACTCCTGACATACAGCAGCTGCACTCAGATATTACCTCCTACTGCTGCCTGACATGCACCTCCCCTCCACTCAAGGGTTACCTCCTACTGCTTCCTGAACTGCACCTCCCTCACTCAGGTTTGTTACTTCCTATGCTGCCTGACACACACCTCCCCTCCACTTAGTTGGTTACCTCCTACTACTCCTGACATGTAAACCTCGCACTCAGGTGTTAAACCATCAATATCCTGACATACAGTAGCTGCACCTCCCCTGCACTCAGGTGTTACCTCCACTACTCCCGACAACAGTAGCTGCACCTCTCCTGCACTCAGGTGTTTCCCCCTATGCTGACTTGAAATGCACCTCCTCCCACTCAGGTGTTGCCTCCTACTGCTTCGTGACATGCACCTCCCTTCCACTCAGTGTTACCTCCTACTACTCCCTGACATGCACCTCCCTTGCACTCAGATGTTACCTCCACTACTCCTGACATTGTACCTCCCTTGCACTCAGGTTTACCTCCCACTACTCTGACATACAGTAGCTGACCACCTCTCGAACTCAGTTACTCTGACTGCACCTCCCCTGCACTCAGGTGTTACCTCCACTACCCTGAATACAGCAGCTGCAACCTTTCCCCACTCAGGCGTTACTCCTACTGCTATGACATGCACCTCCTTGCACTCAGGTGTTACCTTCTACTGTTGCCTGACATGCACCTACCAATCACCCATGTGTTACCTCCCACTATCCTGACAGCACCTCCCTTCACTAGGGTGTACCCTCATTCTCCTGACATGTACCCCCTTGCACCAGGTGTTACCTCCCACTACTCCTGACAAACAGCACGCTGCACCTTTCTGCACCAGGTGTTACCTCCTACTGCTTCCTGACAAGCACCTCCCCTCCACTCAGGTCTTTTCCTCCTACTTCTTCCTGACATGCACCTCCCCTCCACTCAGGCGTTACCTCCTACTGCTTCATGACATGCACCTCCCTTGCACTCAGGTGTTACCTCCTACTACTCCTGACTTGCACCTCTCCTGCACTCAGGTGTTACCTCCTACTGCTTCGTGACATGCACCTCCCCTCCACTCAGGTGTTACCTCCTACTACTCCTGACATGCACCTCCCCTCTACTCAGGTGTTACCTCCTACTGCTTCCTGACAAGCACCTCCCCTCCACAAAAACCCTAACTCGGCTTATATTCGAGTCAACTAAAAAAATAAAGTTAAAACTCTCCTTTCTGACATCATCTGACATCATAGGTCCTCTTCTGTCTGAGACAGTCTGAGACAGAAAAGGACCTATGGGGGACGTCGGAAAGATGAGTACAGTGTTATTTTTTTTCCTACTACAGGGGCTGGGCAGGCTGTATGCTACAGGGGCTGGCAGACTATATACTGGGAGGCTGTAACCAATGCATTTCCCACCCTCGGCTTATACTTGAGTCAAATGGTTTTCCCAGTTTTTTGTGTTGAAATTAGGGGTTTCGGCTTATACTCATGTCGGCTTATACTCGAGTATATACGGTAATAATATGTAAAACTTATAGCAGCTACTCCATTGATACATTGATACACCAATTTCACTAATGAAGATGTAAATTGCACATCCATTGATACATACTTATCCTCCACTGTTTTACATATTAATTTAGATTAGTGGTGACTTGAGTGCGAGTGGTGTACTAACACACATTACTTCTAACAAGTTTCTCAGTAAAATATATCTACAGTGGTCAAACACGTCTTGTGTTTTTAATACTCCTTTAGGTATTCTCAAATTAATTTGATACACCCATTTATAAATTATCAATATAAGTAATGTTTTCATATATTTGCTCAGTTTTGGACTACTGTAAGCGTAGCATTTGGTCCACTTGTGTGTTCGTAAAAATACTCTTGCGGCTATGCCACCTTAATAGGATACAATTAAGCACATGCTGTGCCAGGGCAAATGGGTAGAATTGCCATCCTTGCTACATGACCTCCAATGAGTTCTTGTATCTAGATGACAAGCAAATTATTATTTATAAGAGATTCGATTTCACCAAGAACAGCTACTTGTAAACTGAAAGGACAAATTGCATTTAAAATTTAAAGCTGTGTGAATTTTCAAAAACAATATTTTACAATAATAATAATAATAATAATAATAATATCTATTATATATATTGTATCATATACTATGCATATTGTAAGATTTTATTATGCCAATAAAATATATGATCATTACCTTCTGTAGCTAAGATCAGCAATAGACAGCAAAAAGGAAAGAAAATTGAATAGTATGGCCTCATTAATAACAAAGCAAGTTATTCAGCTTTTAGTTATCTTAAAGAAAAATTATTAGTAAGGATAACGCAAAACAAACTACAGATACTCACCTAAGGTCCACTTCATGCGGATCCTGGCGGTGGTCTTCTTTAATGTTGACATGTCGGTATCGCCTTGAAAAGAAGAGTTAAAAAAAGCAGGCCAGACATTGTGTCGATACGTCTTGGGCTGCTAATTATTCGCGCATCCGGCATGAAAATTTTGCAACCCTGAGCACCGGATTCACGTCCCAGTGCTCCGGCCTGATTTTTGTAGCCCTTTTTTTTCCAGGCGATCCCACATTAAAGAAGATCACCACCATGTTTTTTTTGGCGTTATTATTATTAACCATTAAATCTATTGGTCTCAATAGCTCTCAAAGTGGAAGGACTGAGCTTCATGCGGATCCTGGCGGTGGTCTTCTTTAATGTTGACATGTCGGGATCGCCTGGAAAAGAAGAGTTAAAAAAAGCAGGCCAGACATTGTGTCGATGCGTCATGGGCTGCTAATTATTTGCGCATCCGGCATGAAAATTTTGCAACCCTGAGCACCGGATTCACGTCCCAGTGCTCCGGCCTGATTTTTCTAACCCTTTTTTTTTTTCCAGGCGATCCCACATTAAAGAAGACCACCACCAGCATCAAGATGAAAAGGAGGACAGGTTAGTATGTGTATGTTTTTTTGGTGTTATTATTAATGGTAGTTTTCCATTAAATCTATTGGTCTCAATAGCTCTCAAAGTGGAAGGACTGAGAAAACTGTCACATTTTGTTTACATGTTCAAAAATAACTAAATTAGAAGGGCTTGCATTGTATAACATTCACTTAATTAATATACTGGGTCAGAGGACTATTAACGAATGTTTCTCTGTTCAGGATTTATTGAGGCTGATCAAAATTGAAGTTCCTTTACAGGGGAGAATGGATGAACTAAACCCTGAACCAAACAAAATATTAAGGACCAGGGCTGGATTAAAGGAGGGGCTCCCGGGGCTCGAGCCCTGGGGCCCCCACCACTTTCAATTTTAAAGGAGCCCCCACCAGTTTCCAACTGAATTGCTGAGTGTCTCTGTGTGCGATGCGCTGTGTGCGATGTGCGATGCGCTGATTCGGTGGCAGCAGGTTGTGATGGGACGCTGGCGGCGAGTGATGGGGGGGCGGGCGCAAGGTGCCGGCAGCGTCGGGGAGCAAGGTGGGCTGCAACGCGGTCCCGTCCGGCGTGCGGCCCGGGAGCTCAGTGCCGGCCGGTGCCGCCCCCTCGTTGAGCAGGAGGCGCGCCGCCTGAGACGAGATGCTCAACTCGCCTCATGGCAGGTGCGCCCCTGACTACAGGAGCTGACAGGCTATATACAGAGGCTGGCAGGCTATATACTACAGGTGCTGGATATATACTTCCAAAAACATTGTTTGAAGGGCCCCCACCAGTATGCGCCCATGGGCCCCCACCACCCTCAATCCGGCCCTGTTAGGACATAACTATGATAAGGTTTGAGTAAAGAGTTCTATGTATCACTATGTTAAATATAAAGCAGAAAAAAAAGTTATAGCATAGCAGAGGAAAGCACTTCAAGAAAGAAAGTACTTCATTGATATGCAGTGGGCCCTTTAATGTGATTTAGTATATCTAACTACTCCATATTGATTCCACCCTTGGGATTTATAACAGTCGCTCCTTTTCTTGCCATTATTTAACATTGCAACACATATAATATTATGACATATTTATATCTGTATGAGAGAAATAAAGATGAACCCACAGCCAGACCTATTGCATATATGGGTATTTTCATAATTCTATATAATAAGGCATATTATGGGAGATTATGGTTATAATCATAGGACGTTCCAGAACAGAGTAATTAGCATATTACTGAATCATGCATGAATCATTATATGATTCAAAATCATATTAGAGAAAATCTGAGTCAGTATAGGATCATTTAGAAACATACACGCTAAATTTAGTGTAAGTGTTCAAGACTACCTATGGCCTCTTCGCTCATACACAGCTGCTCAATGAATGCCCTTTATTGTGCCAGATCCAAACAGCTGGTCTGTTCTCTGTGCACAAATCAAAGTATTCTGCTCATAAAATGCTGGCCAGCCTACAGCAGTACAACACAGTTCCATTGTTGCTACAGGAAGTCACCCATAAAATTGTAAGTGTCCATAACTGTGGACTCTCAACATATGCACAAAAATTATGTGATCTATGCAATATGTGTTTTATAACATATGTCAGAATGTAAAGGGGAGAGTAAATATTGTACTGCTTTAGGTCAGTGTTGCAGACTTTAACTTAGCAGTTCCAAAGAAGCAGAGTTAGTGGATGTGGGTCAGATATGGAATTTGTTTATAATCAATATTGCATACAGTTACAGCATATGCATTCTGCAGGGATTAGAGTTGCCAGCTGTATGTTATTCTACTGGCCGGCAGATATTTTAATGTTATGCTGTTTTGGGGTTTGGTTACAGTTCCCATTAAAGGCCACTAATTTTATATGTGTGCAACCCTATGCCTTTATGGCTAGTATTTTTGAATGACTTCCAATATAGAGCTCAGTAATTTTTGGGGACAAAATTGGCAAGCTTAGGTTAGCTGCAGTTTGTCCAGGGAAATTAAAGTTGTTGTTTTCGCATAAATCTTTACCACTAAAGATGGTATAATTGTATTATATACTTTAGGACTTCAACACCAAAGTATAAGAGATGGTGCAATAATTTACTTATTTGTGTTACCGAGTGATTGGCAAAAGCAAAATGCCAGAGCAGTGAGACAGCTGGAATGTGAGAAAACTGTGGGAGTGATTGTCGGGAATGAAAGTTAGAAGAAAATTTGCTGTACAGTGAAGGCTGACATATGATAACTAATGTATGACCAATTGGACTGTACACAATGAGAAACACTGATAGGGAAGGTATGAAAATATAAAAAAAAATATAAAAGCTCCAGCCAAAATTTCTTTGGGTCTCTTCACAATTTCTGTAAATGATAAAATGTTGGCCAATAAGAAGTAAAATTTCAATGTAGAAAAGTTAAGTGTTAATTGTTATGAACTCCAGGAATAGAGTTGTTATGTTGCAGTGGCTGATATTGATTCCATCATCGTCTTAATTACATAAATGTCCACCTCTATGCAGTCAGCATGTTCTATGTTTACCTCACTGCAGCAGCTAGCTGGGTCTTGCTATAGTCTTTTTCATCTTCAAGGTAACCATATTTCACAAGAAATGCCTAGACAAAAGAAAAAAAAACAGCTTTTAAACCCATACCATAGATAAGTATATCTATGTGTGTAATGTATTATTTGTATATGTAACTCATCTACTGCAGAACCTCTTTTGAAAGCTTTAATACACTGAACAAAAGTGACAGGACTGCAGTAACCATATCTTTGTATGTGCTGTAGCAGACTGCTGTCCCATTTCAGCAAAAAAAAATATATATTTTTTTATAGACCTTTGCTTAATATTATTCATAGGAAGCCTCATCATTTACTTCTTGTGGACAGATATCTGTCCATGGTCATGTGATATCACACAAGTGCATGGCTTGTTATATCACAGAGAATAATTAGAGCTGAGTTATAACAAGCCATGCTACTTTAGTCAACAATGAATCCTCTCATAGAATAACAGCAAGCAGAGATCTAGAAAATCATTGGGAATTGATAGAGAAAGGATACCAGAAAACTGTATAACTTTTCATTATGCCTACTGCCCACAAGCTAGTCTAATGCAACCAATTCACATCAAACTTGCAGCTATTGCTTGTCGGAATTTTCGGCCTGAACGCTCAGCGACCGTAACTGAACTGGCATGGCATCAGACTTGTTTGTGAGAAATAGGCCTTATACAAAGAAAAACTTTTATTTCCTGTGATGGGAACAGTCATTTTAAATAAAATCCGGCATGATAATCCTGTTGTCACTTGAGGATGTTTACACTGGAACTCCACGGACCTTACCTTGTCTTCATTTGTCACTTGAGGATGTACCATAAGGGCAGCCCTTATTAACAGCAACTGATGTCAGGTCTGTGACCATTTTAATCTTTTCTAGTAATATATACCACAATAGCCTCATCCCTTCAACAGATTAAGACAATAAAGAAAAGATTTTCACACTTGCTGGACTGTTTCATTATGTCTAATGCCAATTACAACAGAAGTAGCTTAATGTCACTAGCCACTTTGCAGGATATTGGTAAAGACAGAGGGAAATGAGGATTTTCCTGTAAAATGAATGGGGAGCCAAGAAATAGTTCAATGTGGGTTTGTTTTGTTTGTGTCTATGCAAGAAATAAAACAAAGAGCACAATTTCCTCTGGAGGATGCCAGGAAACCCCTACATCTTTGTGGTATGTGTATAAAACAGTTGCCTTTAAAATACATGTTTGATAATATCCTGGTGTTCGTTACAGCATAACTGACATAAAAGCAAGTTGTAATCCATTATGACATATAATATATGTACATACAACTTCGAAAAGTTTGCAACTGTCTATGAGAAAAATATTGGAATGTGTCATTTGGCTTAGTTATACATGCTTGTGTAGGCCACGGTTTGGAAGATTTTTTTTTACTTTTCTGTATTTGTTTAGCATGTTTCACCAGTAATAAACATACAGCCAGAAACTTTCTATGTAAAGTGGCCAATTAGTTGTAAAACCTCTTGCTATTACACTTCATTGGTCATTCCATTCTTAAAATTAGAACATGATAGGTCCACAACTTATCCATTGTCTTATAGCCTGCCAACGGTTCATTAAAATTATCATTACAAACATAGCACTCCATACATAATAGCTTTAAAAACACTGAATGCCATTCTTCACAACCTTTTCATGGCTGGACCTATATTCTATTGCTTTGACAATTGCTTTTGACAATTGCTTTTTCCTTAAAACAGATGAAGGTTCATGGGTTGGTATGGAATTCCACTGTTTATATTTTGATATAAACTATTATTATTTTTTGAGTTGATGATCCAACTGTTTGCTGTAAAAACTAAAGACTAAAAACCAAAGACTTTAAAACTAAAGCAAGAATTTTAAAATGATGTCATGGGGTTGTCCTAATTGGGCTAGAGGTCTTCTGTTGCTCCTTTATATGGTCTCCTCTTCTCTTTTGTAAAATGTGTGTCTGGGAAATATCACATTTCCTTGTTTGATTTTCTTGAAAAGTAATTATAAATTCATCAAGAGTGAAACTACATTAGCTCGGCTGGCCAGCAACCAACATCTGATAAAATAATGAAATTCTTGAAGAACTGAAATGCATCTTTGATGAAGAAGTTGATTTGGGGAGAAGACATAAGGGGACTGGTAAAAGTAAAACGTTTAAATTACCAAATGAGTAGAAATTGGGACCATAGAATCTTGTGGGCATTCTTGTAGGATAAATTGTGTTACTGTCCAGCAGTGTTTCATGGATCTGAGTTTAATGGGTTAATACATTCAATTTTGGGGATTTATTTCTGGAAAAGTAATAACAAGTATTGGAGACATATTTTTATATTTTAAATTAGCTTCTTCCAAGAATGTTAACTGGAATAATATGGCAACTATAAGTTGGTTGCTGTGAAGGGAATTAAGAAGCGACAAGGAATATATTGCATTTCCTTTTGTCACTTCAACACAAAATATAATATCAATAAAAATTCTGATCAATCAACAACCAAAATTGCAAGCAAAAATGTAATTAGCATGCACTAACTGTTCATTTCTACTGGGTTTCAGTCATGCCATAGTAGGATTTATTTGTTGTTCTTGTAAGTCGTGTTTGTGCTTTTTACTGTGTACAAAGCTTTTCTAAATAATAATGAAAACTGAACTCCCAGTTGGTCCACAATCCTGAAAGCAAGCCCAGTTATTGAAAACATGAAAGACTTCCTGCTGAATAAGCCCTATACAATAAGAGGACACATTAAAACTGAGGAACTCAGAAGCTCAGCATGTTGTCAGTCTGTTCAACAGAATTATTTAATGAAAATTTCCCACAAGAACTTTGAGAAGACAAAGTTCCTCTTTGAACTGCTTTATAACATTTTCTGATTGCTAATATTAAATGGACATTGTCACCAGATTTTATAGCCCATTAAAGGGGTTTTCCCACTAAGCAAGTTAGGTCCTATCCACAGGATAGGGCCTAACTTGCTGATCGGTGGGGGTCTGAGTGATAAGACTCCCACAGATGACGAGAACAAGGGGTCCGATGTGGACCCAGGTACCTCCGTCAGACCCCTCGTCGCTCCCCGAGATTAATGGAGCAGACGGCCACACATGACCATTCTGCTCCATTCATTTCTATGGAGCTGACAGAGATTGCCGAGCACGGAGGTCTGACAGAGGTACCTTGATCCCTATCGGACCCCTCCTTCTTGTGATCTGTGGGGGTAAAGCAATATAAGCAACAAAAACAATCCTCTAAGGATACACCAGGGTCAACAGTCGACTGTATGCACCAGGTGATCTCCAATTGGTACCGCAGTTTATAGACCTAAAAAAGTACTTTAGCAGATACCAAATGATTGCAAAGTACTGACCTCTATATATCAGATATTGAAAAGCAGAAAGTGGCTATATTAAAATATAACTTTTAATTAGGTCAAAAGATAAAAAAAGTGAGACATACAGATCACACACACGAATAACAATGAATGACGCCGCTTAGCTATAGACCACCATTACTCAATAGAATGTAATCGTGCATAACCAGAACAAGAGTAGCATGGATTAGTACTCATATAAACAGGACACAGCTAGTTCAGCCATTTCATGAGATAATACTATCACACAATGCTCTTACAAATGTAATCGTGTATAACGAATGTAATCGTATATAACCAGAACAAGAGTAGCATGAATTAATACTCAAACAAACAGGACACAGCTAGTTCAGCCATTTCATGAGATAATACTATCACACAATGCTCTTACAATAAGGAGAGTGGATCACTGGAGCCTTGTGCATATAACCACAAATGACATATAACCGCATAACTGACATAAGCAAGTTGTAACCATTATGACTATATTATGTACATACACTTCGAAAAGTTTGCAACTGTCTATGAGAAAAATATTGGAATGTGTCATTTGGCTTAGTTATACATGCTTGTGTAGGCCACGTGTTTTTACTTTTCTGTATTTTTTAGCATGTTTCACCAGTAATAACATACAGCCAGAAACTCTTCTATGTAAAGTGGCCAATTAGTTGTAAAAACCTCTTGCATTACACTTCTTGGTCATTCCATTCTTTAAATTAGAACATGATAGTCCACAACTTACCATTGTCTTATAGCCTGCCAACCGTTCATTAAAATTATCATTACAACATAGCACTCCATACATATAGCTTTAAAAAACACTGAATGCCATTCTTACAACCTTTCATGGCTGGACCTATATTCTATTGCTTTACAATTGCTTTTGACAATTGCTTTTTCCTTAAAACAGATGAAGGTCATGGGTTGGTATGGAATTCCACTGTTTATATTTTGATATAAACTATTATTATTTTTGAGTTGATGATCCAACTGTTTGCTGTAAAAACTAAAGACTAAAAACCAAAGACTTTAAACTAAAGCAAGAATTTTAAAATATGTCATGGGTGTGTCCTAATTGGGCTAGAGTCTTCTGTTGCTCCTTTATATGGTCTCCTCTTCTCTTTTGTAAAATGTGTGTCTGGGAAATATCACATTTCCTTGTTTGATTTTCTTGAAAAGTAATTATAAATTCATCAAGAGTGAAACTCATTAGCTCGGCGGCCAGCAACCAACATCGGATAAAATAATGAAATTCTTGAAGAACTGAAATGCCTTTGATGAAGAAGTTGATTTGGGGAGAGACATAGGGGACTGGTAAATTAAAAGTTTAATTGCCAAATGAGTAGAAATTTGGACCATAGAATCTTGTGGGCATTCTTGAGATAAATTGTGTTACTGTCCAGCAGTGTTTCATGGATCTGAGTTTATGGGTTAATACATTCATTTGGGGGATTTATTTCTGGAAAGTATAACAAGTTTGGAGACATATTTTTATATTTTAAATTAGCTTCTTCCAGAATGTTAACTGGAATAATATGGCAACTATAGTTGGTTGCTGTGAAGGGAATTAAGAAGCGACAAGGAATATATTGCATTTCCTTTTGTCACTTAACACACAAAATATAATCAATAAAATCTGATCAATCAACAACCAAATTGCAAGCAAAAATGTAATTAGCATGCTAACTGTTCATTTCTTGTCCTGCCTCTACTGGTTTCAGTCATGCCATAGTAGATTTATTTGTTGTTCTTGTAAGTCGTGTTGTGCTTTTACTGTGTACAAAGCTTTTCTAAATAATAATGAAACTGAACTCCCAGTTGGTCCACAATCCTGACAAGCACCCAGTTATTGAAAACATGAAAGACTTCCTGCTGAATAAGCCCTATACAATAAACACATTAAAACATGAGGAACTCAGAAGCTCAGCATGTTGTCAGTCTGTTCAACAGAATTATTTAATGAAAATTTCCCACAAGAACTTTGAGAAGACAAGTTCCTCTTTAACTCTTTATACATTTCTGATTGCTAATATTAAATGGACATTGTCACCAGATTTTATAGCCCATTAAGGGGTTTTCCCATAAGCAAGTTAGTCCTATCCACAGGAAGGGCCTAACTTGCTGATCGGTTGGAGTTGAGTGATAAGACTCCCACAGATGACGAGAACAAGGGTGTCGATGTGGACCCAGGTACTCCGTCAGACCCCTCGCGTCCCCCGAGATTATGGAGCAGACGGCCACACATGACCATTCTGCTCCATTCATTTCTATGGAGCTGACGAGATTGCCGACACGGAGGTTGACAGAGTACCTGTGACCCTATCGGACCCCTCCTTCTTGTGATCTGTGGGGGTAAAGTATATAGCAACAAAAAACAATCCTCTAAGGATACACCAGGTACACAGTCGCTGTATGCACCAGTGATCTCCAATTGTACCGCAGCTGAGTTATAGACCAAAAAGTACTTTAGGGATACAATGATATGCAAAGTACTGACCCTATAATCAGATATTGAAAGCAGAAATTGGGCTATATTAAAATATACTTTTATTAGGTCAAAAAGATAAATAGTGAGACATACAGATCACACACACATACAATGATGACGCCGCTAGCTATAGACCACCATTACTCAATAGATTTAATCGTGCTATAACCAGATCAAGAGTAGCATGGATTAGATACTCATATAACAGGACACAGCTAGTCAGCCATTTCATGAGATAATACTATCACACATGCTCTTACAAATGTAATAGTGATAACGAATGTAATCGTATATACCAGAACAGAAGTCATGAATTATACTCAAACACAAAGGCACAGCTAGTTCAGCCATTTCATGAGATATATCATCACACAATGCTCTTACAATAAGGAGAAGTGGATCACTGGAGCCTTGTGCATATAACCACAAATGACATAGAAAAGAAACAAAATGAAATGATCTCACCCAGTCATGCAGCTTGATGGACCATGGCTCGATTGTGGTGATGGGATGATTCAGGACAGGTTGCCCCGAGGTGGAGAGGTGGCCCTAGTCTTCACTTCTCCTGTCACCCCTTTGCTCCCTCCCTGACAAGGGAGGTCCCACACTTGCCCTGGTGTCTATGCTGTCCCTAGATGTCCATAGGGTATTGAAAAACCTTTCAGGCAGATGTCATTAAGTCCCAACGCGTTTCCCCCCGTTTCTTCCAGGGTTCATCAGGGGATACCAAGCACGTGGTCACTCGGCACCGGATAAAGTTACCGCATGCCAGCATAGAGACCCGCACGCCAGTGACGGCCGGGTCTTTTGGAGGAACGGCCACTGCCAATCCTCACTATTGCTTACCCCTACATTCGGGGAAGCACTCGTCAGGCATTGATCTCGGTAACTTTATCCGGTGCCGAGTGACCACGTGCTTGGTATCCCCTGATGAACCCCGGAAGAAACAGGGGGAAACGCGTTGGGACTTAATGACATCTGCCTGAAAGGTTTTTCGGGATGACAGGAGAAGTGAAGACTAGGGCCACCTCTCCACCTCGGGGCAACTGTCCTGAATCATCCCATCACCACAATAAAGCCATGGTCCATCAAGCTGCATGACTGGGTGTAGATCCTCTTCATTTTTGTTTCTTTTCTATGTCATTTGTGGTTATATGCACAAGGCTCCAGTGATCCACTCTCCTTATTGTAAGAACATTGTGTGATAGTATTATCTCATGAAATGGCTGAACTAGCTGTGTCCTGTTTATATGAGTACTAATCCATGCTACTCTTGTTCTGGTTATACACGATTACATTCTATTGAGTAATGGGGGTCTATAGCTGAGCGGCGTCATTCATTGTTATTTGTGTGTGTGATCTGTATGTCTCACTTTTTTTTATCTTTTGACCTAATTAAAAGTTATATTTTAATATAGCCACTGTGGGGGTAAAGCCTGTGGATAGAGCCTAACTTTTCTGTGGGAAAACCCTTTTAAACTACTAGCATACTCAGCAAAGGCATAAAATATCCTTTCTAGTATTCCCTCTTTTATGGTAAATTTTGCCTGTGTACCTAAAAAAAATGTCTCAAAGACTCATACAAATAAGATGAGAAGAGTCATTTATTGCCTTAAAAAAGACACTTTTGAAGACTAGACGACGAGTGTCACTTCAGATGCCTGTAACTGGAGATACATTGGGTATGGAAAGTATTCAGACCCCTTTAAATTGTTACTCTTTGTTTCATTGAAGCCAATTGGTAAGATCATTAATGTACACTCTGCACCCCATCTTGACAGAAAAAACTGAAATACAGATATTTTTGCTAATTTATTATGAAATAAAAACTGAAATATCACATAATGAATATGTGCAGTGGATATAAATTGTCTCCATATCCCTGTTAAATGTCAGTTTTTTGTCACTTTAAAAAAAAGTAAGTCTTTGGGTCAAATTTTTAAATATAGGAAAATTATATGACCAAAAACTTCTATAATTCTGTTGGATAACAAAGTACAGGCGTTCCCCTACTTAAGGACACCCGACTTACAGACAACCCATAGTTACAGACGGACCCCTCTGCCCACTGTGACCTCTGGTGAAGCTCTCTGGATGCTTTACTATAGTCCCAGACTGCAATGATCAGCTGTAAGATGTCTGTAATGAAGCTTTATTGATAATTCTTGGTCCAATTACACCAAAAATTTTTAAACTCCAATTGTCACTGGGGCAAAAGAAAAAAAATTGTCTAGAACTTCCATTATAAAATATACAGTTTCGAATTACATACAAATTCAACTTAAGAACAAACCTCCAGACCCTATCTTGTATGTAACCCGGGAACTGCCTGTACAATAATTCAAAGGGGGGCAACTTAAAATAAAACAAAATTAATGTGGTTGTATAAGTGTGAACACCCTCTTATTATTGGGGATATGGTTGTGTTGTATTCATAATTTGCCATTAGTTAAGGTGATTAACCCCATTAATGGTTCAGCTATTCTTGTAGGATTTTCCTGCATCAGTAAAAGCAATCAAAGGGATCTCATTGTTAAAGGGTATCAGTTAGGAGAAGGGTAAATAAAACATTAAGAGGCATTGCGTATTCCATTGACCACACTGAAGAAGATTGTGGTGAAGGATGCAATACATTTCATCTGCTCCTCATAGGTTTCTTTTCCCTTCGCTGAGCATATATGTCAGCAGAATGAGCAGGATGGAAAGACATAGCGCGCTTCGTCTTTTCATCCTGCCTTTTTTGCTGGATGCAACATAAACTGGTCAGATGGATGCAACAACTATTCCTCTGTCTGCCAGTATATGTCAATCGGTATGTTCAGTGTATACATCAGGAGCTTTCCCAACGTATATGCTGAGCGTAATGTGAACCCAAACAAATAAGTTTTTGAAAAGACGAGGAGTAAATGTATGTGAGAAGCTGCCAACAGACCTACAGCAACATTCAGTCCACCTGACGAGTATTCTGCATGGATTTTAGTACTCAATGTTATATAGTAGCAGTATATTGGATGAAACCCGCGACATAAATCAGATGATTTTGGGTGGTTTGTTCTTCTACTTAATACTGTGTAAATTCAGAAGCCATCCCACTGCATGTGCAGTTAAAGCAACTGCAGGAATTTCTGGCTAGTATAGTTTGTGCCCCGTAGGACCGCAAGAAAGGAACCTTTTCTTCCAAAGAGGAAAACCCATGCCTGGCTATGTTTTGCAAAAACCTATACCAAGTCTGCCAAAGACTTTTGTATTTCCTTTTATCTCATTTAACTTTTTAATACCCTGCCTAAGTCAATATTGTTACCAGCATTTAGCCTTTTGCCATTAATGCGTAGTGCTATAAAATTTGAACAAAGACCAAACTTAAACCAGTATTTGAAGAATCATAGATATCAAAGGGCATTTCCAGGATTGTTATATTGATAATTTATCCATATGAAAGGTCCAAAATTTCATTTCATGAGGTTCTCACTCTGATCAGCTGATTCATTGAAAGAAGTTAGTCCTTCTATTTAAGCGAGTGTTGTACCCCACTAAACAGATCACAATCCAGGAAAACCCTCAAATATTTTGAGAATTAAAAACAGCACAGAGCAGTAAAATACAAAGTTTTAAAAAGTTATCAGCTATCCCTAGATGAGCCTGACGTGTTTGCTAATAACATATTCTGTGCCATTACAATGTGCGCTAGTGATGGTGGAAGGCAGGTTCTGGGCTGCTTATTACAGAATCACCCAATTTAGGGCAGATGATGAGGGTCATACGTCCCCGAAATGCATTGGCCTTTGTCTTTGCATATGTGAATAAATGTTTCATTGTATTTCATAAAAGTACAATCTGTTGTGATAGTTTGTTCAATGTCTCATGAATTCACACTTTTTTTGGTATTTTCAGAGCAATTTCAATGCGTTTTTTTATGTGCAGACAACACGTTCACTGACATTGGTCGTACACCAGTTTTGAACGTGTGAGATACATGAGGTAATCCTATCTTTCATGATACATGCGAGTCTGTGAAGAGGCACCAAAACAACACCAGAAATGAAGCGATAAATCAGCCCTATTAGGTTTAATACATAAAGACTAGGTGGGTCATTTTCTGATTTAAATATTGAATTCAAAATTAAAGGACATTTTCCCACTGGATAGGGCCTAACTTGCTGAGCAGTGGGGGTCTCAGTGCTGAGACCCCTACAGATTGCGAGAAAGAGTGGTCCAACCAACCCCTCGTCGCTCCTCAGACTAATGGAGCAGACAGTTGCGCGTGACCGGTCCTCTCCATTGATCTCTATGGAGCTGACGGAGATCCTGGAGCGCAGCGCCCGGCAATTTCCATCAGCTCCATAGAGATTAATGGAGCGAACGGTCATGCGCGGCCGTCTGCTCCATTACTCTTATGGAGCGATGAGGGGTCGGTTGGAACCCTCGTTCTTGTGATCTGCGGGAGGGTCTTTGCTTTGTGGGAAAACCCTTTTAAGCAGGTATGTTCTTGATGCTTTTCCATCCCCTTCAGGACATTGCCTGTTTGTACGTTAAGGCTCAGTCCTTTTTTAAAAAAAATTTGACCAGTTTCTCTTCCTGTGGTAATAACTTTTCAACAGTTTAACATATCCCTGTGATTTTTCAGTTACCTTTAGGGGGGGGGTAAGAATTCAATAATTTAATAATTTTCAAAGTTTCAAATGTTCTACTTTTTAGACAAAAAGTCATACCACATTTTTTTTATTTTAGAAACCATTTGCCATTTGTCTTTTTTATATTTCTATCATTTGTTTTATGTTTCCTTTTTTTACGGATTTTAGAAGGTTTATAGTTTTAGAAGCAAGTTCTTAAATTTTCAAGAGATTTGAAAAACACTACAGTTTTGGTGACCAATTTAGGTGGAAGTGCCTCATTAAGGCTTATGTACTATAACTCTCACAAACAACACAATTTTATGAACCTAACATCTCAAACTATTCAAATCAATACAATAGAAACCCACAAGAAGTGACACCATTTTAGAAACTACACCCCTTGTGGTGAGCATTTTAACCTCCAACATGTTGGTCAAAATGTAATACAAACTAAATGGTATAAAAATCTTTCTGCTGCTTATTCCAGGTATGACAAAATCCCTTATGTGGCAATAATATGCAGGATTGGAGCACAGACATTTTACATATTTTTTTCATTTATTTTGGCATCATGAAGCATTTGTAGATGCCAATAGGGACCTGTAGGGTAGAAACCCCTAAGAACTGACCCTAATTTGGAAACAACACCCACCGTGAATTAATCCAGGGGTATAGTTATCATTTTAACCCCACAGGTGGACCCCAAATAAAATTCTTAATGGATAGTGCATAGTCAAAAATATCCATTGTGTCATATTGTGCCCAACTCCTGCCACGGGAGACAAACACCCTAAAAATCATGATATGTGTTCTCCCGTGTACGGCAATAACCCGTTATGGGGCAATAATCTACAGGCTGGGCGCACAGCAGGGCTTAGAAGGGAAGGTGCTGCATGATGTATAAGCTGTGCATAGTACATCAGGGTAAAATCTACATCTAAAGGTCCAGGGATGTGTGATAAATATGGAAGCATTCTTTCATACATAGTCCTGGGTTTTCTGAGCATGTTTCACAATGTTAAATGGTGTCCTTCCAAATGCCTTTTTTGTGTCCCTCCCTTCTTGGCAGTTTGGGGAACTTCTCCTGGAAAGTGCTGCCCTGCTCCGTGTGGCCTCGCTTCCAGAAGTGCTGGCACTTCCCCCCTTCCTGGTTTCCAAAAAGAATATACCAACTCTTGAGATTCCAGGAAAGTTTCCCTCTGGCCTGCACATCGATATAACATGTAAGAATTACATAGTTCTATCTGCATGATGTGCACGGCCAGCTTCTTGTACCACTTCCTTGAATTGCACATGGCTTTGTATGGCTGAAGCACCTGGTCAGACAAGTCAACCCCTCCCGTGTACTTGTTATAATCCAGTATGCAGTCAGGTTTGGAGGTTTCTGTACTAGTACCTTGTACTGGGACAGGGGTGGTGGTGTGCCGATGTATTGTGGTTAATACAAGGACCTCTCTCTTGTCCTTGTACTTAACACACTATACAGAGTCACTGCATAGTACCCTGCTTTTTGTGCTTTAAGTTTTTGCGACTTAGGGAGACCTCTCTGATTTCTGCGTACAGTGCCGCATGCCGCAGTATTTCTAGAAGCCAGGCTGCTGAACAGTGTAGTGCTGGTGTAGACATTGTCCATGTAGAGGTGGTAGTCCTGGTCCAGCAGCGGGTGCACCAAATCCCACACTATCTTTGCAGTAATACCCAGGAAGGGAGGGCAATCTGGGGGCACTGTAGTGGAGTCCTTCCCTTCATATACCCTGAACTTGTAGGTATACCCTGATGTACTTTCGCACAGCTTATACATCTTCATGCCATACCTTGCCCTCTTATTGGTACTGGGGGAATTTAAGTCTACCTTTAAAATGTACCAGGGACTCATCTATCACCACATGTTTCCCGGGTGTATATGCCTGGGAAAACTTAGCGCTTAAATGGTCTAATTTGGGCCTGACCTTAAACAAACAATCATAATTGGGGTCACCTCTGGGTGGGCACTGTGTGTTGTCAGTGTAATGCAAAAACTTATGAATGGCTTCAAAGCGCATCCTGGTAATCGCCATGCAGAACATTGGGGTGTGGTACCGAATGTCTGTGCTACAGTATCCCTGATCGATGGCTACTTTACAATCCCCATAAGAAGTATTATGCCCCTATGCTTCTCCTTCTCTTCTGCAGTGACAGGGGTCCACCTGTGGGGTTGTGCATAAAATGATGTGGGGTTTTGGGCAATATGCTGTGCAGCGTAGAGATTGGTCTGGGCTACAACTAAATTCAATAGGTTCTCATCAAAAAAATACTTTAAAAAGTCCACAGTTCTGAGCTCTTCCGTATTAAATTTAATTCCAGGTTGGCCCAAAAAGTCTGGAACCTGAGGAGTATAATTATCTGGGGCTACCCATGTGGGGTCAGTGGAAGCCCCAGACACTTCTCCCCTAGAAATCTCAGGCCCTTCTCCAGCATAAACCCTACGGCGCCTTCTCGGTGGTTCTTGCAGGTCACTGGAAGATGAGGAAGATGAGAGGTAAAAGGGGACATTATCCCCACTAGCTGACTCTGTGTCAGAGGGCAATATATAGCATGCCTCTAACATGGTGTACGTGTACACAGAAAAATAAGATAAAGTGCACCCAACTACACGGATAAACTCCCTAGCCGACACACTGAAAAAGTTAGATAATGGTAATAGTGATTTTGGTGTAACAGAAACGCTCAGCTCCTCTCTTCAGCGATAACAAACCAAAATGATGCCGCTGGAGGGAGGAGGAAGAAGATAAAACTTCGATTTTCTGCCCCAAAATACTGTAATTGGCCAATCAGACATGACAGATTTGACTGGGACCAATCTGATTGACCGGGTGACGTCAGAAAGAGGTTTTCCTGCCTCCGTTACTCGAGTCCCATTGCGATATCAACATGTCACAGGGTGGGTTGGCGCTGTACTAATAGGGCACTGAGCAAGGATCATGGGAGCCAAGTACACCAAGCACCAATGGGTTAAGATTCGGCTTAAATTCATACTCACTGGCCAAGCAGGCATGTGTCATGAATGGCCGAGGTTTGTCTTCAATGAGCAAAAGGCAGCAAAATGCTGCAATGATCCTTCTTTCCCCTCACATCGTAAGAAAGTCAGTCGGCCAGGTAATGACAAAATTCAGGACAGTATTGGTACCTTGACGGTCATATACAATTACACTGAAATAAGTCAGCACCTGGCCTGGTACAACTCTCCTTGAAGGGCCATGCAAATGTTTTGACTTACCTTAGCATTTTGCAAATCATCCTCAGCACCTAGATCCATGCAGGAGCAGAGACTTATAATGAGAAGTAGAGAGCAAATTTCAGCTATCATTCTCCTATGGGTCATCCACGACTCAGGGCTCCAGGCAACACATTTATGTTAATACCATCACATCTGTAGTTATCACTTATCCACTCTTCAAAGTAGACTATCTCCCAAAGTGATTTCTGTCCATTGCTATTATTCCCATAAACGTGTCCTTTTCTTTTGGAAACATACATCCATCTTTTTAAGTGCCTTTTATCTTCTAAGCAGTCCTTCCCTATCACCACATATCTAGTAAAGTTACAATGGCCGGCATGATCTTGCAGTCATCTGTTTCATAAAGAGGAGATGAGGAGTAGTCCTGCCAGCTGTTATCCACATGCATGGGAGCTGTGTTCTCTGCTGGGATATGCAGCTACACAATCTTTACAGATTACATGGATCCAGGCACCTCCCTGCCAGGAGGAGTTCATGTGAAAGCAGTATTGCTAATCATCAGCAGGAGGAGAACAGTCACAGGAAACTCACTTGTTTCTCCTCTGCTTATATAGTGAATCATTTTAAAGTTTCTTAACCCCTTTCTTGCTTCTCAATGTCTTCTTTGCTATACTGCATTATGACCGACAAAACTATTTAATATGTTCTAATATGTTCCTTCCATCTAGGTTGTATTTATAAAAACTCCTGAAGTTAATTTCAAATGTCTAAAACATTAAATATAAGATACTTGAGAACAGACCAAATTAAAAAACCAAACACTTATATGAACCCTTATATGACTGACAATATTGTTTTTTGCGATAATCTTAAAGTGTTACGTCTTAAATCAGAGTACATTGATATGATCATACTTTAAAAACTGTACATTTACAGGCAGTCCCCGGGTTACGTACAAGATAGGTTCTGTAGGTTTGTTCTTGAGTTGAGTCTGAACAGTCGGAACTGTATATTTTATCATTGTAATCCCAGCCAGAATTTTTTTGGTCTCTGTGACAATTGGATTTTAAAAATGTTGGATTGTCATAAGAACCAGGATTGATAATAAATCTTAATTGCAGATACCTTCAATAACTGTTACAGCTGATCATTGAAGCCTAGGGCTAAAGTACAGTAAATTATTAATTACCAGAGGTCCGTTTGTAACTAGGGGTCGTCTGTAAGTCGGGGACTGCCTGTATAGGCTTCAAAAGGCCTAGTCTACACACAGTCTATAAAGTTTTGGCCGCTAATATGAATTTTCAACGTGTGCTAGATGCTGTTTTTACAGTCCAGGGTGCGAGTCAGTCAGCTCATACACGGGCAGTCTTTTTCTATTATTTCAGTCGATAACAGTTGTTTTTGGCAACATGAGATTAAGGTCTTACTCATCAGAACGTGTTTGGTCCGCTCAGGGAACAGGACTCCAAGCACCGCTGTCATACCTGAAGCAAGCAGTTCCTGCATCCCTGCAGAACAAGAACACTGTACAGAGATGGAATAAGGGTGGTGGAGGCTCCTCAAAATTATCCAGCCCCCCTAATACCTATATCCTGCCCTCTATAATAACTATATACAGATCTCTTATAATAAATATATAGAGCCCCCTGTAATAACTATATTCACCCCCTATAATTATACATTCCCCCTGTAATAACTATAGACAACCCCCTAATGACGCCCCGGAAGAAGACGTGTTTGGCAAAACCCAGGGTCGGGCGGTCTTGTGAGGCTGGTGTCCTTTCTATGTATATGCGCATTTTTACCAATGTTTGTGAGTAGTTTTCAATTTTATTAAATTATTTCTTATTAAGACATTCTACACGATTTGAGTGCGTGTTTCTCCTAGTGGTCCGCTGTGTTGAACGGTGGTGGCAACAGGAGGAACGAAATCGCATTCGTGTTGGTCTGCACAGTGGGCTACTCTTATCTGGAGAATCTGTGGATTTGTGCTGTGAGCGTAATGAAGGACGAGTAAAAGTAATTACTGTGAACATTTGAAAAGGAAGTAAAACTTCAGAGAACATTTGAAGCTTCGGTCAGATAAGAAACTTATATACTTTTACCCCTATAATAACTATATACAGTACACTGTAATTATATACAGCCCCCCCGTAATAACTATATGAACCCCCCTTATAACTATATACAGCCCACCGTAATAACTATAGACAGCCTCCCTATAATAACTATATACAGCCCATTGTAATAACTATATACCGCACACTGTAATAACTTTATACAACCGCCATATAATAACTATATACAGGCCATTGTAATAGCTATATACAGCCCACCTATAATCACTATATACAGCCCACTATATAGTGTAATCACTATATATAGCCCACTGTAGTAACTATATACAATGCCTATAATAACTATATCCAGCCCCCATACAATAACTATATATAGTCCACTGTAATGCCTATATCCAGACCCCTGTAATAACTATATACAGCCCCCTATAATACATATATACAGCCCCCTATAATAACTATATACAGCCCTAGGCAAAATAACCAAATTGTACTCACCTTCCCCAGTGCATGCCAACTGCTTTGTTCTAGTCCCTCTCGGTGTCAGCATACTGGCATTGGCGGTGCAGTGTGTGATGTCACTGCATCGCCAGCGTCATTGTTCCCCTACATACTGTGGGTATTGCAGGCAGCGATGCAACTGCCTGAATCACCAACATTTGATGGTGGCCCCATTAACCCGTTCACGACCCGTGACGTAATAGCAAGTCACGGGTCGGCTGCGAGTGCATGGAGAGGGCTCAACGGCTAACCCCCCCTAACATGCTTGGGGGCCGCCATCTTGCCAAGGATCGTCGCTCCCCGTTACTCATCGGGGAGCGGAGATCTGTTGCCATGACAATTCTAATTCGCTCCTTTTCCCTAGAACGGATATAAATATAAATCAACAGTAAAATCCAGTCCTATCAAAATATAATAACAGTTTTTCACTGCTTTTAACTCCGTAACGGAAAATAGAGCCTAAAAATCGAAAAATTTTGAAAAATATAAAAAAATTAATAAAAAGTGATCAAAAGGTCGTACAGTCCTGAAAATGGTAGCATTGAAAACTTCATCAAAAGTCACAAAAAATTCACACCAGAAAAGTTACATAAGAAAGATAATAACACATCACAAATATGCTGGAGATGTAAAACAGAAATTAACCCCTTAAGGACGCAGGGTTTTTTCGCTCATTTCTCGCTCTCCACCTTCAAAAATCCATAACTTTTTCATTTTTACGTGTACAGAGCTGTGTGAGGGCTTATTTTGTGCGTAACAAATTTTACTTTCCCGTAATGTTATTTATTTTAACATGCCGTGTACTGCGAAGCTGAAAAAAAAATCCAAATGTGGAAAAATTCTTCGCTCCAAATAACACGTCTACTTTATTCTTTGGTTCGGTGCGATCGCGGTGATACCAAATTTATATAGGTTTTATTGTGTTTTAATACATTTTCAAAAATTAAACAAATGTGTACAAAAAAGAAAAATTTTGCCATCTTCTGAAGCTAATAACTTTTTCATACTTTGGCGCACGGAGCTATGTGAGGTGTAATTTTTTGCGAAATGAGCCGACGTTTGCATTGATACCATTTTGAGGTCTGTGCGACATTTTGATCATTTTTTATTCCATTTTTTATGTGATGTAAAAAGGTGTAAAAGTCGCATTTCGGACATTTGGGCGCCATTTCCCATCTCGGAGGTCACCGCCGGCCGTAACCGTTTTTATATTTTGATAGATCGGGCATTTTATGACGCGGAGATACCTAATGTGTCTGTGATTTTTACTGTTTATTATGTTTTATATCAGTTCTAGCGAAAGGGGGGTGATTTGAATTTTTAATATTTTATTATTTTTTTTTTATTTTTTAAACTTTTTTTTTTTTTTTTTTTTTTTTCACGATCTCCTATCATAAGCGGGCACATGCCACAGCCCTTCCCTAGTCGCTGGGACCCGGTCTTACAGGTCCTCCACTCATTATGCATATCCCCTCCTTTCCTCGCACCTTTCCCTCCCCCTTTTCCCTCCCCCCCCTCCTTTTCGTCTCCTTTGTCTCACATTATATGTACATGTTTGCTAGTTTATATCCCCTTTTTCTTTATGTGACCATGTTGGTCATATGGTAATAATTACACTGTACAAGCCGTCACCTTGGGGCTTCTTACTCAATGTAATACAAATTAGCTCCAACCCCTAATCTACAACTTACCATTACCAAATGTTCTCAATATTTCTGATTCTGTGTGATCAGCCTTGTACAGTCATTTTCTCATTGTATTGCATTGTACTGTTATACATTTTTGTCTTGTCTAATAAACGTTGATTATAGATAAAAAAGAATGGAGGTTTAACAGAGGTTTAACGTATCACTTAAAAATCCCATTGAAATCAATGTAAATCTTATGGCATCCATTATGTTTAGGCAGAGATCCGTTATCTATGGGTTTTTTGCATGGAAAAAAATAACAGAGGCTGCAGTACTTTTACTCCGTTCTAAAAAATAAAAAAAGCACACACATGGATAACGGATCCATGACAAAACTGGCCATAACGGATGACATATAATTTACATTGATGTCAATGGAATTTTGAACTGATACGTTAAACCTCCATTCTTTGCTTTTTTAACGGAGGGAAGGAAAAGTAGTGTGAATTTAGTCTAATAATCTCTGGATAGGCTTTAACATGATCTTCCAGCACACCCTCCTTTGCTGCTCCCTGTGCTATAGTTAATGAATAACTGAATATTACGTAGTGCATGCAGATAACAGTACAGAAGACTGTGATTTCCGTCTCTCAAAATATGAGTGGAGAGTTTGTGGAAATGATAGCTGTGTGGCGATAAACCCCAATTACCAGAAAACAGAAAACGCACCATGGTAATGTATGAGGCAGGTTTTTCTACCGTTTTTCTTGCTAGCTTGACTTTTAAGTGCTTTGTAACACAACCCTCCACCAGTAAACACTGTAGCATTAGCAAGTACTAGGTACGGAGTAGATTTCTGTCATGTGGATGATTTCTCAGGGTGTTTTCCATATTAGCATGTGAATGAGATTTGTGTAAATCCCATGCAGTGTGCTCTAACTGTACATTGCTGTAGTGTTTCATACAGGGCACAATGTGTCGCAACTACTTTGTTCAGGTGACTGAAACTCAGATATTACGCGTGAATCCACCCTGACAACAGTGTGCTGCATGGCTCACTTTCAGCAAAGAGCATATTCTCTATATTAACCCCTTAAGGATGCAGGTTTTTTTGCTCATTTCTCGCTCTCCACCTTCAAAAATCCATAACTTTTTCATTTTTACGTGTACAGACCTGTGTGAGGGCTTATTTTGTGCGTAACAAATTTTACTTTCCCGTAATGTTATTTATTTTAACATGCCGTGTACTGCGAAGCTGAAAAAGAATTCCAAATGTGGAAAAATTGAAAAAAAAACGTTACGTTCTTGTGGGCTCAGTTTTTACGACTTGTGCGCTCCAAATAACACCTCAGCTTTATTCTTTGGTTCGGTGCGATCGCGGTGATACCAAATTTATATAGGTTTTATTGTGTTTTAATACATTTTCAAGGAGTCATTTTTTGCGAAATGAGCCGACCTTTACATTGCTACCATTTTTAGGTCTGTGCGACATTTTGATCATTTTTTATTCCATTTTTTATGTGATGTAAAAAGCTGTAAAAGTCGCATTTCGGACATTTGGGCGCCATTTCCCGCCTCGGAGGTCACCGCCGGCCGTAACCATTTTTATATTTTGATAGATTGGGCATATTGGGACGCGGCGATACCTAATGTGTCTGTGATTTTTACTGTTTATTATGTTTTATATCAGTTCTAGCGAAAGGGGGGTGATTTGAATTTTTAATATTTTATTAATTTTTTTATTTTTTAAACTTTTTTTTTTCTTTTTTTTCCCACTAATTCTTAGACGGTACATTAACCCTAGATGGTCAGATCTCTCCTACCATATACTGCAATACTTCTGTATTGCAATATATGGCATTTTTGCAGCTCATTCATTACAATGAGCCACTGGCTCATTGTAACGAATCTGCAGATGCCAGATAGCCTCGGGTCAAATGAAGACCATGGCAATCGATCGCCGCCCCCCGATGACGTTCGGGGGCGCGGCGATCGGAATAAAGATGGCCGTCTTTTAAATGCCGCCGGCAATGAAAGGGTTAATAGCCCGATCGGTGCAAGCACCGACCGCGGTTATTAGCCATGGGGGTTTGCTGCAATATGCAACAACCCCCACCCTTGTATGAAGGGGACTCAGCCCGTGAGCGCTCTTCATACATTCCCTATACCTCTGCGCCGTAGAGCTACGGCGCAGAGCGTTAAGGGGTTAAGCCCAAACAAAACAGCTTACAGAACAGAGGTACACAATTGTGAGGTTTATTGTCATATAAACATGTATGTATATTGTGTAGTATAAAAGGAGAAGGGTCTATTCTCCGCAAAACGGAAATCTACCATCAAAATCAGGTATGATAAACCTGGGGCACTCATAGATGCTTATATTTGTTACCATGGTCTCTTTCCTTCTAAAATAAACTTTTAAAATTATGCTAATGTTTTAAAAATTATTCTGGGGGCATTACTAGAGCTCCTCCATACTGTAGCTTCACATGCTTTTATACTGTGCAAGTGCAGGTCACCCGTGCAGGTCACCCCTCCTCCTCTGTTCCCTCTGCACTTTCCCCCCACCCTCTGCCTACTGTAATGGGAGAGTTCCTGCATGGTGTTACAACATGGAGGGGCTGAGGTAACGCCCCTCAAAGCCCTTATGACTCATTAGCATAATTTAAAAACTTTATTTTAGAAGGAAGGAGGCTATGGATAACAAATATAAGACAATTACCTAAGTCAACAAAGTGCCTGGATCTATATGGGTCCCTGGTTTATCATGGTTGATTTTGATGGTAAAGTTTTGTCAAAAAAATAATAATAGGACAAATTGAGTTTTGCACCAAAAAGGATTAACTAGTAAGTTAACATTAGTTAGATATTCTTTGGCTAGAGTATTAATATAAGGTATACAGTGGTTCCAATGTTGGCATTGGCTGCTAGGAGGGTCATGCCAACCACTTAACTAATAACCAGACTCAACCATTAATAAAAATATGGAGTTGTGCATGGAGGGAAAACAGCACTCAATGTGCTGCAGCCCCTTATAACAACAGTCAGATTCTCATCAATCAAACATATTTGACCAGTTCTAAGGAATTTTTCTATTTTTTTCAGACTTCCTATGTACAGAAAAGTGACAAACCACGTGGTTCATAAACTAGAGCATGCTCTCCTTTGGGACATGAGAAAAAAACTGATGCCTTCAGATATATTTTCAGCAGCATCTCACATGGAGTCACACTGAAGAACTGCAATGTCTTCCTTCTCTTTACCAGCTGAGAAAAATAGGAGCAGAAAACCAGTGGTGTGGCAGGCAGAAACCCCAAAGTGGGGGGATGCCCCAAGCTTCTCATTTGATTACTATCACCATGGTACACATAAAGAAGAGGGGACCTTATCTAAACACCTTGATTCTGTGTTTATGGAAAACAATGGATTGAAGCCTGTCCGGCATTTTATCCCTGACTCCTGGAAACGTTTCTTTAAGAAAGGCAAGACAAAAGGAGAATGTTTCACCTTGAAAAACTTAGAAGATGCCCATAATTTACCTTCAATTTCATCGCTCGGAGATGTTAGCAGGGAATCTAGTCTTGATGACAAGAGTCATGATTTTAATCAGTCATCTTCAACCAATATCAGTGTTGCTCATGAGATCAAGCCAAAGAAAACTCCAAATTCTGTTGAAACGAGTCAGGTGCGCACCAATTATGGAGAAAAGGTAGAAGCATACAAATTAAAATATTCCTACATGAAGTCCTGGCCTGGATTGCTAAGGATCATGGCTGGAATACAGTTGATTTTTGGTGGTATGGTGTTTGCCTGTACCTGTGCCTACATACAGAAGGATTACCAGTGGTATAATCTTTTTGGAACGGAACTCCAGAGAACATTGCCAGATGGCTACAGTTATTATGGCCCAATGACTCCATTTGTGATTATTGTTGCCAGCTTGGTTTGGTTTGTCACTTTAATCCTTTTGGGATTAGGGCTCACTCTATACTATCGGACCATTCTCCTTGACTCCAACTGGTGGCCTCTCACAGAGTTTGCCATTAATATTGTCATGTGCCTTTTATACATGGCAGCAGGAATTGCTTATGTCAACGATATAAACCGTGGTGGTCTATGCTACTCTATTTTTGCTGTAAATCCACTGATTGTTGCATTCTGTAGGGTAGAAGGAGGACAGGTGGCAGCCATAGCCTTTCTCTTCTTCAACATGGTCTTGTACTTAGCCACTTCTTTGGTGTGTCTAAAAATGTGGCGGCATGAAGAAAATCGCAGGCAGGCTGGAAATATTCAGGTGAGGGGGTTTCACATGATGAAATCTCACTCATTCTTCCCCATATGATGATGAATGTCTATATTTCATCCGCTTTATTTCCTCTGTAAATATATCTGCTCTACTTTGCTTTTTCATATTCCTGTCTGTAAACATTGTATTTATTGTGTGTTTGGTTATCATTCATTATATGTTGGATAAATAACTTGTTTCCACTTTGCAGAAGGGTAGGTTGCACATTTGAATTATACAGTATCCATTATAAGTCTGATGGTTTCCCACAATACATAACAGCCCACCATCGCTTTCAATTTTGCAACCTTTGCAGCTATAATAAATTTAGTTCTTCTCAAAACAGTTAACAAAAAACCTATTATCGTTGAAGTTATTAACTTTGGAGGATGAATCTAAAAAAGCATTTCCCAAACTGCCTTTAAGACTAATGATTTGAGGAATTCCCACAGACCAAACAGATTTGATTAATACCAATTTCACTACAGAACTTAACTTCATAACCCCTTGACTAAAACCTAGGGCTTAAAGAGGACCTGTCACCAGATTTTGCCTGCCACCCCCCTGACTAACAATGCATGCTGATAAAAGGTTACAAGTTCTCCCTATATCACCTAAAATTAGCTCTTTGTGGGGCCCTGTACCTTAATTACAGTCATTTTTCTGATATGCAAATGAGCTTTTCTGACTCATCTCTGGCAGTCTGAGAGAGGAGAAGAGTCAGAAATACCAGTGAACCATGCTTGTTATTCTGACTGACAGCTCTGTGTCTCTTCAAATCACTACCCTGCCTCCTTGTACTTATGGACTGTCTGCTAATATTCAACTACATCTTTGTACAGATGGGAAATATTGTGTCAATTTTACACAGTGCCTTGTGTTACATTCATGACATGTGACCAGTGACATCATCGCAGATCTCTAAGAATTCTAATATTAGCAAACTGTACACCATGTATGTGATTACATGAAATCACAGCAGCCTCCATGGAGGATGGAGAGGTGTAGAAAGAAGTCCATGGAGGCTGCTGTGACTTCAAATGGTCCAATAGATGCGTGGGATACAGTTTGCTATTATTAGGAGGCTGAAGTACCTGAGATGATGTCACTCTGGTCACATGACATGAACTGTGACCAGTAAGGAGGCATATGGCATGAGGAGTATTAGATGGCAGGAGCCAGATGAGCCCCTGGACAAGCCGCTTCTGATGCCAGGTAATATAAGATAAAAGGTGATTTATGGGGATGTAAATGAAAAATTTTTAGCTAAAAGAAGGGTGTCAGTCAGTTAATAGAGCTCTATAGGAACCTGTCACTGGCTGTATATGTGCAAATATGGTGACAGGTTCCCTTTAAAGGGAATCCGTCATCATGATTTACCTACCAAAACTAACTGCTATGTTATGTGGGGCTATAACCACATCAGCTACTGATACCTTTGTTGGTTTTGGGGGGGCATTAGCAGAGCACCTCAGAAGTCAGGTCCAAATGCACAAACAACGTCCTCTGCTACATTTCCACTACCCAGCGCCTTCTCTCATTCTTCCCCCTTCAGATATGTCACACTTGAGTTCAGCGAGATGCACTTTAGCACTTTAGCTGCATTTGTAAAAAAAAATGTTTTATGAAATTACATTTTTATGAAATTAAATATATACAGTGTCTCCCCTCTAAATTAATTATAACATATATGTGCCATCTCCTTTAGTTAGTTATAATATTTACAGTGAATGCATTTTAATGTATATTGTGGTCCCTTTAAATTAAATATAATATTTAAAAAGTGCATGCACCACATTTGTGTCACATGCGACCCTTTTGTGTCGCAGCTGCACTATTCTTCATGCAAAGCAAATTTCTGCACTGAAATCCTTGTTCCAGTGCTCAATCGGACCGCACCCCACATTTAACCTGCAAAGTCTGACAGAATTGTGTCGCACAGCCTATGTTAAAGGTGTGCCAAAAAACAAGTGGTGCAATCCGTCGGAGCTGTACAGAGGGCGCCAAATTAATGAAGAGCGTGTGCCAGAAATCCTGAATCTGGCGCACCCTGCACACTTCACAGGCAAACTGAACATAGTGTAGTTTGCATTGTTCTTAGTAAATGTGCACTGGAATGCATAATTATGAAAAAAATAAAATTTTCAAATTGCACTATTTCATGGAAAAAGGCTCATTATACCTCTTGCAAGGTTCCTTCAGCATTATATTCCATTACATATTAGGTGGCCTAAGACTATTCTGGACTCAAGGCTTCAAACTTCCAAAAACTGTCAAGTAATGAACTCCTTTGGGACTAAGTCATTTTAGAACTTCAGGACCAAGCACAATTTTTAAAATCAGCCATGTGTCAATATATTTGGTAATACCTTTAGAATATTGCAGCTTATAGTGGCATCTGTCACTGTTCCCTTCCTTCTTCCACCTTAAACCAACATGAATTCAGCCTGGGAAGAGAAAGTAGAGATGCTGCAGCATATATATAACCTGACTAACCTTGACCGTCACTTCACTTCCTGTCCAACCCCACTACTTTAATGCTCCTTCCCAGCATGAATTATAGTACATGGGATCCCCCTCAGTTCTCCTTCACTTGCAACCTGCTGCCACTTTCTTATTAAGTTTCCACCATGATCTCCAAATCCTATGCCATTTTGTCTTCCCTGACATCATGAACCCTAGTCCCCTGGGTCCGTTTTGTCTCTCTTCTTACCATTTCAGCAACTTGCGAGTGTGTTGCTTCCTGTCTACAGTTCACTCAGAGAACTCTCTCGTTCCAAAAAAAAAAACGTCTGCCATCTTGTGCTTTCTCTGGCTGCCTTGGCTTTTCCACCCAAAGCCTCAGACACCTTGTATGCTCCTCGGCCACCCACACTCGCAAATTATTGGCCTCAGTACAAACACCGATATTGGGGGGTTTCCTTTTTTATTGTAGCCAGTGCTTTGTAAATCACCAAACTATTTATAGGAAAAATATTGGTGCAACCACAGTACACGTTTCAGTTAAAACTGCATCATTATCAGTTTTGAGGTAGTTTTAGGTTTAGTTTTGCTAATTTAACAGGCGAAAGACATGAACTGAACAGCTGAATTTGAAGGGAAAACCTGCTCAACAAATGTCATTCATTTGTTTAGTAATGTCTTTCACTTATTACAAAAACATGTGGCTGCACCATCACAGTGGCAGAAGCTAGACAGAACTTATTGGGTAGTAAAGTAATGTATTAATGAAAAAAACTATTTTGTACCACCTGTTGTGCATTAATTTATGGAAAGCGCATCCGGTGTCAAAATGCTGAATTATAATCCTTGCTAATAAGTTTAGATTCCATACTGTAATACATATGCATTTCCATCAATAATAACCAACGTTAATTTGCTCAGAGTTATAATGTTGTATATTTTTTTCTTTTTACAACTGTACAGAGATACATCAAGCCAAAGAGGATAGTTTTTGAAGATGAAGTTCAACAATTAGGTGATGTGAAAGGGAAGGTCACCAAGACCATCCACTTTTCAGAGAAAGGGAGTGACACTGGAGCTTGGAGTCGATCCATACCCACTGGGCACAGGCCAAAACCTTATGTGGTACCAGATTATCTTGTGTAAGCATCTAAATCAATTAAACAACATTATTTTAGATATTGGAAGGTATTTATCAGGACTGAAATAATCGCAAATGCCAGCGTATAGCTAGCACTTGCAATTATTTTCCCTTTTTTGCCACCTCCACGCCAGGAGATGCAGTAGGCTGATGTATCCAGCTGCGCCAGAGAGGCGGCAGAGCTATCATACGCCAGCGCATGGGCCCAGCGCTCTTGGTGCCTGCATACTAATGTAATGAAACCACTGTAGTGCTCCACAACTACACTGCACATGTGTCGTAGGTATGTCACATGCTCAGTGAGACTGGGGTGTCCGATGTGCCTTATGAGACTAAAAGGATAGTTGTGATTTGGGACACTAAACCGTATGTTCACAAGGACCAGTAGCTGGTTTGATGCCAAAATCTTCCTGACATATTCTCTTTAATTCAGTGCTCTGCATAATAAAAGAACAATCATGGATACCACCTGATATAATTATTGGACCTACATGCTGCAAGTGGAAAAATCCAATGCCAGTAGGTTAGCACAATATGGATCCATAATATGCTTGTGAGCACGAGCACTTATCATGTGAACTGTTTTGGCTTCCTTTATCACATGGTAGAGGTGTCTTGGCTAAATAATATGAATTTTAAAAACATTTATAAAAGAAAATAGTGGCTTTACAATGTAAGAATATGATTGCATGTTCTCTTTCATTTGATTTCTTAAATTCCCGAAAGAAACTTTAAACTTATTATGTAGGTTACTCACCTTAGTGCACGAGAGAGAAGGAAATTAGAGTCCCACTGGATACATGTGTATCCAATTAGCAATTTAGGACTTTTGCATATTAGTAATTTCTACTATGTTATCTGGGATAATTGTGTATAATCTTGTCCATTTTGCAGCAAGTATCCAGAGATTAAAAGTGCAGAGGAACGGGAGAATTATAAAGCTGTATTTAATGACCAGTATGCTGAGTATAAAGAGCTGTATTCAGAAGTTAGAAGTGCCTTACAAAAGTTCAAAGAGTTGGATAACATGATGGAAAAATTAAATGGAGGATCACAAAGTCAGAAGGTAAGTCCAGACAAATAACCGTTTTTATACTTTAGAAAAAAGGGACTGGTTGATTTTCCTTATTTAATGTATTTTGAAAAGTAAGGGCTCACAAGTACGTTGGGGGGAATTCATTAATGTGTCGCATAGCCTGACAAAGCATGTCCCTTTTACTGAGGCCACACCCCTTGAAAAGTGCCAAAAAAATGGCATTAAAGCTAGAAGATAAGTGTGTCTGAAGACGTTTTAGACAGCTTTTTTGGTGCAAATCCACCAGATTTGGACTGAGGTGTCTGGGGCCCACCAGTGAAATTGATTCTGGAGGACCACTTACTATTACATTGGAATATTAATTGTACATCTTTAGTCCACACTGAATCAATGCATTGTGTTTTGAAACACATTGCAAACACATCACTATTAATGATAGTAAAAACACAGGTCTGTTTTCAGTTTTTTACCCGTTGTGTTTACAATTGTTTATAAACATAATGCAGACACATAGGCCCACATTTATTGTGCTCCCCATTCCTCCCTCTTATTTTGAGCCCCTCTCATCTCCCCCACTTATTGTGAGCCCTCTCTCATCGTGGCCCTGTTACCTCCCCTGTTATTGTCAACCCCCTAATCTCACCTCATATTTTGCCCCCATTCAACACTCTCCTCCTACTGTGGCCCCAACAAAAATCAAGAAATTAGTAATTAAAGTCCCCTAAAGAGACAAAAATATAATGTAGAAAAAAATGAAAAAATTTAAATCAAATTTAGACCAAATCAAAGCGTCGTTAGGGACATATACCAGGTGTTTTCTGCATCATGGATATTAACCTTTCCGACGACCCCTAGCATGTCCTCCTCTTGATCCCTACCTACCAGCAGCACTAGGTCTGTAAGTACAGAGTTTATTATTTTTATGTGCTGTATACTGGGGCTGGCTGACTGTATACTGGGGGATGGCTGACTGTACACTGGGGGCAGCAGGCTGTACACTGGGGACTGGCAAACTATACACTGGCTATACACTGGCTATACACTGGAGCTGGCTGGCTATATACTGGTGGCTGGCTGGTTGTGTACTGGGGGCTGGCTGGCTATATACTGGAGCATGGGCTGGCTATATACTGGTGCAGGGGCTGGCTATATACTGGTGCAGGGGCTGGCTTTATAATGGGTGCTGGCTATATACTGGAGACAGGGGGCTGGCTATATACCAAGGAGTGGGGGCAGGCTGAAATATATAAAGAGGCAGGGGTCTGGCTGGCTATATATTGGAGGCTGGCAGGCTATATACTGGGGGCTGGCTGGTTATATACAGGAGCATGGGGTGGCTTTATACTGGGGCAGGGGCTGGCTGTATACTGGGGCACAGGCTGGCTGTATACTTGGGGCACAGGCTGGCTGTATACTTGGGGCTGGCTATTTGCTGGAGATAGTGGGCTGCCTGGCTTTGTACTGAGGCTATATACAGGGGGGCAGATGGCTGGTTGGGTATATACTGGGGGAATGGGCAGGTTGGCTATCTATATACTGGGGAGGCTGTGACCAAGGCATTTCCCAGCCTAGGCTTATAATTAAGTCACTAGGTTTTTCCAGATTTTTGTGCTAAAATTAGGGGCCTCAGCTCATATTTAGGTCAGCTTATAATCGAGTATATACAGTATATTGGTAAATGAATAATATCCTGCCCCCACACACACACAATTACACACACATTACAAAAAACATGAGGTAAAGTGGTCAAGCTCATTAAAATAATACATAACAGTCACAGCAACACTGGTAATTAACTCTTTCACTAAATTAACTCACTAAAATATAAAGTACAAAAATGAAAAAAAAAACCTAATATTTAAATCACCAAGTTTTTTATTTCAAAAAAAGTTTTAAAATATATCCTTAAAAAGCATAGCAACGTTAATAGGCCTTGTGGCAAAATTAGTCAATTATTTATGGTGAATATGTTAAAAATAAAGAAAAAAACATTCCATCTAATTCATTGCAGAAAAGCCAAGTCAACCAAGCCAATAACAGCAAATAATTCAAAACAAGAAACTTAAAAAATAAACAAGCTGTGTTGTTCAGTATCAAACATTAATCCTTTAGGGCCAGGTCTATGTGGACCTTAATGACCAAGGCCTTAATTGCAGCCAGCCACCCCATGCAGGAAATGCCCCATGCAGAGAGTCCCCCAGTTATGAAGTGCCCCATGGAGCCAGCCCCCCCCCCCACTGATGGTAAAATGCCCCATGAAGCCCATTTGTGAAATGCCCATGCAGCTAGGCCACCCTCCCTCTACTGATGAAATGCCCCCTGCAGCCCCACGGCATATAAAAAATAAACTTACATACTCACCTTCCAGCATTGCTCCACGGTGCTCTCTGGCTCCTCTTCTTTCTTCTCTCTGTGCGTAACAGCCGCAGAGGTGCGTCCATGCGCTTTGCCAGCCGGCACACATTATGATGTCATCAGCGGCAACACCACCACATCATAGTGCGCACCAGCTGGCAGAGCACCTACTGTTACATGCAGAGAGAAGAAAAAAGAAAAGCCGGGGAGCCGCATGCAGCATCCGGACCGCTGAAGGTGAGTAGGTAAGTTTATTTTTTATAGACTCATGTATAAGCCGAGGTGGGGTTTTTCTGAACAATTTTTTTTGCTGAAAAACTTGCCTTATACTCGTGCACCGGTGAATTATGTATAGGGCAGGGTGCTGTGCAGCATTTATTTTACACCACAGTAACACCCCGGACCGGCCCACTCTCAGCCGGCTGCACCGCCCTTCACGCCCGACTGAAGGTGACTATAAGCAAGCATTTGTGATTATTTCAGGCCCTGATAAATATGCCCCAATAGAGTAGTTTGCACAGTCCTTAGTAAATGTGGGCCAATACTTCTTACTTAATATTGCTCGTATAGAAGTTTGCTTGTTACCACTCATAAGAAGCCTATAAACCTTCATTAGATGTCTATAGAAGCTCTGATGAATCACTGTGCCTCCTTCCTCTGCTTTTGCCTGCTCGAAATGCCCCACCACTAGAGATGAGCGAACATACTCGTCCGAGCTTGATGCTCGTTCGAGCATTAGCGTACTCGAAACTGCTCGTTGCTCGGACGAATACTTCGCCCGCTCGAGAAAATGGCAGCTCCCGCCGTTTTGCTTTTTGGCGGCCAGAAACAGAGCCAATCACAAGCCAGGAGACTCTGCACTCCACCCAGCATGACGTGGTACCCTTACACGTGACCCGAGGCTACCATGGCAACCGATCGCCGCCCCCGATGACGGGGGCGGCAATGAAAGGGTTAGTAGCCGCGATCGGTGCAAGCACTGACCGCGGTTATTAGCGGTGGGGGTTTGCTGCAATATGCAACAACCCCCACCTTTGTATGAAGAGGACTCAGCACGTGAGCCCTCTTCATACATTCCCTGTACCTCTGCGCCGTAGAGCTACGGCGCAGAGTGTTAAGGGGTTAATGACGTGACCCACATTTTGTAGTCACTCTTTTTGGAACACACTACAAAATATACAAAATAAATTCTTTCAAACCACATTTCAACTCTCAGACAGGTTAATTCTGTTAAATCTCGGGCATAACTTAAAACTCTTTAATAAAAATGGAATTTACTAGGAGTGGCCAAAATTGTGATAGCTACAGCATGGTTAGACCCAAACTCTCCCGAAAATTATGGATTGGTTACATGAAAGTAAAAAGCACTTTTGAGAAACTCGGGTGTACTACACAACGCAGAATACTTTGAAAACGTATGTGTACATCAGAGACTTTGATTGATACTTGACACCATCTTGTATATTTTCTCACTAAAACACAACCTAAAAAGCTCCTTAAAGGGGCCTGTTCTTTACCCTTTTTCTGACACTATTCCCTCCCCCTACTATTCTACAGTTTGACATGTGCAAAATGGTTTATACAGTATATACAGTTCAGAATTTCTGTTTATACTTTTAATACTGCAAATTTATTTTTGTACATTTATATTGTTTCCCAATTCCCTTATATTCTTCAAAAAATCTTCAAAAATATGCATGCAAAAAAAACATTTCGACTGGATTTTGATGCACCAATAGCTTCACAAGTGCTGACGTGTATTTTCTGCAGCTATTCCCCATTGTGTGCAGATGAAGCTGAACGTTCAGCTACCATGGGAAAAAACTATGGTGAAAACCCAACACTCCTCATCTCTTCATGAATACCACTCACATATTGAAGCATCATGGTGGCAGCATTATGCTGTGGGATGGCTAAACTGAGTGCAATAATGATGGATGCAGGAAATATGGAACTATGGAACAAAACAAAACAAAGTGAATATTTCCACACTGTAAAGTGTGGTTTAAGGGCAAAAGCGAAATCTGCACTAAATTTTATTTAATTTTTGATAGATCAGGCATTTTGGGAAGTGGAGATACATAACATGTTTATGATTGTATTTGTTTCTATATACACTCACCGGCCACTTTATTAGGTACACCTGTCCAACTGCTCGTTAACACTTAATTTCATCCAATCACATGGCGGCAACTCAGTGCATTTAGGCATGTAGACATGGTCAAGACAATCTCCTGCAGTTCAAACCGAGCATCAGTATGGGGAAGAAAGGTGATTTGAGTGCCTTTGAATGTGGCATGGTTGTTGGTGCCAGAAGGACTGGTCTGAGTATTTCAGAAACTGCTGATCTACTGGGATTATCACGCACATCCATCTCTAGGGTTTACAGAGAATGGTCCAAAAAAGAAAAAACATCCAGTGAGCGGCAGTTCTGTGGGCGGAAATGCCTTGTTGATGCCAGAGGTCAGAGGAGAATGGGCAGACTGGTTCGAACTGATAGAAAGGCAACAGTGACTCAAATCGCCACCCGTTACAACCAAGGTAGGCAGAAGAGCATCTCTGAATGCACAGTACGGCGAACTTTGAGGCAGATGGGCTACAGCAGCAGAAGACCACCAGGGGTGCCACTCCTTTCAGCTAAGAACAGGAAACTAAGGCTACAATTTGCACAAGCTCATCAAAATTGGACAGTAGAAGATTGGAAAAACATTGCCTGGTCTGATGAGTCTCGATTACTGCTGCGACATTCGGATGGTAGGGTCAGAATTTGGCGTCAACAACATGAAAGCATGGATCCATCCTGCCTTGTATCAACGGTTCAGGCTGGTGGTGATGGTGTCATGGTGTGGGGAATATTTTCTTGGCACTCTTTGGGCCCCTTGGTACCAATTGAGCATCGTTGCAACGCCACAGCCTACCTGAGTATTGTTGCTGACCATGTCCATCCCTTTATGTATGATGGCTACTTTCAGCAGGATAATGCGCCATGTCATAAAGCTGGAATCATCTCAGACTGGTTTCTTGAACATGACAATGAGTTCACTGTACTCAAATGGCCTCCACAGTCACCAGATCTCAATCCAATAGAGCATCTTTGGGATGTGGTGGAACGGGAGATTCGCATCATGGATGTGTAGCCGACAAATCTGTGGCAACTGTGTGATGCCATCATGTCAATATGGACCAAAATCTCTGAGGAATGCTTCCAGCACCTTGTTGAATCTATGCCACGAAGAATTGAGGCAGTTCTGAAGGCAAAAGGGGGTCCAACCCGTTACTAGCATGGTGTACCTAATAAAGTGGCCGGTGAGTGTATGTTACATGAGTATGAAAGGAGGCTGATTTCATAGATTTTAGGTTTTTGTAACATTTTTTAAATTTTAACTGTATTTTTAGACCATCTAGGGCAGTGATGGTGAACTTTTTAGAGACAGAGTGCCCAAACTTCAACCAAAATCCACTTATTCATCCTGAAGCGCCAACATTTAAGAAGTAACTTATTGCACCTGTTCTTCCACATTTTTCAATTGGATCGGCCACCTGAGGCCACCAATATAGTTGAAAGAAGGAGGGCAAATTCAGATTATCATTGTAGCTACTCTCCAGGGATTCCCTGTAGAGGAAGAATGGTGGGTCCAGCAGGATGACCTCCATAGATAATGCAGTTCTGTTAATTCTGATAATGCAGTTCTGTTTGCTGCATTATGCAGCAAACACCCACCTGGTATGGAGAGGGCTCAACACTTGATCTTACTGATCTCTTACTGTATATGACCTACGTTCTACCTTCCGGGGCCGCATGTGCCATGAAGCGAGATGAAAATCTTGCTTCAGGCGGCAGAATGCGGATCCCTGTAAAGGGCGGCGATATTCGCCGCTCTAATGTGCGGCAAATTGCCGTTGCCGCCCGAATTGCCCACCAGCTAAACAAATCGCGCCTGTCTGTTTAAGAGACAGGCGCGATTTATTAGCGGAGCGACGCAGCGCCTATCTGGCTGCTGGCATTGCTCCGTTCTAAGCAGAGACACAAGGGGCGGATGATGATGTCTCTGATCAGAGCCGCAACTGACAGGAGAGCAGCGAGAAGATGGGAGCCGTGCGCCGTGGGAGCACCCTGCCCGGATGTAAGTATAAGTTTTATTATTTTTGATGTCCCCTTACTAATTAAATATGGGGAATATAGGATTATATAGTTAATATAACTGTGTAGGGGTTAGGAAGTTTTCTCTATATATTTATATATATCGGGCCATAATCCTTTTGTTGGGGGGGGGGGGGTTGCTGTGCATTTTATATGGGGCCATAATCGTTTTTATACTGGTGCCGCAGGGGGCATGCTATTAATATTATATGGGGCCAGTTTAATATTCGCCTCAGGCAGCAAATATGCTAGAATCAGCCCTGCTAACTTCCAGGACCGTATTCACGATTATAAGGTCCTAGACAGATTGGTCATGGACAGGATTATATTTGTGGCCATTTTATTGACAGGAATGGCAGCTGATGAGGTAAACAACATTTCTAAACTTTATGTATCAATTAAACTGGGCAAAACTATTAATAGATTTACATTTCTAAATACCTAATATCCCTGCCCCCCACACTTATACAAAATCTCTGAAATAATGCAGATCTCTCCTGACATCTCTCCCCCCCTGGAAATAAGAGTACAACAGACAATATACAGGTCGGAAAACAAGTGTACAGACTTGCTGAGAATAAAAACTACATTATTTACTGCCCCCCACTGGTCAATTTAAAATATTCATGAATATGTTGCTAATTTGACATATTAATGACATTTTTACTTTTATGATTATATAATTGATTGTGCACATTAACCCCTACGGGACTCAGCCTCTTTTGGCCTTAAGGAAACGGCCCCATTCTTCAAATCTGACCTGTGTCACTATAAGTGGTTATAGTTTTGGAACGCTATGAGATATCCAGGGGATTTTGAGATTGTTTTCTCGTGACACATTGTACTTCAAATTAGTTTAAAAATTTGGATGATATCTTTTGTGTTTAGTTATGAAAAAAAACAAAATTTGGCAAAAATTTGGAAAAATTCTTTATTTTCAACGTTCTAAATTCTCTACTTTTGATGCAGATAGTCATAGCTCCCAAATAAATTCATAACTTACATTTCCCAAATGTCTGCTTTGTGTTGGCATGGTTTTTTAAGATTCCACATATTTTACTAGAATGTTATGAGGATGTTATTAGGTATCATTTTTCACATTTTTTGTAAAATCACCAAAACCCGTACTTAGATGGACCTGCTCAACTTCTAATTGACACTGAGAGGCCTAAATAATAGTGAGACTCGTAAATTACCCCATTGTGGAAACTACACACCTCAACGTATGAAAAACCACTTTTAAGAAGTTTGTTAACGCTTTACGTGTTTTATAGGGGTTAAAACAAAATGGAGGTGCAGTCTGCAAATTGTAATATTTTTTCACAATACACCCATTTTGGGTGGAAAATTAAACATTTACAATGGATTAAATGAATAAAGGCTCCACAAAGTTTGTTACCCAATCTCTCCCGAGTACACGGATACTCTATATGTGGTGGTAACCTGCTGTATGGGCGCACGGCCGGGCATAGAAGGGAAGGAGGCGCCATCCAGATCAGATTTGCTATGTCACATTGTACAGGCTATAATTTTTTTCTTTTTTTTAATGTGGACCTATAGGGGCTTATTTCTTTTGCCACATGAGATGCACCTTTCTGGTACGTAATTTGGGGGAATCTATAGGCTAATTGGTGAGATTTTATTAACTCTTTGTTGGTGGAGGAAATGAAAATCATCACTTTTCAGGAAGATTTTTATGGGAGTTTTTTTGGCTGTTTACCATACCATAAAAATAGTATATTATTTTTATTCTATGGGTCGCCACGATTACAAAAAGACCTCATTTATATAGATTTTTTATTTTTTTCCCATTTTTACTGCATAAAAAGTAATTTGGCAAAAATGTTGTTAATTTTAGCATCACCGTCTTTCATATGCATAACTTTTTTATTTTTCGCCTCACAAATGTGTTTAAGGGCTTATTTTTTGCGAGAAGGATTGTTCTTTTTAGTGGTCTTATGTTAGAGTGCATAACATTTTTTAAATCCCTTTTTAGAGCATTTTTATAGGGTATTAATTGAAAATGATCTTTTTTCTGGAGCTTTTTTTTGTTTTGTTTTTTACGGGGTTCACTTTGCGGATCTAATAACGATTCTGTTTTATTATACAGATTGTTACGGACGCAGGGATACCAAATATGTGGGGGTTTTGTGTATTTTATTCAATTGTACTGAATAAAAACCAATTTGGAGAAAATCTTGTTCATTTTAGCATCACCATCTTTTCATATGCATAACTTTTTTATTTTTCGGCTGACAAATCTGGTTAGGGGCTTATTTTTTGCGAGAAGAGTTGTTCTTTTTAGTGGGCTTATTTTGGAGTGCATAACATTTTTTAAATTACTTTTTAGAGCATTTTTTTATAGGGTATTAATTAAAAATTATCTTTTTTCGGAACGTTTTTGCGTTTTTTTCTACGGTGTGTACCGTGCGGGTCCAGTAACGATTCTGTTTTATTATACAGATTGTTACGGACGCGGCAATACCAAATATGCGGGGTTTTTTGTGTTTTTTATACTTTATTAAGTGTTTTTATGGGAAAGTGACATTTTAGGGGCTTATATTTTTATGTATTTATTTTTTATTTATTATAATGTGTAGTGTTAACTGTTTCTGCATATTTTACTTAAACATACTTGAACTTGAACCAGTGATGCTCTGATCACTGGTTTAAGTTCAATACACTGCTCTACAATACTATTTTATTGTAGAGCAGTGTAAACTGTCTGAGCAAGCTTGCGCATGCTCAGACAGTTTACAGTCAGACCCAGAAGGGGTCTGACTGCCATGGAGACCGGGCAGCTCCGGGGCACATGCCAGTCCTCGGAGCTGCCCAGAAATGGATCGGATCCCCCGGTAAGCGGCACAGGGGATCCGATCCACAGCGCAAACACCCTTACACGCCGCGGTCATGTTTGACCGCGGCGTGTAAGGGGTTAACACCCGCGATCTGAGCCGTTATAGAACGTCCCCGTGCGCTAAGCATCTAGCCCCGGGGACGTACTATAACGTCCTGGTGCCCCTAGGGGTTAAGGCATCTCTCACTCGCATCACACTTGCAACGCGTGCTGCCCGGATCGCACGGCCCAAACGTTGCAAACCGGAACTGAACTCAGCATGTCAGTTCAGTTTTGGTTTGCAGCGTTTGGGCGGTGTGATCCACTTTTTAAAAATGCACTTTTTTGCCATTTTGAAAAATCTAAATAAATTCTATAAAGAGTGATCAAAAGGTTACACAGTCCAAAAAATGGTAGCAATGAAAAAGTCATCAAAAGTCGCAAAAAATGACACCAACCAAAGCTCCATATAGCAAAGTATAAAAAAAAAAGTTTAGCGCCAGAATATGGCAAATTCCCCAGAAAAATTGGTTTAAATTTTGAATGTATGAAAACATTATGAAACCTATACAACTTTGGTATCCCCGTAATCGTACCGACACATAGAATGAAGTAGACATGTTATTTGAGGCGCACACTTAAAGCCGTAAAATCCAAGCCCACAAGAAAACAACGAAAAATGCATTTTTTCCCCATTTTCACTGCATATGGAATTTTTTCCTGCTGCCCAGTGCATGGAATATTAAATACCAATCACTATATATTGCAATTTGTTACACAAAAAAACAAGCCCTCACAGAGCTCTTATGTGTAAAAAGTTATAGATTTTTAAGGTGGGGAGTGAAAAATGGAAATGCAAAAGCAAAAAAGGGCCAGGTCGTTAAGGGGTTAAAATCATCACATGCACATATTTGGTGTATTATCTGCATTTGTTACTTTCATATCTGCATTTTAGGTCTATTTTTAAACATCCTATTTGTTGGAGTAAAGATTTTTGTGGCTTTAGTTTTTTGAGCTAAGAATGGATAAGTTGTTCATCTATATTACCCACTCTGTTGAAATCCACTTTTTTCCCCCTCATTTTTATCACGATATGTATTAAAAAATATGAATTATAAAATTTTGTATAGGCATTCACTGTCATTCACTGTAAAATCTGCAATTATGATTATATTTATATAATTGATCTTTGTAAGGGAAGCTTGACAAAGGCTTCAGTAGAGGCTTAAACGTTGCGGTGTGGTATGACTAAATCCACTTAATTTTTCACTTTGAGCTGCGGAGTGCTGCCTTTTTCTTGGATATATTTTAAGGAGTTTTTTTCTGTTATTTTTTTGCTGGCTCTGAACCCAAATTCTATATATTCTTAGTGCTGCTCTGGATTTTTTCTTATATTTTAATAGATTTTTAAAAATTAAAACCTTATTGTCCAAAAACAATGTCTTTGTTTCACCAGTAAATGGCAGTATTGAAGGTGATCTGTCATGACCTGTAATACATAGCTTGTGACAGATCTCTCCTAATGACAGGTGCTGTAGTCTCCGCAATGACACCATGGGGGGTGAGAATCATCCCAAGATGGCAGCACCCACAAACCACCAGGAATATCTGTGTTCTTTTGCCCATATTAATCTTTTCCTGTTATTAGCAAGTCTCTTTCTTTGCCACTGAAGGCCAGCATCCTGGAGTTGTCTCTTCATTGAAGAGATTGATACTGGTGTTTGGCAGGTACTATGTAATGAAGCTGCCAGTTGAGGACCTGTGAGGCACCGGTTTCTCAAACTAGAGACTCTAAGGTACTTGTCTATTTGCCTTGTTGTGCAGCAGGGCCTCCCTTTTCTCTTTCCAATTTGGTTAAAGGCGGTTTGTGCTCTCCTCTGTAGGAAGATGTGCACACCATTGTAGGAAATCGTCAGTTTCTTGCCAATTTGCTGCATGGAATGCCTCCATTTCTAAAAACAAGAATAGACTGTCGAAATTTCACATGAAAGTTTTTTGTCATTGTTTGCTCTATGAAACTCCCAATGTGATGCTCCAGATTCTCAACCAGCTCAAAAGAAGGTCAGTTTTATAGCTTCTCTAATCAGCCAAACTGTTTTCAGCTATGCTAACAAACCTAAACATCAATTAGCCTTACACAGTTAGCAAACGCAATGTACCATTAAAAGTACCGGAGAGGTGGTTGTTGTTAAAAAACAGACATTTACAGCTAGAAAAAAATGCAAATTACACAAATTATGGTAATTGGATTTCCCTTATAGCCTCCAAAGCGGCAAAACAGAAGGACTCCCCCAGGAAACAAAAGGACTGGAACCCTTTAAATATAGCCCATCCTCATAACTAACCAGATAAGTCTAATGTTCATATTACATACATAAAATTACATATGTAATTTGTACATTTGTAATTTCTCACCTGACGAAGGTTCCGGCCCGGAGCCGAAACGCATAGTGTTTTCTATTAAAATATTTTATGAATACAAGAGTCCATCTACCCACTGAGTGTAGCAGCGCCCACAAGAACGGGACAGTACCTCGAGTACCTTGTGAACCTTCACTAAAAAGATGCAACGTTATGATCACAGTGTGAATTTTTCTGTCCACTGTGTAGGTCCACTGTAGGGGTCGGAGTGACTTGGTAGATGTCCATTAAGTAGAGTCGTTACTTTTTAACTTGCAGTTGGAAGTACCTTTTATTTGCCAACTATGGAGATTACTTAAAGGGAACCTGTCACCAGGAGACCCATTTTTGGCACTCCCCCAGTCCCCACAGAGCATAGTACATACACTACCAGAGTGTTTTTGTATTAAAAATTGGTTTTACAGAAAAAAAAGATATGTTCTATTGAACCTTCCATTAGCATCTGCTGTGTGACTAGGCAGTTGCCCAATGGGAGGGGCTGGAAAGGAGCAGTCCTCCCCACCCTTGGGAAACATGTGACCTTTTCAAATATATGAATAACTCCCCACACTCGGGATTGGCTGTAGAGGAGCAGTGGGGGTCGCTAAGCCAAGTGATGGGTGTTTTCATATATTTGAAAAGGTCACATGGAGTAGCTGTTCCTTTCCAGCCCCTTCCACTGCCTAGTCACACAGCAGATGTTAATGAAAGGTACAATATAACATATCTTTTTTTTTCTGTAAAACCAATTTTTAATACAAAAACACTTTGGCAGCGTATGTACTATGCTCTGTGGGGACTGAGGGAGTGCTAAAAATGGGTCTTTTTTTTTTTTTTACACAAAATGGACACAGTAAGGCTATTGGTTGATGAGACAAGTGATAAAAAGGTGGTTTCAATTTACATATCAAAGCAGTACAGAACAGTGGAAGTTATACCCCACAAAAATGTCAATGTCTCTACAACTAGCCATGTTGCTTTCAGCATAGTTAGAGCTTGAAAAAAATATCTCATCCCATTAAAAAGTCATTTTATTGTCTGCTGAAGCATGGTATTCTTCTTGAAGGGTTTCCCCAAGGTCATTGGGCTTCGGGGGCACAGAGAAAGTAGAATGTACACAGGAACTGAACTCTGCTTTAATGATTGGCTGATGCAAATGTCACCCCTTGATGGAAATCTACTTTATCTTTGTAGATCCATAGGTAGATTGCCTATACAGGCGGTTCCCTACTTAAGAACACCCGACTTACATATGACCCCTAGTTACAAATGGACCACTAGATATTAGTACTTTATTGTGCTTTAGTCCTAGGCTGCAATAAACAGCTATAACAGTTATCACAGGTGTCTGTCATGAAGCTTTAGTGTTAATCTTGATTCTTATGACAACCCAACATTTTTAAAATCCAGTTGTCACAGAGACCAAAAAAGTCCTGGCTGGGGCTACAATGATAAAATATACAGTTCCGACTTATATACAAATTCAACTTAAAGGGGTTCTCTGGAGGTGGAAAAACATGGCTGCAGTCTTCCAAAAACAGCGCCTCACCTGACCATGGGTAGTGTGTGGTATTGCAACTAAGCTCCATTAATTTCTATACAGCTGAGCTGCAGTACTGGCAGTAAACATGGTCAGGTGTGTTGCTGTTTTTGGAAGACTGCAGCCATGTTTTTCCACCTCCTGAGAACCCCTTTTAAGAACAAACCTACAGACCCTATTTTGTATGTAAACCGGGGACTGCCTGTATCTAACTTTTTCCTATACCTTTTGTACTATTTTCTATAATGCATTGTATTTGATAGATTTGCAAAATTACCTAGAGAAACTATTCATGGCATGAAGTAGCTTCTGTGAGCTGCTGCGGCTAAAGCTACTCCGCATCCCAAGTAGCCTGCAGAACCACCTCCCATGCTGCTTGTGAACACAAGAACACAGACCGTGGAGTTGAAGTGGCTCCCAGCGTGTTGTGGCTGGATGGAAGTCCTGTGCATGCCGCCATGATTACATGCTGGGATGTATTGGTTTGACAAACCCGGGTTTTTCAAACCAATACATCCCTGTGATTCCATATCCGGCACTACCACTGTACCGGACTCCGGGAAGACGCAGCACACTCCACCCACTACTACTGGAGAACAAAAAGTACCTACCCTAGATGCTTAAGACACAAGGTGTCTCCAGGTGAGCAGACACCCTCTAACACTTCACCTTACATCCAAAGTTACCTATTGCACTAGGGGCGCCGCCCGTGTCTCTTTCTATTTTTCATGATTACATGCTGACCCATGAGTATCCCTAAAATGTGGTCGGTCTTGCTGAACGTGGGGGTCTTGTTTCTTCATGAACGGAGCAGGTGCACATGCCCGTTCTGCTCCATTCATCTCTATGGCGCTGATGGAGATTGCCGTGTTACAGTTAACAAACACACACTTGGTACCACCAAGTTTTTCCTCTGTATATTGTTTATGTTGTTTGATAGAAAGCAACAAAATTGTTATTTTTTAAATTATATTTAGTTTCAACTTATAAAAGCAAACCTACTCTCCAAATTCACCATATTGAGCCACTAACTTCAGTTCAGAGTAAATAACGTTAAAAAAAAAACAAGCAGATAAAAAGAAGTCATTTTATTGTATTACAAAAACATTTGGCAATATTTCATATTTTAGTTTGTCGAATTGAGGAAATCAGGACAAAGCTCTGTAATTTTACGGATTTCAGGGAAAAAAAATGCCTCACATTTCTGGGGAGAAAAAAAAAAAAAAGAAAAAAAACAAACAAAAAACAAAACCATGTAACGTAATTCTATGCAATCCGGTGCCATGTTAAGCAGTAAACTAGAAAGAAACTCATCTAATAAGGCCTGTTGCGTTGGTCATTTCTAAAGTCATTCCTGGAACGAGAACAGAAAGGTAATTGATTAAACGTAAAGCTCAGGGAACCCACCATTACAAGGAAAATAAATAATTTTTCAAGCGAACACAGATGGCAGAAATAAGTCTTTTATAATAAAGTCTGTATTTTGGCATAATGATTTCCTGATACTTAAGCTCAGCTCAAGGAGCAAATTGCAATTTTAACGGCCACAGACAATTTATGGGATTTCTGTACTGCAATTCCTTTTAGCTTTACACTGCAGCTCTGCTAGTTGAGACTGGTTCCTGAACAGAAGTTTACACTCGCCAGGAAGCCAATATAAGGATCAATTACTGTACCACCTTAAAGACACGGCCAAAAATGGCCTTCAGGAGACAGACTTTATTACTTTTTTATTGCTCAAATTTCACAAAACTATTATAACTATTTTTTTCTGACATGGGCATATAAGGGCTTGTTTTTTGTGAGAAGATTTGCATTTTCGAATGGGTTTATTTTTATGGTAAAAATAGCATGATGATTCAAATTTATTAACTCTTCCCTGCAACCATACAGAATAAAACAGCTGTTTTGCTGCTTGTTTTTTATTTAAACATTTACTCAGGTCACCATACAGTATAACAAACATGATAATTATTCTCTAGGTTAGTACAGTTGAGATAAACATGTACAGGTTCTCTTATATTTTACCACTTCTGCAAATAAAAATGCCTTTTTATGGAAACGCCATATTCTAAGAGTAACTATTCCTCAATAAAAAGAGGGTTATTAGGGTACTAGGGCTATTATAGCTATATACTCGAGCTATATACTAGGGCTATATACTCGAGTATAAGCCGACACCCCTCATTTTACCACCAAAAACTGGGAAAACCTATTGACTCGAGTATAAGCCGAGGGTGTGGTATACAGCCTGCCCCCGTGTGGTATACAGCCTGCCCCCTGCCAAGCGAATAAAAAAAAATAAAAACCGTAATACTCACCCTCCGGTGTCCCGATCTTCAGCGTGAGGCTCCCAATCCTCGGCGCTGTACCAGGCGGCGACGGTGGCTCCTCTTCTCTCTTCTGTAGCCGGCAGATCACGTCCATGTGATCTCCCGGCGAGCGCGCACTAGGATACCGCGGTGTCGCGGCTGATGACGTCATCAGCCGCGACATCGCTGCATCTTATTGTGCGCCCGCCGGCAGATCACATGGACGCGATCTGCCGGCTACAGAAGAGAGAAGAGGACCCGCCGCCGCCTGGTACCGCGCCGAGGATCGGTAGCCTCGCGCTGAAGATCGGGACACCGGAGGGTAAGTATTACGGTTTTTATTTTTTTCTTGACTCGTGTATAAGCCGAAGTTTTTCAGCACATTTTTTGTGCTGAAAAACTCGACTTATACACGAGTATATACGGTACATCTGACCTTTTGATATAACATGCTTTTGGGAGGTAGGAAGCACAAAAATTGCAATTTTAAGTTTTTTATTCTTTAGACATCTGACAATACAGGTATAATAATGTAATAGATGCTTGGACAAGGTCGCTACGGACTTGACAATACCAATTTTGTGTTTAGGCAAGTTTAGGTAATTTTAATTATTTTATATACAAGTGTATATAGGGAAATGGGAGTTTTTTTTTTTTAACTTTATTTGAATCTTACTGTCCCACTAGGGAACTTACACTGGGGAAACCATAATCACCTATACAGAAGTACTGCAATTTATTGTGCTTGTCAGTGTTTTACTGACATTTTGCCTATGAGATCCAGTCTTGCACTGGATCTCATAGGCCACTGCACATGGCAGACACAGAAGTCTTTGTCAGACCTCTGGCTCCCATGGCAATCCCCCGGCACACCTCAATTATGCTGCGAGGGTCGGGGGAGTGACAGAGGAAACCCTCTTCCCTCCATCTCTCTCCTTCGCTGCCACGTTCGCAGTCAAACGCGGCAGCGAAGGAGTTAAACTGCCCAGCACGGAGCAATCTCCATGTCAGGCATACGCAGCAGGGTCCAGGATGTATGTAGCAGCCGATCTCCTGCTGTGGATCCATCAACAGAATTAAATGTTAAGACATTTGTTTTTGGTACATCTGATTATGTATATATTTTATGGGGCCAGAATTGTTTTATACTGGAGGGGATGCAGTATATGTTATATGAGGCCAGAGTCATTTATACTGGGGTGGGGGTGCTCTATATATTATATGGGCCCAGAATAATTTTATACTGGGGAGCTGTATATATTATATGAGGCCAGATTCTTCTTTTCCTGGGGGGGGGGGGTTATATATGGGGCCAGATTTCAGCTGGGGGGTAAACAGTATATTACTAAGCTGGGGCTGTATATGGGATACAGTATATTACTAAGCTGGGAGGCTGTATATGGTATTCAGTATATTACTAAGCTGGGGACTGTATATGGGATACAGTATATTACTAAGTTGGGAGGCTCTATATGGGATACAGTATATTACTAAACTGGGGGCTGTATATGGGATACAGTATGTTACTAAGCTGGGGTGCTGTATATGGGATACAGTATATTACTAAGCTGGGGCTGTATATGGGATATGGTATATTACTAAGCTGGGAGGGCTGTATATGGGGTACAGTATATTACTAATCTTGGGGGGGCTGTATATTAGGGGGTGCTATATATTCACATTGGTCAGGGGAGCACTGTATGTAATCATGTAGCATAATAACAGGGTGGGATATATTAGTTATAGGATACAATAGATTACTTTGCATCATGTAAACCAAATGTTACGGGTCTGTTTTAATAAATTGGCCGACCATAACCATTTTTATATATTGATATATCGGGCATTTTGGGACCTAATGTGTCTGTGATTTTTACTGTTTATTATGTTTTATATCAGTTCTAGCGAAAGGGGGGTGATTTGAATTTTTAATATTTTATTAATTTTATTTTTTAAACTTTTTTTTTCTTTTTTTTTCACTATTTCTTAGACCATCTAGGGAAAAAAAAAAGTTTAAAAACTATAATTAATAAAATATTAAAAATATCAGATCGCTGCTACCATATACTGTAATACTTCTGTATTGCAATATATGGCATTTTTGCAGCTCATTCATTACAATGAGCCACTGGCTCATTGTAACGAATCTGCAGATGCCAGATGGCAACCAGATGCCAGATGGCTACCATGGCAACCGATCGCCGCCACCCGATTACATTCGGGGGCGCGGAGATCGGAATAAAGATGGCGGTGCCATGAAAGGGTTAATAGCCGCGATCGGTGCAAGCACCGACCGTGGTTATTAGCGGTGGGGGTTTGCTGCAATATGCAACAACCCCCACCCTTGTATGAAGAGGACTCTGCCCGTGAGCCCTTTCCATACATTCCCTGTACCTCTGTGCCGGAATGTATATACTAAAAGTCTGAAACAAATGAAAATATGTCTAGGTTCTTCAAAGTAGCCACCTTTCGCTTTGATTACTGCTTTGCACACTCTTGGCATTCTCTTGATGAGCTTCAAGAGGTAGTCACCTGAAATGGCCTTCCAACAAGGAGGGAGTTCCCAGAGATGCTTAGCACTTGTTGGCCCTTTTTCCTTCACTCTGCAGTCCAGATCACCCCAAACCACCTTGATTGGGCTCAGGTCTGGTGACTGTGGAGGCCAGGTCATCTGGTGTAACACCCCATCATTCTCCTTCTTGGTCAAATAGCCCTTACACTGCCTGGAGGTGTGTTTGGGGTAATTGTTCTGTTGAAAAATAAATGATGGTCCAGCTAAACACAAACCGGATGGAATGGCAGCCGCTGCAAGACGCTGTGGTAACCATGCTGGTTCAGTATACCTTCAATTTTGAAGAACCTAGAATATTTCTTCTTCTTTATTTCTAGAATAAAGACATATTTTCAGTTGTTTTGTTGGGGTAGGATTTAAAACATCCTCTTTTAGTGTGCGTTGGCTGCATGTCTAATTAATAAGCATGCAAAGGATGACTCAGAACAAATTGCTGATGCAAGATTTGCTAATGCTGTTACTCAAGGCAAAAATCTGCACTGCACAAGCTTTATTTGGTTTCACAAAACTAGATAGAAATTATGAAGGAAGCAGAAGGGAGCAGAGAATTCCCAGCTCATGTGGTCTCTGGATTGGAGAACTTCCCTGCTGTTGCTGACTGACGTCATGTTGACATTCTTTAGCCTTGATTGTTTTGGTTAGAATCACGATGTCGGCGCCATCTTAAAATGAAATCAGCTAGGTTTCACATTTTAATGAAGTATATAAATCCACATGCGTTAATTTAGTTTTGATGCCTTTAGTGTGAATCTACAATTTATAAAGTCATGAAAAAACAGCAAACTCTTTGAATGAGAAGGTGTGTCCAAACCTTTGTTCTGTACTGTATATGGGTACAGATCAGTAGTACAGCCTGGCTTCACTGCAGAAGCTCTGTAGGTACACAGCCTGCACTATGAAGCAGATTACTTTGCATCATGTAGACCAAATGTTAGGGGTCTGTATTAATAAATTAGGGGTGTTGTATATTGATTGGTGCTGTGCAGGCTATAATTTCAGTAGAATATATATATATATATATATATATATAAAATGAAGGGATGTTTTATATGTGTGGAGAGTGAGGTCAGTTGTGTGAGGGGTATATATTATTTAGGAGCACAGTGTTGTTATCCAGGAGACTTTATACTGTAAGTGACTGTGGTATTTTTAGGAACGCCGGGTGGAGATGTGCTGCACAGAGCTGAAGATATCTGGTAGTGAATTCAGCAGTGATACACCATGGATTGGAGAACCTGGAATAAAGTCCTCCTGATGGAAGAGCTTGTCATCTATAAGGCACCAGATGCCACTAATGAATCCCAGAACCTGTAGCCAGTCACACGGTGTCAGTGAGCTGTCTGTGGGGATTTTAATTGTTAGTTAAGTTTTCAGAATTTACTGAACAGGGAGCAGCGGGGGGGGGGGGGGGGGGGCTTATACACGAGTATATACGGTACATCTGACCTTTTGATATAACATGCTTTTGGGAGGTAGGAAGCACAAAAATTGCAATTTTAAGTTTTTTATTCTTTAGACATCTGACAATACAGGTATAATAATGTAATAGATGCTTGGACAAGGTCGCTACGGACTTGACAATACCAATTTTGTGTTTAGGCAAGTTTAGGTAATTTTAATTATTTTATATACAAGTGTATATAGGGAAATGGGAGTTTTTTTTTTTTTAACTTTATTTGAATCTTACTGTCCCACTAGGGAACTTACACTGGGGAAACCATAATCACCTATACAGAAGTACTGCAATTTATTGTGCTTGTCAGTGTTTTACTGACATTTTGCCTATGAGATCCAGTCTTGCACTGGATCTCATAGGCCACTGCACATGGCAGACACAGAAGTCTTTGTCAGACCTCTGGCTCCCATGGCAATCCCCCGGCACACCTCAATTATGCTGCGAGGGTCGGGGGAGTGACAGAGGAAACCCTCTTCCCTCCATCTCTCTCCTTCGCTGCCACGTTCGCAGTCAAACGTGGCAGCGAAGGAGTTAAACTGCCCAGCACGGAGCAATCTCCATGTCAGGCATACGCAGCAGGGTCCAGGATGTATGTAGCAGCCGATCTCCTGCTGTGGATCCATCAACAGAATTAAATATAAAGACATTTTTTTTTGTTACATCTGATTAAAAAAAAAAAAAAAAAAAAAAAAAAAAGAAAAAAGTTCCTTTGACTGAAGTTCATCTTGAGTGTTTGTAGAGACTATTGTTTACATGCTTATTTTACATGATAGCAGATAGAAAAATATATTAGTTTAAAAATTACCTGCCACCCATCTTTCCTCCATAACCTCCTCTGTCACCACCTCTTCCACGTCCTCGATAGCCTCTATCACCACCATAGCCACCTCTTCCACGATCTTGGATTAAAAAAAAAAAAAAAAATTACACACATACATGTATATTTTTTATATTTATTTCTTAAGTATGCCTGCCGTAATTAAATTCAAGGAAGGGATCTTTCTGAAAAGTAAAGTAATGGTGAAATTTGAGAAGATTTGGGGAGAATGGAAAGAGACTATCATATAAACTGGTAATGTTAAGAAGGATAATGTCAGTGATCCTTTTAAACTTGGTTATAAATGAAGTCCAGAGAGGGTGCTATGATCGATCACCGTGATCTTATGTCATTAAGATATGTCCTGATTATGTTGTCTTACTATGCGGACATTTTGCTGGTTTTTAGTACGCTTTATTGAATTTTTTAAATTAAAATTAAAAATTGCGAATAATTGGTAAATAAAGACTAATGACTGGCCCAGTCTGCATATAAGTGGTAACATTAGTTCCACTGATTTCTGAAGTTTGTGGAAAGGTTAGATAAGCTGCTCTCTTGCCAATCTAAAAACAAAAGGGGTCAACGTTATTTAGCTTCCTATAAAAAGAAGGAAACAAACCTCCACTTTGCCTAGAATCCTCTGGTCTGGGTTCACTGCACTGGTTACAAGAATCCCTTCTGGCAAAGTTCACATTTCCACAAGAACTATAATAACCGAGACAATGTAGACGTTAAATATGCAAATTTTAAACATGATTATTTTTTTTAAATAATTGAAAAGGCTTACGGATTGGGGCACAACCAGTCGCCACCTTGAGGACCACCACTACCCCCTCTGAAAGAACCGCGGCCCCCACCAAAGCCGCCGCCACCGCCCCTGTGACCTAAGAAAATAATTTAAGATAAGAGATTAGCAAGAAAACATTTGGGACAAATTAATTTGTAATCTTTTAGAGGAGAATTGTTTGCAATATTTTCAACTTTTATCAACTTGATAGGGTTGCATGGCAAAGTGCATAAACTACTACTGCACGATGACACCCAGTTAAAGTTAAAAAATAGGCGGCAATTAGATCTATCTGCAGCTTGAATTTGAAATTGTCTTTAGCTGCCTGTATCTCCGGTTTTGTAGCTCATAAAGCAATAAGCCTGATGTAGCATAAAAACTTGAGATAGATGATAGAACAGAAAACTAAAGTGAAAATGAGAAGAGGCAGATTTGCCTGACTTGGGGGGGGGTTGGGGGGAGCGATTTCATTTCCAGGTAAATGGGTAAGATTTCACATAAAACAGGAAATGATAGAAAGGACATATCATCCCTTAACTAAAGGGAGATGGTTGTTTAATGGGGTAAAATCTGGTGGCAGGTTCTCTAAGTCATAGAACAGGAAGGGGCAAGTGAAGGGGGGGGGGGGGGGGGGAAAAAGGGGGAAAAAAAAAAAAAAAACCATTTGCTTTAAAGATTTCGAACTCTATTACTCACCACCTCCTCGCCTACCACCACCGCCTCCTCCTCCACCTCTCATAAACTCAGGACGCCGTGTAGCAAAGGATACTTTGATAACATTACCCATAAATTCTTTTCCTGTGTAAAAAGTACAGAAAGCTACCTTAAGGCTAGTTCACATCTGTTTTAGTAATTTCCTTCACTTATTTTACGCCAAAACCAGGAGTGGTTTAAAAAACAGAACCGGTGCAGCTTACAGAGATAACTGTTCTGTATGTTTGAGCACTTGAGGGCTCGTCAGGTGAGCACACTTATTTTTCCTACAGGCACATTGGGGGCAGGGGCTGACAGGCTATACACTATAGGGAACTTTAAGGGGGGGCTGTGACCAATGCATTTTCCACCCTCGGCTTATACTCAAGTTTTTCTAGTGTGTTAAAATTAGGGGTTTTGGCTTATACTCGAGTATATATGGTAACAAAGAAAAAAGTTCCTTTGACTGAAGTTCATCTTGAGTGTTTGTAGAGACTATTGTTTACATGCTTATTTTACATGATAGCAGATAGAAAAATATAGTTTAAAAATTACCTGCCACCCATCTTTCCTCCATAACCTCCTCTGTCACCACCTCTTCCACGTCCTCGATAGCCTCTGTCACCACCATAGCCACCTCTTCCACGATCTTGGATTAAAAAAAAAAAAAAAAATTACACACATACATGTATATTTTTTATATTTATTTCTTAAGTATGCCTGCCGTAATTAAATTCAAGGAAGGGATCTTTCTGAAAAGTAAAGTAATGGTGAAATTTGAGAAGATTTGGGGAGAATGGAAAGAGACTATCATATAAACTGGTAATGTTAAGAAGGATAATGTCAGTGATCCTTTTAAACTTGGTTATAAATGAAGTCCAGAGAGGGTGCTATGATCGATCACCGTGATCTTATGTCATTAAGATATGTCCTGATTATGTTGTCTTACTATGCGGACATTTTGCTGGTTTTTAGTACGCTTTATTGAATTTTTTAAATTAAAATTAAAAATTGCGAATAATTGGTAAATAAAGACTAATGACTGGCCCAGTCTGCATATAAGTGGTAACATTAGTTCCACTGATTTCTGAAGTTTGTGGAAAGGTTAGATAAGCTGCTCTCTTGCCAATCTAAAAACAAAAGGGGTCAACGTTATTTAGCTTCCTATAAAAAGAAGGAAACAAACCTCCACTTTGCCTAGAATCCTCTGGTCTGGGTTCACTGCACTGGTTACAAGAATCCCTTCTGGCAAAGTTCACATTTCCACAAGAACTATAATAACCGAGACAATGTAGACGTTAAATATGCAAATTTTAAACATGATTATTTTTTTAAAATAATTGAAAAGGCTTACGGATTGGGGCACAACCAGTCGCCACCTTGAGGACCACCACTACCCCCTCTGAAAGAACCGCGGCCCCCACCAAAGCCGCCGCCACCGCCCCTGTGACCTAAGAAAATAATTTAAGATAAGAGATTAGCAAGAAAACATTTGGGACAAATTAATTTGTAATCTTTTAGAGGAGAATTGTTTGCAATATTTTCAACTTTTATCAACTTGATAGGGTTGCATGGCAAAGTGCATAAACTACTACTGCACGATGACACCCAGTTAAAGTTAAAAAATAGGCGGCAATTAGATCTATCTGCAGCTTGAATTTGAAATTGTCTTTAGCTGCCTGTATCTCCGGTTTTGTAGCTCATAAAGCAATAAGCCTGATGTAGCATAAAAACTTGAGATAGATGATAGAACAGAAAACTAAAGTGAAAATGAGAAGAGGCAGATTTGCCTGACTTGGAGGGGGGTTGGGGGGAGCGATTTCATTTCCAGGTAAATGGGTAAGATTTCACATAAAACAGGAAATGATAGAAAGGACATATCATCCCTTAACTAAAGGGAGATGGTTGTTTAATGGGGTAAAATCTGGTGGCAGGTTCTCTAAGTCATAGAACAGGAAGGGGCAAGTGAAGGGGGGGGGGGGGCCGGGGACGGGGAACAAAGGGGGGAAAAAAAAAAAACAAAAAACCATTTGCTTTAAAGATTTCGAACTCTATTACTCACCACCTCCTCGCCTACCACCACCACCGCCTCCTCCTCCACCTCTCATAAACTCAGGACGCCGTGTAGCAAAGGATACTTTGATAACATTACCCATAAATTCTTTTCCTGTGTAAAAAGTACAGAAAGCTCCCTTAAGGCTAGTTCACATCTGTTTTAGTAATTTCCTTCACTTATTTTACGCCAAAACCAGGAGTGGTTTAAAAAACAGAACCGGTGCAGCTTACAGAGATAACTGTTCTGTATGTTTGAGCACTTGAGGGCTCGTCAGGTGAGCACACTTATTTTTCCTACAGGCACATTGGGGGCAGGGGCTGACAGGCTATACACTATAGGGGACTTTAAGGGGGGGCTGTGACCAATGCATTTTCCACCCTCGGCTTATACTCAAGTTTTTCTAGTGTGTTAAAATTAGGGGTTTTGGCTTATACTCGAGTATATATGGTAACGGAAATCCTAATGGAGCTGTGAAATGACTTAGACAAAGCAGGCTGCAAGAAGCAGATGTAATGTACTTGTTGGAACAAATCTTACCATCAAACCATTCAATAGCTGCTTTGGCTGAAGGAGGATCATCAAAAGAAACAGTTGCTTCTCCTTTAGATTTGCCAGTTTCCTTGTCAGTATAAAGATTTATCATAGGCTTTCCAGTCTTCTTATTAATCTGCAAAAATAGTAAGTAGACTGATCTTGCTGATATCTACTAATGCGATAAAGCATTAGTAATGGAAAAGCCCTTGAAAAGGCTCCCATTTTGCAACAGCATAATGTACCTTTATGATGCCAATCTGTTTGAAGAAGTCACCCACTTGATCAGGAGATACATCTTCACCAAGTCCTTGCACAAATATTGTGTTATTGTCAGAATTGTCCTGATCATCTATAAAATGAAAGTTGAGCTAATAACTGTAAATAAATAATTAGCGCGCGTGTGTGTGTGTGTGTGCGTGTGTGCGTGTGTGCGTGTGTGCGTGTGTGCGTGTGTGCGTGTGTGCCTTACCTGACTCAGGTTTATTACCATAATCTCTAGATCCTGAAAAGTACAAAACAAAGTATTGGGAACATTTTAAAGCAAAGATAAGTGCAACAATGAAAAACTTAATATAAAGTTATAACTTAACACAAAAACTAGGACTAACATCAACCTAAAACTTTAGCCTAGGCCTGAACACGGAACAAATTATTTCTGACAAGCTAACCTGCCTACCATTATAACTGCAGTTCAATGGTTGTGCAGGGGAAAAAAAAATAAAAAATCTTGGGAGAACCCATTAGTTTTTACATCCACACCATCTACGTAGAGGAGCGGAAGCTAACCTCACGTTCTGGTGCGCCCCACGCGATCTGGACATATTATAGGATTGACTGTTGCACAGCCAATCTGGCATATAAACTGTCCTAGCAACATGACTGATTGGGTGTTGGATCTGTTAATCTCTACATAATCAACATATAAAGAACTTTCTAAAGTTGACAGCCTTTTTACCCAAGTAGTGCAGCGGTATGTTACTAAGCTGCAAGTTACTGAGCATTTCTCTTCAACCCATCCCCATTTATTCCTAATGGAAATAGACACCTCTGGCATCACTTAGTGTCCTCTTAATATATGACAAGTCCCTTACTGCAGTCAAAACTATTGCACATTGAACTCATTGGCAAAGCCTTTATGTACATGCATTTTCTGTCTGTGCAGACCTGCTGTACTGTACTGCAGTGCATTTATGAAGACAGACTTTCAGGGCTTAGCACAAATGTTCAGTGGGACAGCAACAACAACTCTACACAATACCTTTTCAGGCTCAGTCAGAGCTTACTATGGTCCTGCAACCCATTTCACTTGTTAAGCCATGGATAAAGTGGTTTGTCAAATGTTATGACCATAGCCGCTAGATTAAGTCTTACAGGACAGCCTGTTACACTGTTCTGCCACTCACTACCACCTAGCTCTATCCATTTGACCCCTAGTACTGCAGACCTATGAATGACCTTTGTGTGCGCAATGTATTAAAATTCTGCCTCGCTCAAAAGGGGAGCAGCTTGTGGGATATTAGCCGCCGTGCATGGAGTAGACAAAAAGCGTTATTTGCTAGGGCTGTTACAGGGTTTGGAGTGGTTGTGTGCCCTCTGTGCACAAGAAAACATGACAGACAGCGTGGCAAACAAATTTTCCATTTGTTCCTATCGCCTAAAGTTTAGGGGTCTGGTTCAGGCCTTGAATAAGTTTTGACCCAGGCCAATGGAAAGTAAAACAACAGTAGTTGCGTCCTCAAGTACTATAGCATGGTGTGACTCCAGCAAGGCAACAAAAAAAACAAAAACAAAACTTATGATAGGTTCCCAGCAATGTCCTAAAATAAAACAGATTACATAATAAAAAAGGTTTAGGGTATCTTAATCTATCCTCAAATAAAAGAAACCATGGAAAAATATTTATATATCCTTAGGAAATTGACAGAATCCCTTTGCAAACTGTTTTATGAAGAGGACTTCACAACTTATTGAGGCTACTTTTATACTGTATTCCACCCATACATTTAAACACATGGATCCATATAGGCCATTAATTGCCATTAGGGAACGCAATTATCAGCGTCATTTCATAATTTTTTGCCAAACTAGGAGTAGAGACTACACAGAGAAGTAAAGTTGAAAGATATGCACTTGTCCTGGGTAGTCTCTACTACTGGTTTTAGTTCACAAAAACTAATGCAAAAAAAAAACAAAAAAACCTGAAGAAATAACAGATGCAAACTGACCGATCAAGGCATAGAGGGAGAGATCTCACAACTGATCTGAATGTTGGATCTGTAATCCCCAGTTTTAAAAACATAGCTTTACCCATCACATCTATGCAAAGTACAGGTTAAAAGCTGTATAAAACTTGTGACACTACACAGCTACAAAACAGAAAAAAATTGTCCCCATTTTATGGAGCTCTTGCATTGGCGGCTTTAAGCTTTTAAACTTGCTGCTGCTCTACCAGGGATGTTCCAGGTGCATATGTTGAAGTGCAAGCGGGATTCAGTTTATACGTAGCCCAATAATATCAGTTTGCTGCATATACAAAGTGTAAATACCACTGACACCCGTATATCCAGTAGACACTTAACTCACAAAAAAGTTCAACTGTAAAAAATTGTTAATTTTAATTTTCATACTATGCACATAGTATTAGTGTAAATTGAATGGTTTGACCAATAATTCAAATCATAACACAAAATTGGAGATTTAAGAAGAGACTTGGCTATGAAAAGCCATAAAAGTATTCTGCCCCAGTGGATGTGAGGGTGGTGTGACAAGCTCTATGTGGTTCAGAGCTTATATTAGGAAGCATCTGTTATTTCAATGGGTTAGAGACAAACCACCACCACCGTTTCATTCCTGTATAGAATACTGCAGGATGTTTTTCCTCTTATTGCAATAACCAAGTAGTTAAAGGATATCTAGCTTCAGTTTTACTTATGGTAGATGTGTCCCACTAACCAGCACCTGAGGAACTATGCTCCTCGGGACTACTTTGATTATAATTACAGGCAGTCCCCTGGTTACGTACAATATAGGTTCCTTGGCTTTGTACTCAAGTTGAATTTGTATGCAAGTCGGAACTGTATATTTTATCATTGAAGCTCCAGACAAAATTTCTCAGTGACGATTGGATTTTCAACATTTTTTGCTGTAATGGGAAGAAGGATTATTAATAAACCATCATTACAGACACCCTACAGCTGATCATTGCAGCCTAGGAGGACAGTAAAGCTTCCAACTTAAGAGCTTCACCAGAGGTCAGAGTGGGCAGAGGGGTCCGTCTGTAAGTTGGGCGTCCTTAAGTAGGGGACCGCCTGTATATTATAATTGTATTATAATTATAACTCAAACGCAGAGATAACGGCAATATAGAATTATAAAAATTAAGCTAAACAGTCTTGGGCACTCCGGCTAAATCACAGGAGCGCCTCATCTTTTAATGTATTTACTCCCTCATTACCACACAAGTCCCGTCCATTACCTGTTCCATGCAATGTGGACAGGAAGACTTGGATCGTAAGGGGCTAAATCTCAGCATATTGTGTTATAATAAGTCCCGGGGAAAAAAGTTCCTCAGGAACTGGTCAGCAGGACCTGCTAGTAAAAATGATGATAAATGTCCTTTAAGGGAACTTGCTTTAAGCAGCAAATAACCAGTAGGGGACTTTAAGAAAGCAAAGTAGTGAAAAAACCGTTCAGGGCCTGGAGGGTTACCTTCATAGTCCTTACCCTAGAAGCAGTGAGCACCACTTGCCTTTTGAATGCATCTTTGCAGATATATGACAGCATTTATTACTGGCCTGAAACAAGCCGAGTCCTGTTCAATGCAACAGGAATTCCACTCGAAGGATCTATTTTCTGGCACTTACCACCAAAATTTTTGAAGCCACCTCGGTCGCCACCGCTGCGGAGGAAAAAGTGGAGACATGATTTTTTTTGCCCCCCTTTATCATTAAGGGCTGCTGAACTCAAAAACCCAAAGCAGCTGTCAAGCTCAAAGTAGCTTTTCTCTTAATAACGAACATTATTGAAAAACAGATTTTATACCTTTTTTACATCTTTAAAGGGAACCTCTGACCTGACAAATGCAGTCTATCTTCAGGCGGCACGTGATTCAGCAGGAAGAACTGAACAGACTAGGTATAGTAGGATATCCAGAAGTACTTAAAATCTTCATTTAACCTCTGAACGCAAGAATAATTGACCCTGTACACTACAATATCAATTACATGCAGCCTGCAGATAGAGCTGCCTGTACCACAAATCGTTCAATTGGAAGAGTAGAGGGAAAACTGTACAATCTGAGCTGCAAAAGTGCAGAAGGTGGATATTCTTATAGTTACCAAACACTCAGACACAGATTATAAGGGTGGGTACAGACATCCATATTCCCAAGCTGAACACTTTTGCTGGTCAGACTAACAAGCCCGATTTAAACATTGTGGAATATATCCAAGTGCATAACCATATTCCATATGTTACTGTATGATGAAGCAGTGAATTAGTCTGCAGTAAATAAAGTCTAAAACTATGCAACTGCACATCACCACCAGATGTTACCCCATTAAACTACTAGCACCCAAAGGTAGGGTATCAGTTGTCCACTCAAGAATTTTATGTAAAACCGCCCCTTCAAAGTCTAGATGCAAATGAGCAAAGAGCAGTCATTTTGCCAGAGATGCATCAAGTTAAAGGCTGCACAGGGCCTTCAGACTCCATAGTGTGTAGCACCCAGGCAATCTTATCATGATCATATCATCAGGATTGTTGCTGTATTCCTTCCCAGACAACAGTTGAAATCTATGTCAGGCCTAATCTGAATTATATTTCATTCCAGCGCACTATAATTGGACTGATACTGTGCACCAGATGGATTATCCTCGCGTTAGTCCATGAGAAAAGTCAGAGCTAACTGGCTTCATTGGAACAACTTTCACATAAGTTTTCTAACATGTAAGCTAGCCACAGTTGAAAATATACAGAAATTTCTATACATATATAGAAAATATATATTTTTGCATATTTTAAAAAAGGGCAATAGGCCCAAGACGCATTATGAATAGAACTACTAGTAAAAACAAAAACACAGATTTGAAAAAACAAAGACTTAGATACGTCCAGTGCTCCGGGGTGCTAACTACGCACGCTGGGAGAATGGGAGGGAGTTGACGTCAAAGGAGAGGCCTGAATTGAGTCCCCTCGCAGCATGGGAAAGGTAGGTGCAGGGGCCTGTATAATTAGCAGTCTGGAGCGCAGGACAGCGTGTCGCTCTGTTGTGGTAATTATACTTTTTTTTTCCTAGGCGATCGTGGCGTGTCAAGACTAGTGAAGGACAGAGCCAGAATCAATATCAAGAGGAGCAAAGGCAAGTATTTTTTGTTTTATTTTTATTAAATGGTTAATTTCCTTTCACACGTAGAAAAAAAAAAAGCAGTGGCACTTACCGGTCGGATGAAATTAGAAAAGAGCTTTATTGTGCCACGATGCAGCGCGGGGAGGATGCCGAACACGGCAGGCAACGGACCGTTTCACCAACTATGGGCCACATTTATCACTTGTTTTTTCTGTTGTTTTTGCGCCTTTTCGTTTAGGCGCACCGTTTTTGCGATTAAACGTCAAATTAGCCGCGCAGCAAAAATAACCACCTTTCCCTCATCTATCGTTCAATTCCAGATGTTTTGCTGCGCCTAATGATATTCATCACGTGAGACTTTTGCATTTAGGCGCAAAAACACTCCAGCTCGAAGGTGGCGTTATCTGAGAAGAAAGCACTGAGCCCCTTTGCAGAAGAGCTCATTTCTAGCAGCAAAGCTCAGCCAGAAACTGGAACATATAATAGATACAATTAGATACATTACAGACAGGAGCTGCAGACTCTGTTTACAGGTCATCACCTTCTATTTACAAAATATTCTGCAAAACCTGAGCTCACAGCAAGAGAGGAGAAGTTTGCACAAGTTTGCAGAAGCTTGCAGAAGTTTGCAGATACTGCAAACAAGTGTCCCCCATGTAATTCTGCACAGTGTCTGAGGGGGATATTGTGCAGAATTACAGGGGTGCAGCAGGAGACCAGCACTGGGGGATCCCCTCTAGGAGAAGCCCCTGCTGAGGAGGTCACTGGGTGCAGGGTGTCACACACCTGGGTGCTGCTGTGAGTGTTATCTTCATTCTGGGATGTGGGAGAAGCAGAGAGGAGCTTGTAGCAGGATCACATGTAAGTGCCTGAATCTAACATTGCGCCTAAACTGTGTTAAAGTAAAGTGATTAATAAGAGGCAGAAAATATACTTATCACAGATGGTTGTAGCTTGTGATAATTCTGGCAAAACAGTGCGCCAGAATTTAGGCGCAACTACTACACTTAGGCGCACAGAAGTGATAAATGTGGCCCTATGTGCTTTCTCAAGCCTAAGACCTAGGCTTGGGAAAGGGCATAGTTGCGTGAAACGGCCCGTTGCCTGCCGTGTTCGGCATCCTCCCCGCGCTGCATCGTGGAACAATAAAGCTCTTTTCCTATTTCATCTGACCGGTAAGTGCCACTGCTTTTTTCTACTCATGTGCGTTTGGTTACTCTGGTTGAGAGTTGAGCACCACCGGGGATAGCTTATTGTTTGCTATTGCTGCCACGCTTCCCAATGCCATTTTTGGGTCCAAAGATTGATGTGAAGCGACTTTGCGGTGCCTCAGCGATTTTCTATATTGATTTCCTTTAATTATTTTTAACCTATCCAAGTTTGGAAGAATCCCGCAAGTGCCGGCAAGCCTCTCTTTCTCTCTATTGAGTTTTCTCCTGCCGAAGTTCTGCCACATCGGGAGTTGACAGTTTGCTTGCTGGAATCCAACTTTCCAATTTTGATATGCCTGTTCTACTGATTATTGAATCAAGATATTACACATGGTAAACATTAAAACCCCTCCTGGTTCTTTCTCTTCTAAAAGGATTTATCATCCAGCATCAGACAGTGATAAATCTGATGTAAGACTGTCTAAGGCAAGACATGCAGTTAAATTTAAACGACAATAAATTTACCCCCAAACCAACAATGCCTGCTAGTCAAGGGTTACAAGTACTCCCCATATGACTTAAAAGTAGCTGCCAATGAGGCGCTACACCTTAGAGACATTTTTCTGACATGCAAATTAGCTTCCTTGACTCAAAGATATGACTTTTCTCCCGGGCTTCCAGTGAACTACTACTTATTTTGACTGAAAGCTTTGTCTATTCAATTCACTGCCCTGCCTCCTTGTACTTAGGGACCATCATCAATATTCAACTACACAAACTAATAATTAATATCGTCACTTTTTTTCTATTTAATACACATTGTCTTGTGTTACACTCATGTCATGTGACCTGGGTGATGTCATCTTAAGTCCAACACCCTTTATATTTGCAAAATGTACACCATGTATGTATCTGATCAAATGAAAACAGTCTCCATGGACTTCTACTCCTCCCCATCCTCCATGGATGCATGCTGTGACTTCATGTGATCAGATACTTACATGCATGGGGTACATTTTGCAAATGTAAAGGGAAATGGGATCATACATTACATCACCCTGGTACATTGACATAAAATTCTGAATACTAAGGCGACATTAGGCATGGGAGAGGAGTAGATGGGAGGGGTCGGACAAGTAGGACATGCCAACTCTGATGCCAAGTAGCATCACATAAAGTTGATTTCATGGTGATGCAAGGGTAACAAATTTTATCTGGAAAAAAAGGTTTCAGTTAATGGGGGCTCTATGGAAACCTGTCTCTAGCTGAATTTGTAAAAATGTGGTGACAGGTTCCCTATAAGACACATTTGATAAATCTGCCCCATAGTGTTTTTTTATTTAAGAATTTTCTCTTTGTGTGAATACCCCCCCCCCTCTTATTGAGGATGGCAAAATAACATTCTCTAAGTCGATGTTATTAACAGCATGTCACTTATACAATTCTAACCTGTTCCTATCAGTACTGATATTGTGGGTTTTGGTTGGCATTTCTGACTGGTCAGGCAGGTCTGCCAGTCTGGTCAGTTTGTTCTCCGATGAACATCTCTTTTACTATGTGTCAAATATTCGTAGAATCTTCAGAAGCTAAAATGGAAGTTCAACCCCCACAATGGAAAATAGCGCCCAAATGTCTGAAATGCTACTTTCCCCCTCCATTTTGCAACAGCAAAAGTTTTAATAAAAAAAAAAAAAAAAAAAAGAAGAAGAAGTGATCAAAAGTTTATACAGTCCCCAAAATTGTAGCAATGTGAACGTCATCACATCTCACAGAAAAAAATGACACTGTATAAGGCACAGAATTTTAAAGCCGGGGAGTGAAAATGAAAACAAAAATGGCCTGGTCCTTAAGGGGTTAATCAGTATCAGACATCTTAATCTGATGCAGCAGAGAACTGTCTAGTTCTACTGTGCACTGGGCTAAAGACCAACACATTAATACATTTCCCCTATTGTGAAGGCTATAAAATACAGCCCCAAAAAGAAAATACAGCATGCAGCAAAAACAAATTGTTGAGTCTTTAAAAGGGGTTTTCAGTATGAGGTATACATGACATCCACAGGATAGGTCATCATCTTCCCCAATAGGTGCAAATTACATCTCTGGGACCCACACCCATTACATGCTGTTGACCTGAGGCTCACTAGCTTCCTGAAATGAGTGGTAGAAGGGCTTGACCATGCTCCCTATTCAAGTCAATTGGAGCAGTGAAAATAGCCAAGCGCCCCATGCCATTTTCTGCACCGACAATTTAAGAGCGAGCAGGTCTGACCACCATTACATTCAAGAGGAGACACAAGTTCATCATCCTTTTCTTCTCACAAGGGTTGAGATTTCAGAGGTTGATAGGAAATATCCAACATGGAAAAACCCGCAGAGAAGATGTATACATGTCAGCCTTAAGACAAGTGCAGAGTAGAACTTGATAGTGCTCAGGTGCGTCATTGTGTCTAATGCTGGATGATTAATCCGGTACAGTAGAACACTGGTGAGTTTGTCTAGTAAATGAGCCAAAATATTGACATTTCTGCTGCATTTCCAATAAGCCCACAACCTTTTTTTGGATTAGTTGCCTTAAATGGTCTAAAACTTTCAATAAAATGTGGAGCCCCCAATTTAGAGGCAAATTACTCCAGTATTTTGGTGTAGACAGATTGATATATTTAACCCAGTGCATTTTATTTCCCCCGAGTTCCAAAAATCACAAGTTTTTTTTTTCAAAATATTTGTAGGAGTGGTAAAATTTGGGGGGAAACTAGAACCGTACAGGTATTTTTATGCCATTATAAATAACCTTTGCTTTGGCCCGTAAAATTATTATTGTGTGTCTTGTTTCCATACTGGTAATTTCAGGCAAAAATGTAATTTTCTCCATGTCTCAATAGTTATCATTTTCTTGTGTAGCGAGTCATTTTGTTTATAAAGTGGGAAATGTATGTAATTTGGATATCTTCTACAATACATTGGTGCACTATCACCGGACTGTTTTTATAGTTTGGGACCTAAACACCATTGTTAGCAGCATTTTAACAAATTCAAAGGACTTTAATTTGTTTTAAGTTATTGCCCTTATATAAACTTTGAAACAATCTTTTTGCCCAATAAGCAGCAAGGATTTTTTTTAAATGCACCCATCTCTTCACAATAGTTTTTAAATAACCTTATTGCTTATAGTGTAATTAAATGCAATTATTTAAATGCATACTTAATGATTTCTAAGGAAAAGTTTTCACTCCAACTGTCAGTAATAGCTGACAATAGGTATGGAATTACAATACTTTGTTAAAAAAAAAAGTTCTATTTGTAGGATTTGGCAAATACATTCTAAACTTGTGACTTCTGAGGCCCAGTGTGGGCATGTCAACAAAAGACCAGAGGGCTGCACTGCAGAAACGGGAGCAAGGTAAATACCTTTTAATTTTCATTGCCCTTGCAACTTTAATGCAAATCCATCACAATTGACAAATCCAAACTTCTAGGTCATGTAGCGCTATGCACACAAATGACACCCATACCTTTGTTTTTATTTTCCAGCTACTCCTTCCATGCCACTTTATAAATATGCAGCTTAGGCTGAAGTGCTTTGGGAGAGAACCTTAGGACTCCGGCTCCACAGCAGTAACATCGCCCATTGCTGTTCTTCCACCAGGAGTGACATAGCTAATAGGGGAATAATGAGAGACAGTTCTGGAAGAACAGCAAGCGGTAATGTTACTGCTGTGGAGCTGGATTCCTGAGGTGCACTGCTAAAAGCCAACAAAGCACTTCTGCCTCATTTGCACATTTCTAGAGTCATCCTTTCCCTGTCACCAGGGTACCCCCACACCAACAAACCACACACAGTACCTTCTATATGGCTTTATCCATGGCATTAGAGCCACCATTCTTCTAAAAAAAAGACTTGGATTCCCTGGGTTACTAAAGATTAGTCATGTAAACAGGGTAGCTCCTGCATACAGGCAAGGTACCCTGCCCGCACTGGCCTAGATTACCGATAACCACCTCCTCCACCCCCTCCTCCCTCATGAATGAGGATGTTGTGAGAAACACTTTGTTAAGTTTAATAAAATTCCTGAGGAAGGGTTGAGGAGGAAGTTTGATTTCTTTTCACACAGTCAGTGCATCTCAAGCCCCTCCTACCTGAGGGAGTGGTTAATGATGTAGCAGAGCAGAGTCAACCAGAACCTCTTAAACTCCTCCTCATCCCTCCCTCAGGAATTCTCTTGGACTGCATTCTATAGATCTCACTCCTCCTTGGCTGGAACTGGGGACATCAATAAATCTTTTTTGAAAAATTCTGTCTCTAATCCCATGGATGGAGGCTTCTGTGGAACATGTATAAAAACTGTGTGGGGTGGGGTCGTTGGTGACAGGTTCTCTTTAAAAGGACATCTACCACCAGGATGAAAGACTGTATTGCAAATGACCCTGAGAGGCTACAGCCTCCATCAACACATATGGAGCCTGGGCCGCTCAGGCTCATTTGAATACAATGCTGGTGGTAGGTGCCCTTTAAACTCAGTAAAACTGATACTGTACATTACTCAAGTAAACGCAATAAGAGTTTTAAACTAAGCACTATATTTCATTCCCAACACATTTTACAGTGTAACATGGTTTCTATAAATGGATTACGAAGCTGGTTTATGAAACTGTCTGGGGGGGGGGGGAACACCCTGTCTGGGGGGGGAGAGTGCACCCTCTTTGCCCTTAGTGGCAAAAAATATGAAAACTGATTAATTGCTTCAGAGATTTTCATAAATCAGACCACACACACACACCACAAAAGGCAAAAGAGGCTTCCAAAATGTAAACCATGATATTCACTAACCTCATCCCAGCTGGTCTATCCGAGTCATAGCCACCACGACCTCTACCACCACCAAAACTTTGGGGTCCACCAAATCCTCGATCACCACCATACCTGCCATAATCACGACGGTCATCATCTATATAGAGAAATAATATGTTTAAAAAAACATATTAGCTAAACCCAAGCAGGTACAACAATGCAACAGATGCAGTCACATGATTGGCTGAGATAAGGAAATACCCATGTGGACCACTGGATTGTAGAAGGCTTAAAGGCCATTTACTGCCAGATTATCTGTGTTAGACTGTCCTATTATGGATGCTCGTTAGCATAGGGGATGATTACATAGTAGGTAAATGTATTCTATCAATTAATTCCATTCTGACATCACCCAGATGAAAGTGTGGCACTATTTTAGTATACTGTATATAATAACTACTGAGCATTTTAGCATTGTGTGTTAACAAAAGGCACATCAGCCTCGAAAACCCATAGCATTGTATTTAAAGCAACCTATAACCAGGAGTGTCATTTCTAGCTGGTGACAGATTCCAATAGCATATGCTATGCTGATTATTATTAAAATGCCTTTGTCAGCATTCTGAATACTCCTATTACTTAACTATTCAGATTACCTGGCTCACTGGAATCACTGTGTTGAATACCGGGCTGCTGCAGCAGCCCGTGTCTCAATCTCCTCTCATGTGTATTGAAAAGGCAGGGAGAGGGATGGTGTGGAGGACAGACAGATAACAGCACAGAGGCTGGTGCAGCTACAACATTTTAAAAGCAGTCCCTATGGTGAAAAACTTATTTTTACAGTCATGATCTGAATCCCACGGGCCACACTTGGCAGAGTAGGGTCAGTGGTGGAATTGCTTGTTTATGCAGGGGTCCTGGTAGCGGTAAGAACATAAGTGCTCACTGCTTGAGATTCTGCCACTAGTTGTATGCACCATAACCCGGACCCAGAGCGGAGCAGTCGTACTTATCGTTAGAGACCTCTCTTGCTCCAGATGCCGGACACATACAACCAGCGTCAGTACTCAGAGGAGAATAAAAACACAATAAAAAAACTAATTACGTATCATACACTTGTCCCTGGGAGCTACTCACGGTCATAGGGCCGATCAAATATAAGCCAAAGAAAATTCAAAGAATATAAAGTCAAATCTGAGCGGAGCTCCAAATTGAAATTCCTCCAATGTTTCTCAGTCAATCCTTTTCAGTAAAACAGTTAATATTCTTCTTCCAGTCCAAATCTCAAAATCCTCCAATTAGAATAAATTCAAACATCTACTGCGTTATTCAGTGTATCCTCCTTCGTTCACACCTTCCTTTTTAGCAGTTACGCTGGAAGAGATTCACATGCAGATAGCATGGTATGTTCATAACATTCAAGATTTATTCAATAAAATTTATATTCACAAACGATTATTAAAAATGCGCATATAAAAAACTCTCCGCCCGGCAGTAACAAGAAACTAAGGTCCCATGTGGAGATTGTTTTATATGCGCATTTTTAATCATCGTTTGTGAGTATAAATTTTATTGCATAAACTTTGAATGTTATGAACATACTACCTAAGGGCACATTCACATGGCCGTCTGCGGGGACGTACATGCGGCCGCAAATTTGCGGCCACATGTACGTCCCCATAGACGGCAATAGCGGCGCGGCGCAGATGCACGGCGGGCATACCGCTGTGTGAATGTACCCTAACAGCGTGGAAGAGGAAGGTTTGCCAGCAATTTAGTCTTAAAGAGGACTTGTCACCAGATTTTGACCACCCTGACTAACAATGCCTCCTAACATGCCTGGCTGACAGTGAACCACGCCCCATTATTGTGCCTGACAGCTCTGCGTCTCTTCAAATTACTGCACTGCCTCCTTGTACGTAGTTGAGAAAGGCTGGATGAGCATCTAGAGGCCATGTAGAGATCTCTAGAAAAGCAATTTGGACCGTAAACCAGGTGTCAATAAGGACCTGTAATTGATTTAGTGTCCCAAAGCACCCTGACAGGTTCTCTTTAAATCTGAATGAACAACTTCACCTTGAGAGGAATGGCTAAAACCCTCTTTCCGGGAGGGGTAGGACTGTTGTTGCCCACTATATCCTGATGATTCATAGGATCCTTGATTCTGCGGTTGTCCATAACCTGACCGTTGCTTTTGTCCATAGTCTTGTTGATCATAGGAATCTTGAGGTTGCGGTCGGCTGTTACCAGACTGGTTTTCATGTGATGAACCTTTGCTGCTGTACAAGGAAAAATCGAGATTTGCAAATGAAAGCCGTGCAAGAGAAACATGACTGTATAAACACGCAGCTATTTTTCTCTTTAACCCTTAACGATTGGCCTTTTTTTAGTTTTTGCACTTCCATTTTTCACACCCCACTCAAAAATCTATAACTTTTTTATTTTCCACATAAAGAGCTCTGTGATGGCTTATTTCTGGTCGAACAAATTGCCATTCGTAGTGACGGTATTTAATATTCCATGGCGCGTACTGGAACGGTGAAAAAATTCCAAAGCAGTGAAAATGGTGTGAAAAAATACATTTGCAACGTTTTCTTGTGAGCTTGGATACAGCTTTCACTTGTGGCCCAAAAGACATGTCTTACTTTATTCTTTGGGTTGCCTACGATCACAGGGATACCACATGTGTTACAGGTTTTTATAATGTTTTCATTACATTAAAAAATTAAAACCCCTGTACAAAAAATTTTTTGTTTGCCATCTTCTGGGCGCTAATAACTTTGTTCATAACTTTGTGTTGTACGGCGAGTGGGTGGTGTCATTTTTTGGCAACTTTTGATGGCGTTTCATGCTATCATTGTTAGGACTGTGCGACCTTTTGATCACTTTTATTATTTTTTTATATTTTCCAAAATGGTAAAAAAATTTCATTTTTGACTTGGCGCTATTTTCCGTACGGGGGTAAACGCAGTGAAAAACCGTTATTATATTTTGATAGATCGGACATTTTCAGACGCGGTGATACCTAATGTGTTTTAGATTTTTTACTGTTTATTAAACCCCTTAAGGACGCAGCCATTTTGTAGCTTAAGGCTCAGTCCATTTTTTGGATTCTGACATGCGGGCTTTATATGGGTATAACTTTTGAACACTGTTACTTATCAAAACGATTCTGATATGTTTTTTCCCACCATGTTTACTTCATTTTAGTGGTTAAATTTTGGCTGATAAGTTTTGCGTTTTATTTACACAAAAAAAAGAAAATATGATGAATTTCGGAAAAATTTGCCATTTTTGAATCATTGCGTTTTCAGGCAGATTTACCACCTAAATAAATGCTGAATAACATTTCCATTTGTCTATTTTACATTTCATAATTATGAAATGTCTGGTAATTTATTTTGATGTCAAGCGGCATTACAAATCGAATAGCGCTTTTCCGCTATTTTCAGAATGAACTATTTTGGGGATAAATAAATTTCAAATCTGCACCCCTCAAGCTATCAAGAAACAAGATTTACGAAGATGTTTTAACCCCTTGAGATCTTCATAGTAATTACATCAAAATGGAGGCGAAATTTAGAATGGTCAATGTGCGGTTAACGTCACTTTTTAGCCCTAAAATTTAAACATTTCCAAAAGATAAAAATAAAAACCCACCATACAATTTGTTCTACAATTTCTCCCGAGTACAGAGCACCCCCACATGTGGACCGTGACTTGTTTTATGGGCAGGGAAGGAGCACCCTGCAGCTGCCCGGATTTTACTTTCCTCATTGGCTCTTTTGAAGGCTATAAAATTTTCGCTTTTGCGCTATGCCATGTGACGGCATTTTTCTTGCGGGACGAGATGCTTTTTCCATTGTTAACATTTTGGGGTTGGTATCACCTATTGTTGAAATTTAGGAACTTCTTTGGAGAGCAAGGAGTAGAAAAGCATCAATTCTCTACGGTTTTTTTACTTTTTTTTTGTGGTGTTCACCGTATAGACTAATAATCATATATTCATTCTATGGGTCGAATAGATACGGGGATACCAGGCACGAATATATTTTTCTGCGTTTTACTTAAATTTGTAAAAATAAACCCTATTGTGGGGAAAAAATCTATCATTTATGATTGCCGTCTTCCAAGTGGCCAACTTTGTTACGTTTTTTGGCTACGGAGCTGGATTGAGGGCTGGTTTTTTGCGGGACACGCTTGTACTTTGCACCAGTATCATTCTAGAGTAATATGTTTTTTGATCACTTTTTATAGCATTTTTTGTGGGATTGGATATAGGTAAAAATCATAATTTTTGGGAGGGTTTATAAATAAGTTTTTTAAGGCGTTCATACGGTGCGGGGTTCAATAATTATTTATTTTTATCCTAGGGTTGTTACGGACGCAGTGATACTATATATGTGGGGTTTGTGTTATGATTTAGACTTTTTAGTTATAGGGCTTTTAGGTGGTTTGGGGCTTTGGGCATTTTTGGTGATTACTTTATTTTTTTATTGAAGAATTTTTTACTTTTTCACTTTTCCACCATGGGAATGAAAAAGCAATCATATGATTGCTTGTTCAACATAATCCCTGCACTACTTATGTATTGCAGGGACTTATCAATGTCCAGCCTATTGCACTTGCATAGGGTGGCACCTTGCAGTAAGATGAGTCCAGACGCCATCTTACACGACAGTTCCTGCAGGTTATAACCGGGGGGCAGAGTAGGACCCACGGACCGTAGCAATGATCGGTGTGCCCCGAAAATGATCGGGCGGCGCGCGATCGTGTGGGGAAAGACACCCCAGATGCATGGTAGATGCGGTCGCGATGACCGCGCGCATTTAACGGGTGATCACCCGCGATCAGAGGACAACTCGATCGCGTGGTGTGACAGGGGTGCGGTATCAGTCACAGCCGGCACCGCCGTGTTTCCCAATGGGGTCGGCTCAAATCGTTGAGATGAACCGCATCGGCTCAGCGTCCGATATATAGGACGCTCAGCGTAAGGGTTAATATTAAATATCAGTTCTAGGGAAAATTTGGGGGGATTGTTTGAAATTTTAGGTTTTTTTTTTAAACTTTTTTTTACTTTCCACTTTTATATTTTACAGACTCCCTAGGGTACTTTTAACCCTAGGTTGTTGATCGATCCTACCATATACTGCCATACTGCAATATGGCTTTATATGGGGATTTTACTCCTCATTCATTACAATGTGCTGAAGCACATTGTAATGAAGGGTTAAACGAGACAGCTTGGGCCTTCGTGAGACCCGATGCTGTCTGGCAAGGATCACGCTCCCGTGGCGTCACGGGGAGCGAAGATCTGCGCCAAGATGGCGGAAGCCTCCGCGCAGCATTGTAAGCCTCCGGCAGGCATTGCCGGCGGCGATCGCGGTGAAAGCCCCGCGATCGGTGCTAGCACGATCGCGGGTGTTACCGGTAAGCCTTGCTGCAATAGCAAGCAAAGACTTACCGCTATGGAGAGGGCTCGGCCGCCCCCCACAGGAGCCCTCTCCATGCACACGGGACCCGCGCGCGTCCATACTAGTACGGCGCGACCATCAGGGAAGGGTTTTTGTTAAGGGCACCCACCACAATTCTACCTATAAAGTTAGATAGTGGTGGTGAGATGGATGAATGGATGTGAGGATAGCCTTTTTTTTGGACTAATCCTACATCGCGGCTATCTTTAAGAAAACTTTAATCAGGGGATATGTAAATTTTTTTAAGCGGCTACAGTAGCCTCTTTTCTCCGCCTACCAATGCATCTTCGGTGCGCAGCTCTTCGTAGCTGCGCGCCCTCGTCCGAATACCCGGTATCTGCGCATGCGCAGTAGCTCTGGCCTCGGAGCTGCGGCCGCACACCGGCAGGCGTGCGTTCTGCTCATACGCAGAACGCCGGGTATGTGGACAAGGGCGCGCAGCTACGAGGAGCTGCGTGACGAAGATGCAATGGTAGGCGGAGAAAAAAGGCTACTGGGGCGTGGAGTAGCTGCGACATGTAGCCTCGTGTCCGGCTACTCCACGCCCCAGTAGCCGCTTTAAAAAATTTACATATTGGAACGCAGTACCACTCTCCAAAGCAAGTTATGAATACTACAGTGGTCTGGAAGGAAGGGGTGGGGAGGTTATCCAAAACACAGAGCAATAGATGAAAAAGCATGGGTGTCAAAATATTTAAGTACCCCACCATCCACCTCCCAATGTCAAGATTAGAATTCTTCAAAAGGGTGTGTTAAAACAATTTATATAGGTTTTATCATCTCCTTGATACTACTGACCAGGAATAAGGGCTTTGAAAAACTGGCTTTATTTTACTGTGCAGTCCAAATAAAAGAAAATGGTGAGAGATGCTTTATGACAATTTCACTTGGCATATGGAAATTTTCACCAGATTCTTGGCACATTGCGAAAGGTTAAAGGAATTAAGAAGTCTAACCTGGCTACTGGCAACTCAGAAGTTTGTTCCATAACCACCATTACAATTGCTGACTTTCATAGGGTGCATGAGAAGAACGGTCCATATCCTAAAAATGACACAAAAAAGTTAAAATAAGCCAAGTATTACATCACAGTAATAGACTAAACACTAAATTCTTTATATAATGGATGGGGGAGGGGTACAAATAATAAAGACCTTATACTCCCCTATCCCGCCTTTAGTGTGGCCTCTGCTTATTACTACTGCTGGCCTTTGTCTGCAATAAGAGGCTAGCTTAAAGAATGTAACTCCCTATTGTGAATATCAACTATAAGAAAGTCATGTTATGATTTGCAAATGGAAGGAGAACCCAAAAGTAACATCACCTCAATCTGCAGTGTAGGGACTTTCTTATCTGAATTTGGGTCTCTGTGTCTTATAGCCTGACACTGCTACACCCGTTTTCCCAAAAAATAAAACAGTGTCTATATTTATTTGCTCCTAAAGAGGCACTAGGTCTTATTTTCAGGGGATTTCTTATTTTTTCCTCAAACAGTCCTGTGAGTAATTCCATGAATTCTTCCCCATGTCATAACCTTCTGCAACATCCTAAAGATTTCCTAATACTAAAAGGTATGGGGGAGCGCTGCAATGACTGCCGCTAGGTCTTATTTCAGGAGAAGGCCTATAGTTTCTAAGCTAAACAAAAAATTGTACTAGGTCTTATTTTCAGGAGTGTCTTATTTCAGGGGAAACAGGGTGGTATCTATGGGCAATTTATAGAAGACGAGGACATTTGTTAAACACACTGACTGACTTTGACCATACCAGGATTGTAAGCGCCATAGCTCTGTCCGTATGACGATGAATCGGTTGCCTGTCCATATGCAGAGTAGTCCAATTAAAACATTAATTCATTTCAATACCCATAAAGGTTAATTAAAAAAATTCTAAAAAACACTTCTAACAGGCATTGCAGTCTTAACAATTTACAAGGACAAAGGTGAGAGCTTATGCAAGTGAAAGAACAGTACAAAATATGAATGGGTTTTTACAGTAACCTATTCATGGCAGTAAAACAAATTGTGGGTGCAGAGGCCTAATATAAAAAACCATTGCAGATTTAGCATCTGATCAAAGTGCAGACACATGTAAACTTTTAGGGAACCTACCACCACGAATCTACTATAAGGTAGATCGGGTGGTAGGTGGATGCGCCAAGAGCGCGATCTCGGGAACGAGGCCGGAGTTACTTATATATTGCTCGCATTATACCGCCAGAAACTCCGGCTTCTCCGGACGAGGGCGATCAGCTGCCAGATGCAATGGTAGGCGGAGAAAAAAGGCTACTGGGGCGTGGAGTAGCTGCGACATGTAGCCTCGTGTCCGGCTACTCCACGCCCCAGTAGCCGCTTTAAAAAATTTACATATCCCCCGATTCAAGTTTTCTTAAAGATAGCAGGTCATGAGGATTAGCCCAAAAAAGGGCTATCCTCACGTCCCATTCATCCACCTTATCTACCTTTATAGGTAGAATCGTGGTGGTAGGTTCCCTTTAAAGGAAACCTACCACTTGAAATCGTGCTTCTAAGCCACAAATACCGTGCACCAGTTCAGGGTGAGTTGGTGCCGGCACTTATCTTCCTTATGTTCTTAAACAGATTTAAAGCGTTTAAACGCTTTATTAATCTTTATATGGGAAGTAGCTTCAGCGCACCGCGGTACGCGCTCGGCGCATCCTGCGGGCGACTACTTCCTATTCAGATGCATGGTCGTGCGCATGGTGCGCTGAGCGCATACCGCGGTGGGGTGAAGCTACTTCCCATATAAAGATTAATAAAGCGTTTAAACGCTTTACATCGGTTTAAGAACATAAGGAAGATAAGTGCCGGCACCAGCTCACCCTGAACTGGTGCACGGTATTTGTGGCTTAGAAGCACGATTCCAAGTGGTAGGTTTCCTTTAACAGGGAAACATTTCTTTAGTACAAACCACCATGAGAAATATAGGAAGGTACACAATATGAATAATATGGCTTTATATAACAGTACATAAACAAATGGTCCTTCGGTCTAAAAGGCAAATATGAAGCATCATTAAATTATAAACGAAGCCTGAACACATAAGCAGTGCGAGAGAAAAGATACACGCTCCAATTCCACAGGGAACATTTATAGGAAGACTATGTAGTAACCGTGTACAGCGAATTAACATTCTTTATGGCTCATAAGGACGTGTAGACGCTAGACATTGACAATTTATGCGATTAGGGGAAATCTATCAAATGCTGACACAGTAATGATAACCTAATAAAACCATATAAAGATGGAGGGGGGTATTGATTAGAGATGGGCACATTCTGCAGTCTCATAGGGGTATACCGAGAATACGAATGTCTGAGGCTTTCTATGTTATAAATAAAAATAAATTGAAAAAAAAAAAAAGTTTTGAAAGTGTTTGACAAAAATCTCTATTACTAGAAGTGATGTGAGCGGAGACTATGGTCTGTCAGTCTATTCCCTCAGGCTGAGGCCAGCTAGCCCACATATCCCATGTTGCCTTGTGTTCTTTCTCAAAGTATTTTAGCATTAACCCCTTAAGGACGCAGGGTATTCTCACTCATTTCTAGCTCTCCATCTTCAAAAATCAATAACTTTTTAATTTTTTCGTGTACAGAGCTGTGTGAGGGCTTATTTTGTGTGTAACAAATTTTACTTTCCCGTAATGTTATTTATTATTCCCTGCCATGTAGTGGGAAGCCACGCATGTGCTTCACGTTCTTGTGGGCTCAGTTTAAGACCTTCACTCTACTCTCCAAATAACAACTTTACTTTATTCTTTGGTTCGGCACGATCGCGGTGATACCAAATTTATATAGGTTTTATTGCGTTTTAATACATTTTCAAAAATTAAACTAATGTGTACAAAAAAGAAAAAAAATTTCTGCCGCTAATAACTTTTTCATACTTTGGTGTATGGAGCTGGGGGAGGTGTAATTTTTTGCGAAATGAGCCGACATTTTCATTGCTACCATTTTGAGGACTCTGCGACATTTTGATAATTTTTTTATGTCATGTAAAAAGGTGTAATAGTCGCGTTTCGGACATTTGGGGCGCCATTTGCCGTTCCACAGGTCACCGCCAGCTGTAACACTTTTTATATTTTGATAGATCAGGCATTTTGGGAGGCGGCGGTACCTAATGTGTGTGATTTTTACTGTTCTAGGGAAAGGAGGGGTGATTTGAACTTTTAATATTTTATACATTTTTAAACTTTCTTTTTTTAGCATTTCTTAAACCATCTAGGGTACATTGACCCTAGATGGTCCGATCATTCCTACCATAAATTGGAATGCTACTGTATCGCAGTATATGGCATTTTTGCACATGATTCATTACAATGAGCCACTTGCTCATTGTAACGAATCCTCAGAAGCCATTTAGCCTCGGATCTCACGAAGACCCGAGGGTACCATGGCAACCGTTCCACGCGATATGCAGCGAAGCCCATCTCTGTATAAAGAGGACTCAACCCTTCATAGCTCCGTGGCGGATATATATGTCACGAAGTGTGTAGGGGTTAAAGAGGACCTGTCACCCGGAAATTCGACTAGAGTAAGCAGCTCCTAGTGCTAAAACTAATGTAGCGGTATTACAATGATGGCGTTATCAGAAACCTCCGATAACACTAACACCGCTGCGGACTTTAATGGAAACGCCAGACCACTCTCAAAGCAAGTTATGAATACTACAGTGGGTCTGGAAGGAAGGGGTGGGGAGGTTATCCAAAACACAGAGCAATAGATGAAAAAGCAATGGGTGTCAAAATATTTAAGTACCCCTCCCCCAATGTCAAAGATTAGAATTCTTCAAAAGGGTGTAAAACAAATTTATATAGGTTTTTATCATCTCCTTGATACTACTGACCAGGAATAAAGGGCTTTGAAACTGGCTTTATTTTTACTGTGCAGTCCAAATAAAAGAAAATGGTAGAGATGTGCTTTATGACAATTTCACTGCATATGGAAATTTTCACCAGATTCTTGGCACATTGCAGAAAGGTTAAAGGAATTAAGAAGTCTAACCTGGCTACTGGCAACTCAGAAGTTTGTCCATAACCACCATAAGATTGCTGACTTTCATAGGGTGCATGAGAAGACTGTCCATATCCTAAAAAGTGTACACAAAAAGTTTAAAATAAAGCCAAGTATTACATTTACAGTAATAGACTAAACACTAAATTCTTTATATATATGGATGAGGGGAGGGGTACAAATAATAAAGACCTTATACTCCCCTATCCCGTTTAGCTGTGCCTCTGCTTATTACTACTGCTGGCCTTTGTCTGCATACAGAGGCTAGCTTAAAGAATGTAACTCCCTATTGATGAATATCAACTTATAAGAAGCAGTATGATATGATTTGCAAATGGAAGAGAAACCCAAAAGTAAACATCACCTTCACTGCAGTGTAGGGACTTTCTTACTGAATTTGGGTCTCTGTCTTATAGCCATGACACTGCTACCCTGTTTCCCCAAAAATAAAACAGTGTCTTATATTTATTTTGCTCCTAAAGAGGCACTAGGTCTTATTTTCAGGGGATTTCTTATTTTTCCATCAACAGCCTGTGAGTTAATTCCATGAATTCTTCCCCATGTCATAACCTTCTGCAACATCTGAAAGATTTCCTAATACTAAAAGGTACGGGGGAGCCGCTGCAATGACCGCCGCTAGGTCTTATTTTCAGGAGAGGCCTTATATTTCTAAGCCTAAACAAAATTGTACTAGGTCTTATTTTCAGGAGATGTCTTATTTCAGGGGAAACAGGGTATCTATGCAATTATAGAAGAGAGGACATTTGTTAACACACCTGACTGACTTTGACCATATCCAGGATTGTAAGCGCCATAGCTCTGTCCGTATGACGATGAATCTGGTGCCTGTCCATATGCAGAGTAGTCCTAATTAAAAACAGATTACATTTCAATACACCATAAAGGTTTAATTAAAAAAAATCTAAAAACACTTCTAACAGGCATTGCAGTCATTAACAATTTACAAGGACAAAGGTGAGCCTTATGCAAAGTGAAAAGAACAGTACAAAATATGAATGGGTTTTTACAGTAACCTATTCATGTGCAGTAAAACAAATTGTGGTGCAGAGGCCTAATATAAAAAACCCATTGCAGATTTAGACATCTGAATCAAAGTGCAGACACATGTAAACTGTTAAAGGGAACCTACCACCACGAATCTACCTATAAAGGTAGATCGGGTGGTAGGTGGATGCGCCAAGATGCGCGATCTCGGGAACGAGGCCGGAGTTACTGCGCATGCGCAGAACTCCGGCTTCTCGGACGAGGGCGCGCAGCTGCCAGGAGCTGCGCGCCGAAGATCACAGGGTAGGCGGGGGAAAGCAGCTACTGGGGCGTGGAGTAGCCGCGCCGTGTAGCCTCGTGTCCGGCTACTCCACGCCCCGGTAGCCGCTTAATTAAATTAACATATTAGGCCAATAAAGTTTATGCTAGGCTAGCGGGGACGTGAGGAATAGCTCTAAAAAGGGCTATCCTCACGTCCCATACATCCACCTACCACCCGATCTACCTTTATAGGTAGATTCGTGGTGGTAGGTGCCCTTTAAATTTCCCAGCATAGCCGGACTACAGCCAGCCCAATTGAGTCCAGTTTAAATCCTGGATTATTATTTTTTTTTTTAAGAGTAACATTTTATTTACCTGTGTTGCTGGTGCAGAACTTTGACCCCCAGGATTCCCATATCCAGTATAGCTGCAAAGACAAATGCACTTGTATTAAGACTTTTAAATAACCTTGCTTATTGCACATGCAGCGCAGTCAGTATGCAGCATAAAAAAAAAGTTAACTGGTAATGCCCACATTTCTGATGCCCTATTCACTGAGAACAGCACCGATCAGCAATTTAGGCACTATCCTGTGGAGAGGGTCTAACTTGTTTAGATGGGACAACCACTTTAATTAAATTGCCTAGAGGGAAAAAAAATCTTCCACAGTTCTTGCTATTAAGACAGCTTATTGTACTGGTGGTCTTCCAGTAGATGTTGCTATGCTAATACATACCCTTGTTGACCGTGCCCTCCGTAACTGCCATAATTGCTAGGATCTAAAAACGGGAGAAAAAACAAAAAAAAAGGATTAATTGAAATTGTGATATTTTAATTCCTCAAGAGGTATGCATCATGAATTATATTTAATACTTCAATCTTATACCAAGGTACTTTATGGTGTAAGAAGCTGAGGTTCAGTTCACTTTAAGGGAACCCGTCATCAGAGCCTGGAATAATAAACTACTACCAGTATGTTGTCTAGCAGCTTTACACCTTAGGGCAGTGGTGACGAACCTATGGCATGGGTGCCAGAGGCGGTCCCAGGCAACATGAAAGTGCTGCTCTCATCGCCATTTTAAAGTGACACTTCATTGGTCATTTGGAACTACGGGAAAAGCGAGAAGGTGTTGACAGAAATTCATTATCTTTGGAGGTCCTCCTGCTGGACCCAGCATTCTTTCTGTAGAGGGAGACCCTGGAGAAAAGCTACAATGAGAGTCTGAATTTGCCCTCCTCCTTTCAACTGTATTGGTGGCCTCAGGTGGCCAATACAATTGAAAGATGCTGAAGAACAGGTAGCAATAAGTTCACAGTAAATAAGTGGATTTTGGTTGTTGTTTGGGCACTCTGTCTCTAAAAGGTTTGCCATCACTGCCTTAGGGTGATGCCGCACGTCATGGTTTCAGTCCATTTAAAAACGCATACTTTTTTGTACGTTTACCAAGTGTTTGGCTGGTTTTAATGTTTTACAGCTACCTACACTTCTAGAAATGAAGATAAACGGGTTCAAAGCAGCCAAACAAGGTAAATATTCCAAAACGCACAAGTTTGTAAATGGACTGAAAACACAAAGGCTTACCGGTAACACCCGCGATCGGTGTTAGCACCGATCGCGGGTGTTATCACAGCGATGGCTGCCGGCAAAGTTGTCACCACGATTAATACCTCATTTATATAGATTTTAGTGAATAAAAAGTAAATGTATAACTTATTTTTCGTCTGACATCTGTTTAAGGGCTTATTTTTTGCCAGAAGAGCTTTTCTTTTTAGTGGTCTTATTTTAGAGACTACATCTAAAGGGTATTATAAATTCTTTCAGAGTTTGAGGGTTTTTTTTTTTTTTTTACGGGGTTCACTTAGCAGGTCCAATAACTATTCTGTTTTATTATGCAGATTGTCATGGATGTAGCGCTACCGAATATGTGGGGGTTTTGTGTATTTTATTCAATTTTACTGAATAAAAACTCATTTGGAGAAAATCTTGTTCATTTTAGCATCACCATCTTTTCATATGCAGAACTTTTTTTCTTTGGCTGACGAATCCGGTTAAGGGCTTATTTTTTGCAACAAGAGTTGTTCTTTTAAGTGGTCTTATTTTAGAGGGCGTAACATTTTTTTTAATCACTTTTCAGAGCATTTTTTGAAAGGGATTAATTAAAAATGAACTTTTTTCTGAACATTTTTTGCAGGTTTTTTTTAGGCGTTTACCTTGCAGGTTCAGTAATGATTCTGTCTTATTATACAGATTGTTACACGCGGCAATACCAAATATGTGGGTATTTGTGTTTTTTATACTTTATTAAGTGTTCCCCCATCGTGGGGGAAAGACCCCCTAAAGGCAGGTTAAATGGAGCGGTCGTGCTGACTGTGGCATTTAACATGTTAAACACCCAGGATCAGAGCCCACTCCGAGCGCAGGTGTTACAGCCGGGACGGCATTAGCTCAGCGTCCGATATATTTTTGCTAAGAGGTTAAACACTTAGTATTGTTGTTATGCCCTTTAGATACAGAAATATAATATAAACCAAATACGGAAAATCTTTATTTCAAACAAGACATGTATGGAAGGCTCCCTGAAGCTCAAAACCTATTGCAGATTTCATTGGCAATAGCTTAAAATTGCAAAGGGTAGACTAGGGCCAACTGTACAAGAGCAAGTTTGTTCTGAAAAATTTACTATGGGCAGGTGCAGGATTTACCAGTCAGAACATAATCTCAGTAGTTAATGGATCACTCCTCCATGCCCACATGCTTCAGTCCCTTTTCCCTACCACAGGCTCACCACTGACATCACCTGCGCCTTTGGCCATGCACAGTGAGATGTCTCTACTCAGTGCACATTGACAAAAGCACGTTAACTGTTATCACAACTATTCAGGAGACCTGATCCAATTAACGCAGGAGGTCCCAGCAATGAACCCCTAGCAATCAGAAACTTCTAAGACTCCCCATTCAATAGGGTTTCAGAAAATCTTACTGATATTGGCAGAAGGGGAAAATGGCTGGGGCCCCTAGACTCCAATGGGCGCACAGAGCTATACGGTGCGGCACTGTACCACTTCCGTACATGGGGAAAAGATAGGACATGTCCCATCTTTCCCAGTGTTACGACGCCATACATCTCAATGGAGAGGGGAGGGGTTACAAGGTTGGCTTGTAGCATGCAACAAAAGGAACAGTTTTTCATAGGTGTGCAAAGTTACTTCCATGTGCGTTTTTCCTCACACATGTTAAATAATAAATAAGGCTAGGTTCACAGCTTGCAGATTCTGATAAAAATTAAAAGCATTTTGAATGCAGGAATTTTATGTTTGGTAAAATAACCAATGCCCCAACAGACCCCATCACAGTCCATGTGGTTTTGGGACAAACTAGCAGAATAAAAGCATAGATACTGGCATAAAAGAGAGAGTATTGGTAGGGTGAAATATTTTTGTGTGCATGAAACTTTTGGGACAGTAGAGGCATTATGCCCTATTATGTCCATTGGGTCAGGTAATGGCTACCAATATGTAACTAGGGGTATTGAGGATAAAATAGAGTATCCCCTGCCACCTCCAGATGCCACATAGATGTGTGCATGGATACTTATGTGGCCCTGGAGTACACAGGGCGCCGTCTGATAAGTTGCTCGTATCTGGAGATAAGCCATGTGCGCCGTCACAAGAAACCCTTCCACACTGCGCCCTAGATGAGGACACGAGGAGATCTGCGAATTGCTACAAGCCCCACGAGCACCCGGAACTTGATAATATCACCCAGATACAGATAATTCGTGGAAGAGCACCCGCAGCACGCGGCTGGGTACCGTCTCCCTACCTGACATGATGGCGGCAATATGGAGGACACTGAGGAGCAGAAAAACAGCACTGCGCTCAGTCCCGTGAATTACGTCACGCCGGAGAACGTAAGAACGGCGCGAAATAGGCGTACGTCCCCACGCGAGGGGGCGTAATGCTTGTCACGTACAAGACTCCCGGAAGGAAACACGTGACGTCAGCTAGCGTGCGGGGATATTCATCACGTGGTTATGTTCTATGTGCGTCGCAAAGAGGCGTGAAGCGAGATTTTAAAAATATATGATTTTTCGGTCGACGTACTGCGCAGTATCCGGGACCACAAAACATTAATCGGACAAAGTAGCGGTAAAATCCAGGTTCGAGTAGTTACTGTTCATAGTCTAAATACACCTGAATGAGACCAGGTGGAAAGAGTTGTAATAGCAGGCAATTCCAACATAATCTAGTTAACACTGTCCTTATAAACAGAAAAAAGAGACTCAAACCCTTAGCAAATATTAATGGCTAGGTAGTGAACATGAATCCCTTGCAGGCCACAGTCTTAGAGTGCAGCTTCATGGCTTTTGCATTTGGCTTGAAAATGAAACGCATGCGATCAGTTAGGCTGTGTTCACACACAGCATTTGTGGTGTGTTTTGAAACACAAAGGCTGCGAGACAGCGGCTTGCCCGATCACAGATGCGTTTTTAGAGAAACGGGAAGACGCTCCACATGTTTTGCGTTATTTATATACAAAACATATATGCCCATCACTGAATCCAGAAAGAGAAAAACAATCTGTATGTGCCATAAGCCAAAATGGCTGCAGTACAAAATCACTGATGTAAAAAAATGACGCGAATGTGAAAAATATCATCAATAATAGGAGACATAGAAAATGTACAGTAGTCTCCCACATAATGCAGTTCTAAAGAATGTAACATTTCTAGTTTTGGAGAATGATTAGATTCTGGTAAGTGTGGCAGGTCTCAACAGTCTCCTTCCAGATGTTTCTTTAGACATTCTAGAAAATATTTATTTTCTATATACGGTAAGTCCTATCTTGCAATGTCTGCAGTGCCATTTCTGAATTTTACTACCCCTGATCTTGAAAATAGAAGAAAATGAGTCATTTGTTTGTTTTACAAAATGAATTGAACTGAACCACTTTAACTGCATTAACACATACAACATATGGGTAAGAGTGATGTCACACATGGCGTTTTTGGTCCATTTTTAAACATCCGTTTTCAGTCCGTTTTTGGCAGTTTACCATGCGTTTGGCTGCTTACAACCTGTTTATCTATTAAGATAATTGGTAAAAACTGACCAAAAACGCCATGTGTGGCATCACCCTCAGGCTGGATTCGCAGTTGTCTGTGATCATGGACATGAGAAGCGCCATGCAACAGACTGATCACTCTGCTGGGGACAGATCTGAGTGCATCATATTCATATATGATGCCCGTAGTTCTGCTGTACTGTCGGCTCTGCTACATATTGGGGAAACAAGAACTCTGTGCATATTACCGTATATACTCGAGTATAAGCCGACCCAAGTATAAGCCGAGGCCCCTAATTTTACCACAAAAACCTAGGAAAACTTATTGACTCGAGTATAAGTCGAGGATGGGAAATGCATTGGTCACAGCTTTCCCATTTATATAGCCTGCTGGACCCTGCCCCATAGTATATAGCCAGCCCATATCCCCCAGTATATAGCCTGCCCCCTGCCCCAGTATATAGCCAGCAGTGGGGAAAGCCGGAAAGGTAAGTTTTGATATATTTTTTTTACTCAAGTATAAGCCGAGTTTGGGTTTTCAGCACACTTTTGTGCTGAAAAACTAGGCTTATACTCGAGTATATATGGTATATCAATATTATGGACAGAGTTCAGTCCCTAGCAGAGTGATCAATCCGTAGCAGCCATGTGAATGAGCCATAAGAGAGTGGAAGAATCTTTTCTTTCTTGTCTAATTCTTTCTAGAAACTATTTGGGTAGTGGTGAATATTTGTGGCTACTAACAACATGGTAACAACGTGGTAAATATGGTTCTCAAGCAGGGTATTCGCTCAGAGTGGGTTGAAATTGAAGACCAGTTATTGATTAAGCAAGCATTTCTTGTGTGTCAAGAATTCCAGCAGTGTCAGGTCGGGAATGGTGGGGGATTTACCCTTTGGGGTAAAAAGTATATCTAACATGCCACAGCTCCTGGTTCCTGCTCTGTACTACTACAACCATTTTTGTCAAACTAAAAAAAACTAATTTACATAGAATTTTCAGCAAAATATATGTTCATAAATAATAAAGGAGGGAAGAAGGTAAAAAGTAGTTATTATGTTTTATTTGCTTACAATAAAGGTTTGTGGCAGCCATTTTGTTGAACTCAGAAGGAGTAACCCAGCCATATTGTTTTTACTTTAGCTATAAAGAAAAGCTATTATACCACTCCTGGTATCAGAATCAAGTATGGATAAACCAGGGGCACTTACTCATAAATCCATGCACTATAACTTTGGTGATCTATATTTGTTATCCATGGCCTCCTTTAACTTTAAAATAAACTTTTCAAATTATGCTAATAAGTATAAAGGGCTCAGGACAGGGCTGGGGAGTCGGAGCAATTTTTTTTCGAGCTTAGAAATGTAAGTCCTCCCCTGAAAATAAAACCTAACAGTAGCATTGCTACAGCTCCCCGCAGGGTTAGTAGATCATTTAGATACTGCAAGAGGTTGTGACATGGGTGATGAATTCATGGGATAAAATCACAGAATGTTGCATTGCCAAATGCGCTACAAGCAGCTACCGAAATGGGATCATTGAAGGAAGATTCATGAGAAATTGGTGTCAGATGTTTATGCTGATGAAATGACTACAGTACCTGTATATTAATAAATGTTAATTTTTTGTCCAACAATAATTGTGAAATCTTGTTCATTGAATATAAGATATCCCCTGAAAATAAGACCTAGACCTAGTCTTATCTTTGGGGAAACATGGTAGTAAATTATAAACATTTCTAAATTTTCTTCGAATGTCTGTTCTATCCCTGAATTTAGGATTTAGGTCAGTCGTAAGCAACATTTACTGGTCGAAGGGCCACACAGTCATACTGCTCAACATTAAGGGACCACATCAGTAACCAGCACCCTTGATGCACCAACCCAGAAATTATGTATGCCACAGTAGAGCAATAATAGCATCACAGCCGCTAAATACTGTATCCAGAACAGACCATAATAGTACATACCCTAGAGCAGACAAATACTGGAGACCCCATAGCAGACTAACAATACTGGAGACCTCCAGAGCAGACAAATACAAACATTGAAGACCGCGAGAGCAGACATTAATACTGGAGATCCCATAGAAGACAAAAGTGGATACCTCAAGAGCAGAAAACTGATAATACTGAAGACCCCAGACAAAAAATAATGCACCCTCTCCTTTCTCGACTCTTCTTACCCACCATGCACCACACTGCAGCCTCTTTTCTCCTCGCTGCACCACAGTACAGCTTCTCCTCTATGTGCCGCTCTACTCTGTGTCCCGTGCTATTTGTATGTGGCTATGTATAATCAGTAAGGGGTTCAAATACATTACATTATGGCAAGAACAAATGCAAGTAAAGTGGCAAAAAAGTGCGCCAGGAGCGGAAGATGACCCAGGTGCAGTACAGTACAGCTGACAACTACATACCACTCCTGGGTCCTCTCCTTTGTACTCTGCTCTGTGTCCTGACCTTGTCGCATACAACCAATGTCAAGAAACGCAGAGCAGCGGAGGGGCAGAGCTGAACGCTGCACAAGATGGCAGCTTAGACCAGGAGCACTGTGCGCCTAATAAAGGAGACTCGCAGCTATCTAGGTTTTAACAGCTAAAAGATGGTGAAATATGGTGGAAGCTGCTCAGGAAACACACGAGGACACCGAATCGCTCACCAACATCAGAAGCATCGGAACACTCTGATGCAACATCAGACTCTGAAGCAACCGGGCCGTCCTTGCTAGAAATCTCTAAGGAGGTACAGCATAAGACCATCACAGCGGCACTAGTCCCGGTAATGAAAGAACTTATGGAGATAAAGACAGAAGTCCTCCACGTGGGGCACAGAGTGGAGGCGCTAGAGTCCAAGTTGTAAGAGCCAAGTTGCACGCCAAAGATAGCCAACTGAACCATACTCTCCTAATGCTGGAGGATCAAGACAACCGGAACCGACGAAAAAATATACGCCTAAAAGGCCTACCTGAGAGCTGGGCCGCGGACGCACTACCCCGCATCATGCAGCAGATCTTCTCCACTCTACTGGGCGCAGAGCGCCAGGAGGCTAGTTTAAGATCGAGCCCTCCAAAGACGCACACTCCAGTCCTGAGATCAGAAGGTGATGGCAACTATATCCATTACATCCTGGAATCTAAAGGGTTTGAATTCTCCTGGTAAGAGATCCCAGCTCTTTCTCCTTTTGTGCCGCCTTAAAACCGAAGTGGTTTTCCTTCAAGAAACCCACTTTAAGGAAAATAAGATACCCAAATTACCATTCTCACAGTACAACCAATGGTTTCATAGTAGTTCCCCCTCCGCAGCTTCCATAGGAGTCTCAATCGGATTACATAAAGATATTCCATTTGCATTAAAAGATGTGTACAGAGACGCAGAAGGAAGGTTAGTCTTAGTGAAGGGGTCTATAGGAGGTGTCGCATACACTTTAGTATCAGCATACGCCCCTAACAAGGGTCAATGCACCTGGATCTGTAACACACTGGAAAAGATAAAAATGTTCACAGAAGGTGTCTTAGTGCTGGGGGGTGAATTAAACGTTACATTGAACCCACTGGAGGACTCATCCACTGGACACTCCGCATGCTCCTTCAGAGCCCTAAGGAGATTGAAGAGTGCACTAGGGGACCTCTCCCTAATAGACGCATGACGCAGACTTTACATCCTGGGTATAGATCATACACTTTTCACTCCATCCCACACAATACATGGCAGAGATTGGACTACATTTTTGTACAATCAGACCAAATAAGGCAAGTTTTGTCAGCAGAGATAGACCCTAGCACTATCTCGGACCACGCTCCACTCTCAATGACACTCCTGATGCCGCACTTACCGGTGAAAGAGTGGACATGGCGCCTAAATGAAACTTTACTGGGTGATGAAGCCCTTGTGTCTTGTGGCTTAACCCAACTGGCCAGTGTTGGAGGTGCGGTCGCGAGCTGGGCTCATACTCTCATGTTTGGTGGTCTTGCTCCCTGATCAAGACCTTTTGGCTGGAAGTTCAGAGCAAAATCCACTCCTTAGGCATGTCAAATGTAAAACTGTCCCTACCTCTGATTTGTCTGGGGCTGACGCCAGATGGTGACAGGCTTTCAGGTAGTTCCCTTAGTACACACCTTATCGCAGCCGCAAAGGCCCTAATACCCCTCCACTGGCTGCAAACAAGTGCACCTTCCATTGCCATGTGGGAGGAAAAGTTAACACAGATATGCCGCATGGAAGAACTCTCAAGCTGGGCCTCCCACACACATGAGCAATTTGAAAAAAATTGGCGACCATGGTTAGATTACAGAAAGTAAGATCTGGTGCACTAAGACCTGGTATCCGCTCCGGTCAGGACAAACATCTAGACGAACATCCGACCCACCTCACCGTGATCCACCAAACCCCATAGCAAAGCATCTCCCACCCCACTTTTCCTTACCTTTCCTGCCCCCACACTCCCACCCCATCTCAAACCCCCCACCCTTCCCAAGCGCGCATTAACATTATGTTGTATTTTTTTATATTTTTTGTAATCTTTGCATTTCTTCAACTTCTCCCTGGTTGTGAAGATTTGCATTGTGGTTATAATTTGGACCACTACAGGTATCCATTGCGCACACTTTACTTATTACTTCCAATGTGACACAATTCAGGAGAGCCTCTGCTCGTGGAATTCCTGAGTATGCCTCTATGTGGGAAACCAGCTGGTAGAGGCTGGCAATGCTTGCCCCTCGATATAGAAGCCAGACTTTGCTGGTCTGAATTAGGCATTTTTTGCTACTATTGTAATGTATAAACAGTGCACACTGTGCCATGAACTTTGTATTGTATCGCTACAATAGATGCTTTATTGTGTTAAAACTGTGTTAAAAATTTTAATAAAAACAGAATTGATAATAAAAAAAAAAAAAGAAACGAAGAGCAGAAGGAGTAGACTCGGGAGCAGTGAGGACTTCCAAAAAGAAGTTGTCTCATGTAGTCAGTCCCTTCTCTGTAAATAAGACAATACAGGCAGTCCCTGAGTTACGTACAGGATAGGTTCTGTAGGTTTGTTCTTAAGTTGAATTGGTATGCAAGTCGAAACTGTATATTTTATCATTGTAACCCCAGACACAATTTTTTTTGGTCTCTCTGACAATTGGATTTAACCCCTAGGCGCACCAGGACGTTATAGTACGTCCCCGGGGCTAGATGCTAAGCGCACGGGGACGTGCTATAACGTCCTGCTTCTGGCACCGGCTCATAAACGGAGCTGGCACCAGAAGCAAATTAGTTTTTGTTCAGTACAATTGAATAAAATACACAAAACCCCCACATATTTGGTATCCCTGCATCTGTAACAATCTGCATAATAAAACAGAATCGTTATTAGATCCGCAAAGTGAACCCCGTAAAAAAAAAAACAAAAAAGCTCCAAAAAAATATCATTTTCAATTAATACCCTATAAAAAAATGCTCTAAAATGTGATTTAAAAAATGTTACACACTCTAAAATAAGACCATTAAAAAGAACAATCCTTCTCGCAAAAAATAAGCCCTTAAACAGATTTGTGAGGCGAAAAATAAAAAAAGACTGATGCTAAAATTAACAACATTTTTGCCAAATTACTTTTTATTCAGTAAAAATGGGAAAAAATAAAAAATCTATATACATGAGGTCTTTTCGTAATCGTGGTGACCCATAGAATAAAAGTAATATACTATTTTGATGGTATGGTTAACGGCCAAAAAAAAACATAAAAATTTTCCTAAAAATTGATGATTTTAATTTCCTCCACCAACAAAGAGTTAATAAAATCTCACCAATTTAGCTATAGATGCCCCAAAATTACGTACCAGAAAAGTGCATCTCATGTGGTAATAAGCCCCTATAGGTCCACATTAAAAAAAGAAAAAAATTATAGCCTGTACAATGTGACAATGCAAATCTGATCTGGATGGGGCTCCTTCCCTTCTATGCCCGGCCGTGCGCCCATACAGCAGGTCACCACCACACATGGGGTATCGGTGTACTTGGGAGAAATTGGGCATCAAACTTTGTGGAGCCTTTTTTTATTTAATCCATTGTAAATGTTTAATTTTCCACCCAAAATGAATGTATTGTGAAAAAATATTACAACTTGCAGACTTCACCTCCATTTTGTTTTAACCCCTATAAAACACCTAAAGGGTTAACAAACTTCTTAAAAGTGTTTTTTTATACGTTGAGGGGTGTAGTTTCCATAATGGGGTAATTTATTTGTCTCGCTATTATTTAGGCCTCTCAGTGTCAATTAGAAGTTGAGCAGGTCAATCTAAATACAGGTTCTGGTGATTTTACAAAAAATGTTGAAAATGATACCTAAATTCTGAGCCTCATAACATTCTAGTAAAATATGTGGAATCTTAAAAAACCATGCCAACATAAAGCAGACATTTGGGAAATGTAAGTTATGAATTTATTTGGGTGCCATGACTATCTGCATCAAAAGTAGAGATTTTAGAACGTTAAAAATAAAGATTTTTTCCAAATATTTGCCAAATTTAGTTTTTTTTCATAACTAAACACAAAAGATTTCATCCAAATTTTTAAACTAATTTGAAGTACAATGTGTCACGGGAAAACAATCCCAAAATCCATTGGATATCTTATAGCATTCCAAAGCTATAACCACTTATAGTGACACAGGCCAGATTTGAAAAATGGGGCTGCATCCTTAAGGCCAAAAGAGGCTGAGTCCCGTAGGGGTTAAAAAGTACAGTAATTTAACAATATCGAGAAGCCAGTTTGTAACTAGGGGTCATCGGTAAGTTGGGTGTTCTTAAGTAGGGGACCGCCTGTATTACATACATAGTTTTATACATAAGATGCCAAAATACATGTGAATGGTGGTTCTGCTACATAAATTACCCCATTATAGAAACAACACCCCTTAACGTATGTAAAACAACTTTCATAAAGTTTGTTAACCCTTTAATTGTTTTAGAGGGGATAAAAATTGTAATTTTTTTTGGCTAAATGAATGTGTTTTTCATAAAATGTACACATTCCCAGTGGATAAAATACCAAAACGCTCCATAAAGTTTGATACCAATTTTCTCCTGAGTATAACAATACCCCATATGTGGTGGTAACCTGCTGTATGGGCACACGCCAGGACATTAAGGACTTATTTTCTGCGACATTAGATGCACTTTACAAATACTTCATTTTAGTAGATCATTAGCTAAATGAGGAGATCTTATTAACTCTTAAATGTATGTACGAAAAGAAAATTGTAAATTTTGGTTTCCTTTCTTTTTTAGATTTTTTATGGGGCCACACACTGTACCATAAAAATAACATATTATCTTTGTTCTATAGATCACTACGATTACGGTGATACCTCATTTATATAGTTTATAATATATTTTTACAAATTTACTTAAAAAAAAACTAATACAGAGAACATCTCATTTATTTTCGTATCCTCATCTTTAATACTTTTTGGTTGACAGAGCTGGTTTAGGGCTAATTTTTTACGTGTTGAGTTGTTCTTTTCAGCGCTCACCAAACGGGCCCAATAATGTTTTTGAGTTATTGTACAGATTGTTACGGATGTGGCGATACCAAATATGCGGGGGGATTTTTTGGTGATTTTGTGTTTTTTTACTTTATTAGATATGTATAGGGAATGTTTGTGTTTAGGGTACTTTAAATTTATTTAATAAATTCTTTTTGTTAAAAAGTATTTTTATTAAGTTACAGTGCGCATGCTCATTGTGTTACAGCCGGGTCGATGGCCATCTTTTCTGATGCTGTTGAGATCAGGTCTTCTCTGTTCTCTGATACCTACCTCTAGCCCCCTGCCCCTGGCTGGTAGGACAGAACTCTCACTGATACACACTCACTTCCTGACGGCAAACAGCAGTGAGAGGAGAACTACAAGCTACAGACAGATAAGTTCTTTATCCGGGGGAAGGGAGGCACATCAGATCTGATTAGTGTGAGTGGCAAAACAGAGATGCAGCAAAGATGAGCATGTAATATACATCTCATGGATCTCATCATCTCATTTCTGTTCTGTCTCATCTCTCTTACTATGTGTTAGATACCAGTGAATGTTCAGAAAGTAAATAAAAGTGTATATAAACCTTATACCCTGATAATTTAATCACATTGTCACCACACAGAACTACATGGACCATAATATAATAGGGCACATTTACTTACCCGTCCAAAGGAGTTCACGAAGTACAGAGTGTCCGATGATGCTGCACTCTGCCGAGATTCACTAATATTGTGCACCCAATATCCTGCATGTGTCGCTTCCCCGCTCAGATCCTCCGGAGTTCACCTTCTTCTTCCCGGTGTATGTAAGTGCTTTGTCTTGCAACACAATTTGAATCTTAAAGGGAACCTGTCACCAGGAGAGCCATTTTTAGCACTCCCCCTGTCCCCACAGAGCATAGTACATACACTGCCAAAGTGTTTTTGTATAAAAAATAGGTTTTACAGAAAAAAAGATATGTTATATTGTACCTTTCATTAGCATCTGCTGTGTGACTAGGCAGTTGCCAATTAGGAGGGGCTGGAAAGGAGCAGTTTCCCCCCACCCTTGGGAAACATGTGACCTTTTCAAATGTATGAATAACTCCCAACACTCGGGATTGGCTGTAGAGGAGCAGGGGGCGTCGCTAAGCCAAGTGATGAGTGTTTTCATATATTTGAAAAGGTCACATGGAGAAGCTGTTCCCCAAGGGTGGGGGGAAACTGCTCCTTTCCAGCTCCTCCCAAAAGGCAACTGCCTAGTCACACAGCAGATGCTAATGAAAGGTTCTAGAGGGTCCACAGACCTAGAACCCTGGCTGTAGCATCATGTGACAATATCTAATCCCAGTCTATATTCTGTATTGCAGTCCCTAAATTTTGGGAGATTGGCCTTTTTAAAATGTAATGTTTTGAGGGGCAGAGCTGGCCGCTGCGCAAGATGGCAGCATAGAACTGGAGCTCCGTGCGCTACACATGAGAGACTCGCAGTAAACTGGGCAGAAGTCACGGGCAAATGGTGAAATATGGGGGCAGCGGTCCCAGAAGCAACCGGGAACAAGCCGATCGCCCGCCAGTCAGCGGACACAAAGCTGAAAAAGAAAAATCGAGACCAGAGGTTCCCGCTTGAACGCGGCACAAGATGGCGCCGAGTCACTCACCCTCTGATGCCTCAGAACACTTGGACGTGCCGTCGGACCCCGAGACCAGCTCCTCACGCTTAGAGATATCCCAAGCAGTGCTGCAAAAAACAATCACGTCAGCGCTGGCCCCGGTCATGAAAGAACTATCGGAGATCAAAGCTGAGGTACGCCACGTGGGGCATAGAGTGGAGGCCCTGGAATCAGGGCAGGAAGAGCTAGTGGGCTTCGCTGAAGTAGTGAGGGGCAAACTGCTAGCTAAGGATAATCAGATAAATCACACCTTCCGGATGCTGCAAGACCAAGAAAATAGGAGTCGCCGAAAAAATGTTAGGCTGAAAGGTCTCCCTGAATCTTGGGCTACGGAAGCGCTGCCGAATATCATGCAGCAGATTTTTGCTATGTTATTAGGAGCAGACCGCTCCGGGAAAGTGGTAATTGAGAGAGTTCATAGAGCCCTCAGACCCAAACCAGACCCATCGGATCCTGAGCTATGTCGACACAGCAGCGATCCTCAGCAAAGCGAGGGAACATGTCGACCTAGAATTTGGAGGTGCTAAAGTAGCCCTCTATCACGACTTAGCCGCATTCACTCTTGCAAAAAGACACCTCTTCAGACCACTCTTAACCAAATTACGCGATCTCAACCTGCAGTACAAGTGGACTTTCCCTTTTGGCCTGCATTTCTCTAAGGGGAACCAGCACACGGTGATCAAACACCCGAGGGACCTGGAGAAAGCGTGGAAACTTCTAGGGATCGACCCCATCCACATTCCCTCTTGGCTACCAGCAGCTGATGAGATTGAGCTGCCTCCGTTGAAAAAGCTTACCCCCTGGCAGTTGGTAGCACCGCCAAAACCAGCAAGAGAGAAGAAGCAAGCAATTAGGAAGGAGGACACTTTAAACACTCATACCGGACAGGTTCACCTAACCTTCACACCTTACTCCTAATGATTCTAACCTGTGTTCTTTTTCCTATCTCACATCTCTAGTAAGATGTTAAGCCGCCACGCTGTAACTAGAATAAGTGTTATCACCCCTTCACACGATGAATATGTGAACAGTTTATTCTTTCACTCACCATTTGCCTTAGTTTATGTAAGATACGGTCAATAGAATTAAGCCGCTAGAAAATTGGGCAGGTTGCCCTCTGACCTTTATAAAGTTGTATCACTTGAAACCCAGTCATTAGTTAGTTTTTCCTTAGAGTATGTTCGTCTTAATAATGTGGTAGCCTCTCCCCATCCTTCCCTACCCCCTCTTTCCTGGTCTTCCCCTTTCCCCCAGGTAACACGACTGAGAAGAGTTAAGAGAAGCAACTCCCTATGGTGGTCTCCACCCATGACTGATTCCACCATTTGTGATGGCGACTCTACAAATCACTTCCTGGATTATGAAAGGTCTCAACTCCCCTGGTAAAAGATCCCAGCTCTTTCTCCTATTGCGGCACTTCAACACTGAAGTGGTATTACTTCAGGAAGCCCATTTTAAGGAAAACAGAATTCCTAAATTACCACTTAAATCATACGATCAGTGGTACCACAGCAGTAGCCCCTCAGCAGCTTCTAAGGGTGTCTCTATAGGGTTTCATAGGATTGTACCTTTCCCATTAAAAGACACATATAAGGATGCAGAGGGTCGTGTTATCCTAGTCAAGGGTCTAATAGGGGGAGTGATGTATACCTTTGTTTCGCTCTATGCGCCTAATAAAGGCCAATGCGCGTGGTTATTAGAAAGAATTAAGCTGTTCGCAGAAGGCATCCTAATAGTAGGTGGAGAATTGAATTGATTCCTCAACTGGGCATTCTGCTTGCCCTTTCAGAGCTCTAAAGAGAATTAGGGTGGCTCTGGGGGACCTTTCGCTGTTAGACTCATGGAGAATTTTACACCCCGGTGACAGAACTTACACCTTCCACTCTGTCCTTCATAGCACATGGCAGAGATTAGATTACCTTTTCGTACAATCAGACCAAATAGAACAGGCCTGTCACGGGTGCTCCCGCGATCCATGTCGTGGATCGCGGGTACACCCGTGCTCCGCTGCCTGCCGGTCCCCGTCTCCCTGCCCTCACTTACCTCTCCTGGCTCCTGTCTGTGCTCCGGCTCCCGGCGTGTAGGCCGCACGCCTCCTTGCCTGCAGTCGCACGCTCTCACCACTAGAGGGCGCGCGCGCGGACTTCTCTAGCCTTAAAGGGCCAGCGTCCTCCTGATTGGCTCCTGCTAATCCGGCTCGCCCTTATAATCCGGCACCTCCCTTCTCTCCCTGCCGGATCTTCAGCATCATTCCTGCTAAGTGAAAGCCCTCCTGAGTTTCCTGTGTTCCACTGTGTTCCAGCGTTACCAGTATTCCTCCGTGTTTCCTGCTGTCATCTCAGGTTTGGACTGTTTCCTGCTGTACTACCTTGGCTGCCACCGCGGGTCTCATACCACCTCCCGCGGTGGTCCAGAGGGTCCACAGACTCTTCCAAGAGACGTTTACACACTTTCCCTCCTCAAGTGTGACAGTAAGATCCGGCCATGGACCCCGCCAAGGCCATGGATCTCGTCAAGGACATGGACTGTTCTAATGACTCAGACCAATTGCTGGCAGAGGTCCTCTCCCAGCAGTCTCAACTGATTTTTTCTTGGAGAAAGGATCTGAACGGGGTTTGATTGCCAGCAACCTCAAGTCCGGCTTCCATGTCGGCCTCGCTTGGCTCCGGTGTTCCAAAAGCCAGCCGCCGTGCTTCCTCAGCTTCCAAGCTCTAATCCGGTTTTCCAAGAACCACTTCAGCCGGCCGCCATGCTTCCACTGCTTCCAAGTTCTCCTCCGGCTTTTCCCAGAAGCCGCTCCAGAGCCACCGGCCTTCCCAGAGGTCGCTCCAGTGTCTCCACCGGCCTTCCCTTTGCGAAATTAACCTTTTCCAAAACCCAATAAGCAGTCAAAAATAAAATTGACTTATTATCAGTTAAAGAACACGTCTATGTTTCACACGCAGGTGACAACATTTTCTTGCAAATGAAGAAAAAGTGCCCAGAAACAGATGAGACGACCTAAAATAGTGCTTGATTTTTTGTACAATATATTAATTTCACAGTGTGTAAGCATTCTTTCCAGATATATAATTAGTGAGTTATAACATTCATTATTTCTGCAAAGTAACAGTGGAAGCTTATTCCTTCAGAGAATTACATGACTTCTGTACATAAAACTGGCTAATAACCGATTACTTACTGTAACTCTCTGTTATTTGCATAGACTGATATATCCCGTAGTGCTGAATTATCAAGGAGACGGCCAGAGCATAAAATAAATAATGTACCATAATGTGGTAAAGTAGAGAAAAGGAGACAGATTCACTACTGTATAAGCAAGGCCTTCATAGCTGTGGAATATGACCGTATTCAGGATCCTTTTTCAAGCAATGTGATAAATCCAACACTCCATATATATGGACAACATCATAAGTCATGTGATCATATCAGGTACATTTTTACAAAAAGATTACATATCTATACATCCATAAATATAACACAGTAAACAACATCCATTAATAAAGCTCAAGCTATCAGTAAATGGCCATGTGTGATAACCCCATTATTTAGCTCCAGTTACTTGGTGACAGTATTATTCTCTCCCTAAGCGTTCAAAAATACAAAGGGCGCATGTGCGTGAGTCCCTATGAAATCAGGGAGCCATCCACCAATCATATACCCCACATTGTATTAAACCACCTCCTTCATTCAAAACAAACTGCGCCAATTTCTGCCAGAAAATGACCCCAGAAATAATGGGGTTATTACACATGGCCATTTACTGATATTTTGTGAAATACTAATGGATGTTGTTCACTGTAAAAATGCACCTGATATGATCACATTTTGTGATATACTAATGGATGTTGTTCACTGTAAAAATGCACCTGATATGATCACATGACACATGACTTATGATTTTGTCCATATATATAAAGTGTTGGATTTATCTGTTTGTTCACATTCAATTTGAAGTGTTGTCTTTTTTCTTTTTGGATTATTATTGTCTGGTGTGTCAAGAACAGTATTTTTGGGATCTGCACCTACAGAGTTTTTTTCATGCTTTTTGGTGCTGCTGGACTTCCAGTGTTTTCTCTCTCTCTCTTTCTCTCTCTAGCCATATCTTTCCATACACTAACCATCTTTATGCACAGTATACTTCACATCTATCTACATCAGTAGTCCCCAAGTTTACCAGCTGAAAGCAAAAATGTTCTAAAGGGACAAATGGGGAAACTCACATCTGGTCCCTGAGAAAATAATTGTATGCCCAACCCTTACCTCAACCCCTTGTGTGCCCACACTTAATAGCCTCCAGACTATTTAATGCCCCATTCAGTGGCCACCCATAGTATAATGGCCTATTTCCTGCAGCCAACATAATTGGGCAGTTTATAGGAGCTTATCCAATTCATCGAAGTACTTCTTTAGCCTCTTAAGTAAATAAGGCAGAGGGATTTACCTCACAAATGTTTGCAGGTTACAACTAAAAGAAAAGAGTAAAAAAAGTGCAGTCAGTATCAGCAACAATTACAGTCAATAGCATAAATCAAAAACATTATGGATACCATACCTTGTAGTAGTGCCCTTAAAGAAAACATTTTACCATCTTCACTTCAACCAACTGTTTGAATCCTTTAACCACAACCCAAGGCCACAAATGTCATAGTAGAGAATCTACTAGAATAAGCATAATTGCAGGGACGTTTCAATATCCAATATGCTAATTAGAATCACAATTGTCAGAGGGGTGAACCAGAGTTAAAGCAATAATATCATGGCTTTATCAGGAACAGTGGGGGCTAGAGGAAAAAATTCAACTTCAACTACACCAGAATCAGATATCCTGAACATATCCCTACCAGCTTACCAGGTTAAAAGGATTAAGCCAACATATCCATTCCTCTGGCAAAAAGATTCTATTAAATATTTGGGCGTCAAACTGGCAAGGGAACCACGTAACCTGTATAAATTGAACTTTACACCACTAATAGATACCATACAACAAATGCTGACAGACTATAATCTGCCCAACATCTCATGGATGGGCAGAAAGAACGTTCTAAAAGCCTGTTGCCTAAAATACTCTATCCCCTCTTGATGCTCCCAATAACTGTACCAGGTATCTTCTTTTCCAAAATCAAGAAAATGTTCTCAATTTATTTATGGAGAGGGAAACGCCCAAGGTTAGCACACACTTTGCTGATGCGGAAGAAGTGGAAGGGGGGACTGGGGGTCCCTGACACGAGATACTATTACTGGGCCGCACAGGCGGCAAGCGGCGTAGCATATAGATCCCAGGGCCGCTCCTTAGTACTCCCCACATCGATGGGGCAGAAGGAGAGATCTCTGACACTAGGGGCGGGCGTGGATTCCTCCTCCTTGGAGGCAGAATCTAGATTGTCTGGACAAACTGACGAGGCACACACTTCAGATGTGGCATGAGGTGAACAAGAGATTTGACATATCCCCTTTCCCGTCCCCTTTAATAATAATAATTCTTTATTTATATAGCGCACACAGATTACGCAGCGCTGCACAGGCATGTCAAATTGGTCCCTGTCCCCGTGGGGCTCACAATCTAAACCCTTTAATACCAGCTAGCCTCCTCCCATACACAGTCTCTAAGAAGTGGGCAGATTTACCCACCTGGTGGATGGGATTTGAAGATCTCACACTAGGGGAATTTCTTAAAAAAAGCAGACAATAAATATGCAGGACGTTGAACTTAAAAATAGAACAAAAGGGAAGGGTTGTCTGACACTTATCAAGATGCAGCTCAAGTCAAAGTGCAGGGAGTTCCAAAAGGTCCATGGTGCAGTGAGGGAGGCAACCCCCCTAGAGATATCTTTAGCTGTAGGAGCCCCTAAAGCTACGAAAGTGTTGCTTCTCCATGATCTCTTGCTAACAAAGAAAACACCTGACTACCCTCTTTATATCTCAGCATGGGAGAAAGAGCTGTGCCTTACCCTTACAGATAAACAAAAAAACTGGGTTCTGAGACACTCCTATGGTTTTTCTCGCTGTGTTAGGCTACAAGAAAGTCATTTTAAACTGCTGTTGCGGTGGTATAAAACCCCCAAATCCTTGCTCCACTGGGGCTTGCACCCCACCGGGGTATGCTGGAGATGCGGGCTAGAATTGGGTTCATACACACACGTGTGGTGGTCCTGCTCCCTAATTAAAACATACTGGTTGGAGATACAAAGTACAATACGAACCATTTGTTCTTCTTCCCTTCAAATCTCACTGCCTTTAATTTGCTTGGGCTTGGCGCCTGATGACACTAGGTTATCTGAAAAATCTATTTGCACACACCTCATTGCTGCAGCAAAGGCATTGATACCCACATACTGGTTACAAACCTGCGTGCCACCAATATCAGCATGGGAAGAGAAGGTGGATCAGATTTGTCGAATGGAGGAACTTTCAAGCTGGGCATCTCACACACACGAGCAATTTGTTAAAACATGGCAACCATGGTAAGATTACAAAGCCAAAAGCTAATAGTGGTCGACCTGCCGTGGAGAGCAGCAGGAGCACGTGCCCTTCGATAAGTAAACAAATTAAGCATTACACTCCCCAAACAATATCTAAACTCCTGACCTCCTTCCAATCATCCCCCACACACACATTATCGCAAACTTTCTCCCTCTGACCTCCCTCCCCCTGACTTACCCTACCCCTGTCTGTCGCTACTATCATACCAGATTTAATTGATTATGTCTGTTTACATTTGTTTACATTAGTTTGTTTAAATTGTGTTAGGTTACTGAATAATACAATGTCTTGAGCACAAATTATATATCACCCAACTACGACCCATTTTGCTTCACAAGAGGTCGTTATCATCTCTACTTACCTCATACTATGTAGATGCTGTATACTTTGAATATGTATGACTAGATGTAATAGAAGATTTCTTACCATGGTATGCTCTGTACCTTTGAAATGTACAAACCAATGTCCCAATGTATATTGTATCCATGCTTGGTTAAAAATTTTAATAAAAACAGAATTGATAAAAAAAGATGGCACCTATAAAAGAATGCACAGAACTAGAGTTCATGTAGATGATTAAAGTTCATTTAAACTTCAAATCAAATAATAAAATTATTGACGACTGGACCAAAATTATTGTCTATGAGATTAAGACTACAAACTAAGAAGCGCAAAGCGACTGAAGGGGTAATGGGCTTGGCCAAGCCTATTTACTTTTTAATTTGAGAGACTGAAGGGGTCCAAGATTGCAATCTGCAACTATAGTTTTTATTAAACAATCTGAGTCACTACAGGGTGTATAAGAGAAAAATCAATTACACTGGAATTCTTAAAGCCAGGTAGAAGGAAAGTCCATCCAATATTAACCACAAGTACAGTTTTTCAAGTATTTCCCTTAAAAAAAAAAAACGTGGATGGGAAAAAGACACTTCTATTGGAAAAAACTATTGTAACAATGATAGCTATTTCAGTCACTGGGCTTATTAAGAGATAGTTTATACATGTATTTGTAATACACAGAAAGGTTCAACATTTCTTTTACAACCTTTAAGCTTTTGGTGAGAGACTACCATAAATGATTCTGTTCATGTATCTCATCTTATTTTGAGGTTACTAGGATAGAGCTTCACAACATTCACCGAAGTTTAAACCAAAATCATCTAGTGTCTTTCAAGGGTCTTGTTATTGAGGCTGCAGCATTCAATAGCACATACGATAATTGAAGCTCAGTTGTAGCTCAGCAGGAAGCCTCCTATATGTGTTCTTGTGTAACTGTTAACAAAGATGCATTACCGAGTGTTGGTGATGAGGTAGCAATCTGATAAGTATGAGCAGAATCTACAGCAATTAGGAGAAGGCAAAAACACAGAAAATGTTATTGAGTCCCGGGCAATAGAAAAGATCTTGCAGTAGTTTATAATCACAGATCCTATTATCCATCAGATATATACTTTAGTCATTATCATTAATCTCCACATCCATGATATTTTTACATCTTCTCCACTTCTCATTGTATCTTGTGCTTATGTCAGAAGTTCATAGCACACACTAAAGCATGCAAGCTAAACTGATTCGTATCTATGACAAACTAAACAAATGTGCTGTCATAAGAGTAGTAGATATTGCAGTTCATACTAGGGTCCTCATCATAGGTTTAACGATCACAATCACAGTTTACTATGGGCCACAATATCTATAAATAATTTACTAAAAAACATACAAGATAGTGCTACCCTAAATCGCTCATTATCACTTTACACTGAATGAAAGAAAATGGGGATAATATACCATAACTTTTGTAAAGTGATATGGAATATGATGCCGCTATATAAATAAAGAATATCATTATCATTTACTTTTAGTTAATTATCTACAATCAGGGGATACTACCGGTATATAATGTGACTACATCGACCTGATACAGATCCCATATGGTATTACCTACATTTTAACGACTTGATAAAAGTTATATTATCCCGCCTTTGTCATCCATTCAAGGAACACAATATTTATTATAATTCATAATAAGGACCATAGATTATTTAACAACACTCCTAATCTTTAATAAATCTAATTGGGGCACTATAATAATTCATTTAGGGTCACTGTGTAGATCATACCGCTATTATTTAGGGATTTTCTGATGTGATTATGGAGCAGTACAAAAAAAAAAAAAGGATTTTAAGAGGTCCAATATATAATGGAAGAAAATAACAAAAATCAAATCATCGTGGTAAATGGTGTTTACCATGGTGCTTACCATCATTTACGATGCGCATATATTGAAGCTTTACCTTTGTCATTCTCCAACAATTATAATACAAAGAGTAACAAAGACTACAGTGTGTTTTTTATAGTTAGAAATAGTTTTTAATAGAATAGAAAAAGTTAGAATGTTAGAAATATACAGGTTAATATATTCCTCTATGCATGTGTAGCCCTAGTTTTAGTGTTTTTAATACCATAGCAGAAGCATGATGAAATGTAGCCTTTTATACATGCAAGTCTATTGTAAATGGTGGGAAGCCCCATTATAAATATTGTCAAGAGGCTCAGAGGACTCTAGTTACGCCACGGGTCCTGATGCTTGAAAGGGCCAAAAATCACCCTAAGCCATATAAGATATTAGCATTACAGAAGACACATGGTAATTTGAAGCTCTATAGATTTAGCATCGGGGACTAGCAGCACTGGGAGGAAGTTCCATCTCTTCCCTGTACATGTATAGCACTGGTATGACACTAGATAAGGAGCTTAACAAGAGATATAGAGAAGTGGGTATCAAATGTGAATACAGCAAACAGTGCATTGTTACATTGTAACCTTGTTACTACCGTGGGCAAAAGTGATCAAGGCATCTAAGAAGTTGTTTTAAAATGATTCCTTCTGCTCGGCTCCCTTTGTCCAGACTGGATGAGCCCGTGCATTGGTAATGCACAAAAGGGCTTGATGAAAGGTACTGCAGGCTGCATTTAGTATTACAGTGTATTCTAGAAGAGATTAGAAAAGCAATAAAATAACATTCTAAAAATACACTAAATAAAGTAAAAAACAATCCCAAACAGTAAAACAGTTTTACACTAGAAATGTTGGTTTCGTTCAACTTTTCTTTTTATCAATCTTGTCGTTTCGTTCAGAGGCGTAACTAGGAGAGGCAGGGCCCCATAGCAGACTTCAGAATGGGGCCCCCAAGATATAAACCTTTAAGTAATATGGTGCTGCATAACCTTAAAGGGAACCTGTCAGCAGGGTTTCAGTTATCAGGTTAATGGCTGCTGCAGGTCCCGTTATACACTAAACAAATACTGTATGTATTTTTTAAAGATTATTTTTGAGAAATCTCATTTAGAAATGGTACTTATCTATTCAGCTTCTGGGGCCCAAGTCATTCAGCAGGAGTCGTGGAGTCACCATGAAACACCTGCCCACATGACTCAGGCTCCAGAAGTTGTATAGAGATAGATACCTTTTCAAACAAGCAGACATATTCAAATACATGTTTTTGTTGTATATAATGGGACCCACAGTAGCTGCCATTAACATGATATGCGAAATCCTATTGACAGGTTCCTTTTAAAATACATTTGAAGTATCGTTTTACAGTCTCAAAATATTGCAGCCTTTCAGTAGATTATTTATGAGCGATGGACCCCTGGCACCAGCGCTGATCAGAGGAGATCAGCTCCCAGCAGCTTTATTACACACAGAAGAGAGAAAAAAACAGCGCTGCCCATTGTGTAGTGGTGCTTAACTGTAACTGCAGGGGTCACATCCTCCATTTAACTTGACTTTAAATGTATTTTAAGGTTTTGGCAGAGTATGTCAGATTTATGTATAATATATTTGTTTATTTATATGCATATTTATACAGATACCTTCATATACATGTTTATGTACATATACACATATGTATAACCCTTATACACATACAGTTATGCACTGATAAATACATTTTATACTCATTATACTCATTTATACTGCTATACATGTGCCACACTGCTCCCAGCTCAGCAGCTGCCCCGGGCCCCAGGAGACCTGCTCCCAGGCCGGGGATCTGCAGGCCACATAGATAAGAATGCAGCCGGGTGACAGGACAGGATGTTACCTGAGGTGTCTCCTGCCGCTGCCCTCCTCTGCCCCTCCCCCTCCCAGCATTTCTACACGGAGCAGCAGCACAGCAGCATGAAACATGTGCTGTGCAGGCACATCGTCCATTCTATAGTTCGGGTGGCAGGTCGGATCCGGGCCCTATGAGAGGCGGGGCCCCGTAGCAGCTGCTACGCCTGCTACCGTGGTAGTTACGCCACTGGTTTCGTTCACCTTTTCAAGCAAAAAAAATTGTATAAATTTATATGTGCCCCAGAATAGTATCAATAAAAAGTAGAGCTCATCATGCAGTAAAGAAAAAAGTTTTAAGCACTTTGATCAATGAAAATAATAAAATCGCTGTGGCAACTGAAAAACAAATGATTATTTTCAAAGTGTTTTTACATTGTGCAAAATAACAAAACAGCTACATAAGTATGTTATTGCTATATCTTAATGATCAATAAAATAAGTTTCTTTTATTCCCTGGCAGAAAGTGTTGATAAAATAAGTAATTCCTAATAAGTAAGACATTCCTAAAATCTTCTGGGCAAAAATATCAAATTATCCCACAAAAAACAAGCTCTCAAACAGATATGAGAATCCAATTAGCATGTATGAATCATGAAGGGTTTCTGAGTCAGGTAAAACTGGGTGCTGGAGAGTAACACAGTCAGTGTTTGAAATAGAAGAAAAGGGTCTCAGTTATAGAACAAAAGAATTCATTATAGTAGTCGACTTTGCCACTTTAGAAAATGGCTCCTGGAGAGCTGAACCTTATGACAAATGAGAACCCTACAGTTTTTTATTGCCTCTGTAAATCACAGATCTGACAGCAGGTAATAAGAATGATTCTCTGTGTTTTTATTTAAAGTTTGCTAGAACATATGAAACATGTGAGTTCACATTACAATTACATTCAGCCTGTATACAATCTTTACAGCAAAGTGTAAAACCTAGAACAATAGCAAACCATGATCACCTGGCTTTATTAGTGAGATTTTTCAACATGCCAGAAACCTGTAAATCTATATATTATAGAAAATAATTTCAAAACAAGAGGTTTATCCTCTTACAGACATCAATGTGTCCACCGATATAGGGAACTCTATACCACAGTTATTGTTTGTAGCAACCACACCTATAAGAAGTAACACTAGGTGGCGGTAGAGTACAGCAAGATCTATCTTTTATTAGTATTCAACATCAATATAAAAATTTCTTTGTTATAGTACATAAACTGAGTTAAAGATAAGCCAAAGTTAGATAAAAGTGGGTACAAAGTACAATTTTTGTTAAAAAATGTGACAAAGTTAAGAAATACAGTGATGAAAGTTTAAAAAAGTATACACTTAATAGGAGGGAAGGGAACAAGAGAAGTTTTCCAACTGGTGTTATATAAACAGAAATTTATTGCAACATTATATGCCCGGCCATAGTATTATTCCCTATTTAGATTCCTATCACATTTTATATTTACTATCTAAGTATTTGTTTGAGGATACGTGATCATTACCTTCTTTAATGCAGGGAAAGATGATGTGTGCCGGTCACCAGTGGAAAGTTCCCAGACCCTCCGGTGCCTCGACGCGCGTTTCGCCCGAACGGCTTCGTCAGGAGGAATTATAGAAAATAAGCATCAATATAAAACCAATTAATAATCGCCTGACACAATTGTCAGCAATAGGTCACCTTGTAATATTCGCCCAGAAAATAGACCACATAGATCATCAGTTATACATTTACAGTATCAGACGTCTATAATGTATGGCTTTCAGAGCATAAACTGTATTTCTTTTTATGTTCAGTTAAAGAGCGTATAACGAAATCTATAGAATATGTTGTATTGCATAAAAAAACACACACATATATGTATATATACATATAGATTCTGGCATTGGTCACAGTTGTTAAATATTTAAATACCGTCGGTTTAATCGTCATTGGCATTTACATTGATGTGCCATGTGCGTCCCATAATGGTGGTATGCAGCATGTAAGTGCCAGCGTGCATGCAACCGATCAATTTAAAAGCCTTGACGATTTAAACAGTTAATCCCTGCGATTGGTGTCAGTGTTACCAATGGTGAGTTGAGCCAAACCCACATCCTGACTCTTCATCAGAAGTTCAGGGTCAGGTCCGGGAGACCCGAACTGACAAAGTTTGCCACAGACCTAAACTTTGCAATTCGGGCCTGCTTAACACTACTTACTGGAAAAATATACATTACATTTAAATATATGGTATTTTTATCCATTTTTTTGTAAATAGTTGATAATGAATAATAGACCAAAGAGTTTGAGTAGACAATAGACTGTGTTTCTGTGTACCGTTTTTTTCTTTTCCCTGTGGATACCAAGATTATAGCTGGACTCTATATACCTACAGGTGAGCAGCTCTATCCATTTATTGAAGCTAAGAATATGATTAACTGTCTAAGATGTTTAATATGTGCATATTATATAGTATTATTGGACAAAATGTGAAAAGGATGACTTGACATATACTGTATGGAGACTGAATAGAATTTAATTAACCAGAAAATGCTGATTCTAATGCCCAGCTATGTCTGGTGGATGCAGTTCCTGAAATCCAAGTCTGGTTTATTCAAGTTAGGGAACTTTATGCTGGAGTTCTTTAATTGCGGTCCTTCCAGAATAAGTTATCCTTCTTGGATTTGTGTACCGTGTTAATTTAAGATATGCAGTGGTTACCGGAATAAGATAGATATACAGTTCCTGAATGGTATTTAATACATGAAGTAAAATCAATGAAAAATACACTGTTGTTAAAAAGTGGAAGGTGGTCTTACTTAGCTGCTCACTACTTTTGCTTACAGAGGGGAACCCAATCAGGACTGCCCTCTTCCACATCCCTATGCCCTAGCAGTGCATCCAGAATTAAGAGGCTTATTTAGGAATTGCTCAGGATCAACATTAGATCAATAGTTGTCATTTTGGTCTGACATTGTGGATAAGAAAAAGAGTAAATGGAGATGTATGCAGTTGGTTTTCTGTGACAATAGTAGCCAGACACTGTAACTATAGGTGAGTTTCCTATTGAATTTCAATGAAGTGAGGCCACACTATGTGCTCTCTTTATGTTATGCTGAAAAGCTGATACAGGGCTAGTTGTCGGCTTCCACCAATCAACTATTGACTGCCTCTCCTAAGGATATACCATTAATAGTAACTCCTGGAAAAAGAACTTTTAAAGTTTACCTATTAGTATTTTTTTCATAAATCAGCAAAACATCTGACGATATGAAATCATATTATAATTGTAAAATGTTTAGAAATCTGTAGTTGTCCGGAGGTTGAAAAACATGGCTATTTTCTTCCATAAATAGCTATTCTCTTGCACAAGAGTAATGAGTGGTATTGCAACTTCGCACTATAGCTGAGCTCCAATACCAGCACTAACCTTTTTTAAGAGAGTTTTTCAATCTCTGGACAACCCTTTTAGTGTTTAGTAATCTTAGGATATGGGGTAGAAGAAGGAAGCAGCTGGAGCATTTCTGCCTCAGAAAGTTAATAATATGGCATATTGTGAGAGGTAATATGGCAGCATCCAACTGGCTCTGAAAGAACAGGATAACCCGTCCAAGCAGCAGGTTGAAGTATATACAGTACTTCCAAAGAATATCTCCAGATTAGTGTTAAACATTTTCATCTGTAAAGATAGATATCTCTGATCAAATAAATCTCATCCATAAACATATAAACCATTATATTTCTAGTTGCAAAAGTGATTGAAAATAAAGATTAAGAAAACAGAAGTACTGAAAAAGAAGCACAAAGCTCATGTAACTATAATACATATGATAACCTCTATACATTGACCCTGTGTTTGTGGGTTGCCTGGTAACTGAACTACACATCTCCAGCTGCTAAATTAAAGGTGTAACGGAGCAAGTCTGTGGAGTAGAAACATGTGAAGCGTTGTCTACTACAAATATTACTTGCATCACTGGGCTGAAAAATGTAAATGTCACACAGAATAGTAGTAACAGTTTAGCAAATGCTGGAATTGTGCAAATATCAAGAAATTGAAACAAAAATATAGAACAGCAGCACAGTTATTCTCCCAATTGAAAAAAGCTTATTAATATCATAATAATTGTCTGGGATATAATTTTGACACATATCTATTGTCAAATCTTTAAGTATACTACCACTTGGCATATTTAGCATTATGTACGTTTATGCATTTTACCTATTAGAACATAATCAAAAAGGAGTCCTGGGAAGGTCTCAAAATTAGGTGAACACAACCTCAGGAGAATAATAGCACTGAACAGATTCTACTGGGTCAATATATATTTAACAAAACGTAGATAAAAATACAAAAGACTTGTAGAATGTCCTTCAGCATCACCAATTCAATCAGTCAGAAATTTTGCCCCACTCTTTATTACAACATTATTTAATTGATTGTTTGTGGGCAGCACCCAGAAGCCCTCTCCATACATAGTGGGTGTCTGCTGTGCTATACTGTATTATACTTGCACTGGTTGGAGCTGTGAACTTGTTAAGAGCCACAGTCAAACCTCTATTTTTAATCCATTCAAACTATTTTTGTGCAGCATCACAGTACATCGAACTGAGCATTAATTTTAGCAGCACACCAAGTAAAAAATGGTCTTGTTCCAAACTGCTGCAAATGGGCCGTGGAAAATGGAGAAAAAAAATCATGGTTTAGTATTGGTTTGTGTGCAGGTAATCTAAAGGTTGCTACTATGAAGAAGCCTAAAAGTTGCTGAGGTCAAGCTCTCCCAGCCTAAAAATACCCCCTTCGTCTGTAATTGATGCAGAGAGAGCTTAACTTCAGTGTTAAACTTTCCACCCCAATGACTTTATAAGACTCATTTACATCTCACTTCAAAGTTCATTTTATGGATAATTCAATTAAAGTGTATTAAGAAATAAACATGATCACTAAGGTGTCAAGTTGCTTGACAACATACTAACAGTATTTAAGTCAATTTCAGCTGACAGGCTCACTTTAAAGCAGCAGGACTGTTGCAAGATGTATATTCCAGTTTAGTAGCTGGACTAGAGTACCCTAGCACACTGATGTGTGAGTGATATCTTCAAAGAACATAGAAAACTGTCATCCCTTAGTATTTGCTATAGTATTCAAACAAAGCTTTCTACAGCAATGACTCATAGCAGTTCAGTGAATGAATTTCAAACACCAGAGCACATGAGTGCTCAGAGTCCAGCTACAATCCTGGAATAGAAATGTATTATTTACAGTCCTGCTGCTACTGATAACATACACAAGAGTATAATTTAATGGCTCTTGAGGGCTTCCTAACACTATCTGCTGCTCTGAACTGCTGGTCAAAACTGCTGTTAGTATTTTCATCTTGGGTATTTGTGACAGATTCACAGGATAGCTGTCCTGCCATTCAAGAATGACATATGACATGTAAACTATTGAGATCAGTGCTAGCAGACACAGCAGACACCTGCCCTGTATATAGTTTAATATGTGATTTTATTATGCGGAATTAGTAAAACAAAAAAAATATTTAAAATTAGAAATTATAAGACCTCACTGCTTACAATGCATTTCAGAGCACATGAGAATCATTAGTTCTAAGGAACTGCCTGAGGAGCTCAGAGACAGCATAGAGTACAAGGTTACAATAGAAGTTCTCCAGCACTCAAGGTTTGTAAGAGCACAATGGCCTCCAAAATCCTTAAATGGAAGAAGTTTGGGACAACCACATCAGTTCCTCAACCTGGCTGTCCAGTCAAACTAAGCAATCATGTAAGAAGTACCTTGGATAGAGAGGTAAAGAAGAACCCCCAGATCACTTTGGCTGGGCTCCACAGATGCAGCTAGAAGATGGGAGAACATTTCACAAAGTCAACTTTCACTACAGCCCTCCAATAGTTGAGACTTTATGGCAGAGTGTGCCGATGGAAGCCTTTCCTCAGTACAATACAGTACTGCATACAGTTTGCAAAAAAAAACACATGAAGGAATCCCAAACTATGAGAAAAAAGATTCAATATGCATGGAGAAATCCAGGCACGGCTCATCACCTGCAAATACAACCCCAACACTGAAACATGTTGGTGGTAGCATCATGTTATGGGGGCAGGACGATTGGTTGCAATTGAAGGAAAGATGAATGAGCCAAGAACAGAGATATCCTGGATCAAAACCTCTTCCAGAGTGCTCTGTGCCAAAGGTTCACTTTCCAACAAGACAGTGACCCTAAGCACACAGCTAAAATAATAAAGCAGTGGCTTCAAAACAACTCTGTGACCATTATTTACTTGCCCAGCCAAAGCCCTTACTTGAACCCAATTGAGCATCTCTGGAGAGACTTGAAAATAGTTATCCACCAATGTGCACCATCCAACCTGAAGGAACTGGAAAGTACCTGCAATGAAGAATAGCAGAGGATCCCCAAATCCAGGTGTGAATACTCAATACTGAGCAAAGGGTATGAATACTTATCCCCATGTGCTATTTCAGGTTTTCTTGTTTCATTAATTAGTAAAATTATCTACATTTTTGTTATTTCTGTCAAGATTGGGTGCACAGTGTACATTAACGAGAAAAAAATAGAAATTTTTTTGATCTTACCAATTGGCAGCAATGAAACAGAGTGAAAAGTTTAAAGGAGCCTGAATACCTTCAATATACACTGTGTACTTTTAGGGCGAAAAGGAAAAAAAAAATATCTTTATATCTCTCGGCCTGAGTCCACTATTTAAGACTCTGGCAATGAATCTGACTGTTGGTCCTGTATTGTGTGAGTGGCCCGAAGTTGGACAGAGCCTCAATAGGCCCAATAATTTTCCATGGCAATCCCATTTTGTTATGTAAGCATTTGCTATGTTAGTTGTAGTGTATATTTTGGTGATGTGGGTCATTTGCCAAGTGTCAGCAAATTTTTCCAAATAATTGTAACTAACATGCAAGTATAAGAAGTTCTGTTGCAGATGTTGTGATGCTGTATGATAAAATGCATGAGAAATGAGGTTTGCTAAATCTGTGTGTATATTTGGGCAAGCTGTGGACTTTCCAAACCACAATATATCCTATTATATAGCTTTAGACAAGTAAAACCTTATTTCTCCAAAGGTACACGTGTTCTCACAAGCAAGCATTAGGGTACACAGAATAAATGGAATGAACACCTAGTTATTTCTCCTCAATTCATTTTAGAATCTGGGTTTTATTTAACTTGCCCAAATTTAAACCACTAAGACTAGAAAAACCTAAGAAGACATTGAGCTAGGAAGGAATGCTTAGGCTCCCTTCAGTGCATTTCCATTGATGATGTGCCCTGAAAAAGCTTCTAGGGCAGTTGTAGCGAACCTATAGCACGCGCCACAACCAAATAATCACCGGAGCTCCTAGCCCCATGATCCTGTTCGAGAGAGTCCCTGATCAAAGCTCCAATGATTATCTGAACGTGTTTCAACAGTATTGCTGTCCTTAGGGAAGAGCAGGGCGCAATAAGTTACCTCCCTGCTCTGCCACACACTTCACAGAACATCAATGCACAGAACATCAGCGTCCCAGCACAGACGGCGCAATGTAGTGATGTCATTGCGTTTCTGACTCACCCGTGGAAGAAAGGTGAGTATTCTTTTTATTTACTATTGAAACAGTATGAGGTGGCAAAGAAATAAGGAAAGGGGCAAAAAAACTATAAGAGGGCAAGGGGGCACAAACATAGGGGCAGAAAGCACACTAAACATCGGAGGGACACCAATCCTATGAGGGGTGGATAGGACTTCAGTGGGAGCGCTAAAACTATTGGAGAGTTATGAGGCTACAACTGTGGGGTTGGGGGCACAATACTTCTATGGGGGAGTTAAGGGGCATAAAACTTGGTAAGCACTAAGTGTATGGGAGGAAAGGCACAAAACTAAACAGGTGATACTAAACCTTTAATGTTTTTTTACTTTTTATTCTTAACAGGTACTGGAGCGGGCGCATTGGTCAATGATGTTCTGATCAGAGTTGGTTACTCATGCAGCCAATCACAGGCCTCAGCCATGATCCTGGCACATTACTAGCAATGATGTGTGGTTTGTACTAAGGCGTGAGACTGCAGTGGTGAACAGAATGTCATTATTATCAGCGGGTAGGAAAGGTAAACAGAAGGGACAAACGGGGGCAAAATACTGGATTCCCTTCAATTTTTTTGAAGATAAAAAAGTTGTTATATACTACATTTCTAAACCTCCATTTGTTGGTTAAATTGTGGTGTTGGCAGTGTGATAAACCTATGAAATAGGGGAAAATGACGCTGTTTTGTAATTACTCAATATAGTGGCCTATAGCTCTATAATATGTAGACATAGGGGCTCATTTACTAAGGGTTCGCGGACTGCACAAATGTCGAATATTCTGACGACTACCATTGTTGTGCACATGATCGGATTTTGGTGCATCGTTGTTCGGACTGAGCACGGGATTTAACATTTAAATTGTGTCGCAAGACAATGCACTTACATGTACCAGGAAGAAGAAGGTGAACTACGGCGGAGCGATACATGCAGGATATCAAGCGCACGCGGGGATCGGGACAGGACCGGGTAAGTAAATGTGCCCCAAAGTGTGCAAAAATCTACATGTTAGCTCCTTGCACACAAGCAGTATTACAGTATAGGATAGTGGTGGCGAACCTATGGCCAGAGGTGGCACTCAGAGCCCTTTCTGTGGGCACCCAGACTGTCACTCAAGCCAAGAGCTCACCAGACAGGAATCACTGCCTCAAGCTGAAGTCCGAGGAAGCCCACGTGCTCAGTTCTATTTTCAAACTCACATCCTGGACTACCTGAGACTACTGGAGGAGCGAGAAGGTGTGAACAGAGCTGGATTACCATAGAAGCTTTTGCTTGGAGAGAAGCTACAATGATGCACCAAAAGTCTCTAAAATTTTCGCCATTACTGATATAGCATATGACTCCATACAAGATAAGCTACGGTAGATATTTACAAAGCTCTGTATAAAAACTGCACAATAGAATGACACATTTTTTCAAGTTGTATCTTTTTTAGCTACATTCACAACTCCTTTTTAGCTTACATTCAGCAGGCACATACTTTGAAATATCTCACAGAATTTCAAATGCCTCTGTTTGTACAAAAATTGTATCTGTTTATGCCCATTGTTGTGAAATTTCAGCAAAAAAAATATACAAGACAGATTGATGCATACATTGTCCATTGATTTCCATATTTTATAAAAATGTATATGCTCTGCGCTCAGTATCAACGTCAAGAGAAAGTGCAGCATGTTAGGTTTTCTTGGACCATGAAATTGGGTATTTAAACGCACAAGACATCCGTTTTGTCAATAGACATTAATGTTTACACCCTTACTCACTTCCGGGTGCTTCTTTTGGGTTGAAAAAGGTGTCCACCTGCTGTATGCAAAAAAAAAAAATGTGAATGCAGCCTTATACATGATCCAATATTATACAAGAAGGTGCTGAATTCTAACTTTTAATGAACATAATCTGTGGGGAAAAAATGAACACATACGGTTAACCTTGGGAGGATAATTCCAGTATAATGAGAAAGGAGATCATTTATCAGAATTTTTAGCATATTTCCTGGCATGCAAACATAAAAAATGAAGTTAATCTACAGTACAAAGTAAGTAAAGAATTGAAGTTTGATTGCCATACAGGGAGACAAAGGTGAGCTCAGTTTACTGGTACGGGTGTGCTTATCCATTGTTCCAAATGTGAAATCTTTCAGTGCTACAGTTACTGTCTGACATGATTTAACAACAGTAATTCCTTGTTTAACGATGTCAAAGGTTTTCAGGGAATTGACTGTATTTCACCAACAATATATTTCTTCTTGATTACCAAGTGGTTAAAATGATTTTAAACCAAGACAGCAAAATAAAGCAGTAATAAAATCAATAAAAGGTGCTTAAAACATTCCTCCTATTAGGTAATGGCATTTAAAGTATCCGTAGCTTGTAATGGCACTTAGGATATGCCCAAAAATCAATGTACTAAATTACTTATTGAACTAGTTAATTTGAACATTGAGTTTTATACGTATATTGATAAAACAGACAAAAGAGATCGCCATAGTCAGATTTTTTTATGCTAAGAGCAATACCGCCCTCTGGTGGACATTATCATTATTGCTAAATTATTACTGTGATTATATGCTATAATTCTGTCACTTGGCCTAATTTTCCCTGATTTTAATGTGTCCCTTGATTTTTTTGTTGTTCCATTGCTTACTTTTAGAATACATTTTATCAAAATAAATACAATGAAAAGAGAAAAATGAAATATTTTGAGAAAGGACAAATAATTATTGTATAAAGTATTTTTAATATAAAAGAGAATTGTTCATTTAACTTCTTAAAATGTTCTCCTTTTCATTATATAAGATTCTAGGAAAGTTGGGTGACAACCATTATGCCCATAGCAACTCACAGTGGTTGCTGCACTCCATCTTTTCCAGACTCAAGAATGCATCCAGTAATCTACAAAAACCAATGAGTATTCCCAGTATACAAAGTAATGGCATTTCTCTAGGATCTCTCAAAACACAATGGAGCACATGTATCATAGTTTTTCGGCTGCCATTTTTTCAAGTTTCTTGAAGTTAATCTACTTAATAATTGCAATGTATCTTAAGTTTTTTCCCTTTGTGATACATCTGATGAGTTGCCTGTTTAGTCTCACTGTTTGTGCCTGTAGGTTTGTGGTGTGTAACTTTTTAGTCCCAAATAGTGGTTTACCAAAAGTAAGTCTGAGTCGTCTAGCATGCTCTGATTTGGGATTTATTAGGCGCAAGAGTGGGACATTTCCAAGCCCAAAAGTCGCACAAGTTGAACAAACATCTGGCTACAAAGATAAATCCAGCACACTGCATTCAATCCATGAGGCAGGTAACTTTGGTACGCTGCTTGATTCTGCACCTAAAAAGTCTCAAACTGCAAAAAGTCGCACAAAAAAAAAGAAAAAGGAAGCAATAGGAGTGATACATTTCCCCCAATGTGTTGGACCTACCTGTCAGCTAGTCAACGTGCCAGCGACTGCAACAAAGCTCCAAGTGCATCAGCTTGTGTGAGGCTGTCCATACACAGGATAAGAGTTGATGAAAGTGGCTATTTTGGCTGACAATAAACTTTGGTGAATTTAATTTAAAATGCATCCATGGTTGGTTGACAGTATAACGGATAATCCTCAGCCCATCCCTTGCCACAATTTAAAATACCCAAGGAATTACTTCTTGCTTTTCCATTTTTATATAATTTCCTTATCTACTACTTCTATCTGATAGTGTCGGGATCATTCATACAACTTATCACCTACACTGGGAGTGATCAAAATCTTATGTGTGTCAGCAGTTTTAGAGTTTCCTGAATTGCAGGTAGCAGAATGTATAAGGCAGGTTCCGGGGCCAGTATATGTATAAGGCAGGTTCCCGGAACCAATTAAAAACAATAAGCGAGAGACCAATCATCCTGCAATTGTAGTTGCCAGTCACAGCAAATTAGATTATTGCTTTCATTTTCCTGAGTCTTCTTAAAATGTGAGGTGGCATATGATTGGTTGTTGCTGTGTGCAGCCACTACACCAGTGGCGGCAAACCTTTTAGACACCAAGTGCTCAAACTACAACCAAAACCGACATATTTTTCGCAAAGTGCCGATGCAACAATTTAAGCAGTAACTTATTACTCCCTGCCCAGTCACCGGTTTAAATTGTATAGGCACCTGAGGACACCAATACAGTAGAAAGAAGGAGAAGAAGTTTGGATCATTTTTGTAGCCTTTCTAGGGTCCTGGGCTGCCTGTGATTGCAAGAGACCTTGAGTCTTGTCTGGCGAACCCTGCCCTGGGGTGATGGCACGGGTGCCCATATAGAGGGCTCTCAGTGCCACCTCTGGCACCCGTGCCATAGGTTCGCCACCACTGCACTACACTGTTGATATCGGTAGACATTTAGCATTAGGTAACGCGTCTGCTTGTCCAAGTTTGGCCCTAAGCAGTGTTCTTCTGTTGTTTGACGTGTTTTTATTCCTTTACAGTTTAAGAATAAACTTAACCATTTGCTAACAGCCATTATGCTTTAGACAGGTTGGCATGAAACTTGGTAATTTAATATTAAGATATCATTGTACATATTTACAAAAACATTTATCATTGACCCTACTTTCCTGATCACTGTATTCACAGCACTCAGTAAAACACGCAACTGGGCTTGATCTGTGCCTCTAACGCAACTCCTAGTATCATAGTGATTTATGATGCAAGGAGTCCCTGCTTCACTGTGGAACAACAATCCAGACTATTAAATGCATGTACAATTTACCAGTTTGAATGAGGGATACAATGAATGGGCATCCATATATGAATGATCCCAGCAGTACCCTAACATAGGGGGCTATTATCTGTTATACGGGCATTGAACCCTCTAATGTGTCTGCGATGTCAGTAGGTTGACATGTATAACTTATAATTCTATATTTCAGTCCACAGATTGATCACATATATTTACTACCATGAGGATCTTCCAACATTAGTCTGCAGTTGCTTTACTATTTGGTATTTTGGTGGCGGCTTTGAAGAGAATGTCGGTACAGTGAAGTTCTGCTTCCTCACACCTCTGTTTTCTGTATGGAATGGACTCTTCTATTTGGTAGTTATTGCTATTGGCATTCCGGTTGGTGGGAAAGTCCAGGGATTTACATCTGTTGCCTTTTCAATGGTCAGCATCTTTGTAATTCGCAGCCACTTGCGACGACTGATATTTTTTGGCTGCATGGTTCCCACAAAGATGATCCCAGTGTTACTTCTTATCCCTGCTCTCTTTATACCACATGCCACTCTCCTTAGTAATATATGTGGTATACTTGTAGGAATTATTTGTATCCTTTCATAAGAAGATATTATGTAACAAGTGTTGTAACCTATCATCTGTTATTTGGTTTATTTGCCTGCATCAACCAAATATCTATATTATCCATTTTTCCTGTTAAGAATGAATGATATTACAGTCTATGTGTCAAATGTAACCAAATATTGTTTATTAGTTTTTCATATCTGCAAAAACGAAAATGGAAAGTGTCTGGTTTCACTCAATCGTTGCGTTAATCAAGTTTTATTAAGAAAAATCTGAACTATTTCAGGTTTTGATCAGTTTTCTGTTGTGGGCATGACAGTTGCCCTAAAAACTGACATTGGCTGATCAGAATTGGGGTACTAGGTAGTCATTTCCATTTTTTTTCTACTTGACTGAAACCGCTTCTATCTCCAGTGATGCAGTGGTAACCTTATGGCCTATATCTGGGCAAATCTATCCATTACAGGGTGATCTGATGTTGCTGGACCAACCCTTACTATGGCTATAATGCACAAGGGGGATGTATCATTGCAGTTAGGTCAGATATGTCACACATGCCCATTTTAGCCACATTTGCTACTTTTTTTTTCCTACCTAGTACAGATTTATCATGTAAATCCAGATGTTGTGGAGTAAGATTACAGGTAATGATAAATCCGCCCCGTATTTTTCATCTGGCAAGATGTAGGTAAATTTTTTTGTAATATTTCGTTTGTAAGTCCTAGTGAAAGGTTGACTTATGAACAGTGAATTTTTGGGTTCCACCTCCCGATGGTGAGAGGAATCGGAGAATTCCCTAAACCGAGCCCTACACGTTGTCAAGTCGGGAACAACCTGGTCTGTATCAATTGTATGCGTATGAAATTACGCTACATTAAATGTTTTCCAAAACTTGTCCACATGTAACATCAGTGAGACCAAGCTTCCGCTGCTAACTATCAATATCTGAGGGGTTAAAGGCTCATGATCGGAGTTATCCCTCATACTGGGGCTGCAGACAAGTGTTGACTGTTTAACAGCAACCATATACTCTTATCCAACTCTTGCCATACGTTTAGAAAATGTCAAGAAGAGGTCAAAATATTTTCATACTAAATAGATAAGTCTTTGAATGAACTGTATTTCACATGTTGTGTTGTGTATGCATTCTTTAACCTGAATACAGATGGCATGGGTGGCTGCTTTTTCTTGGACCCTTCAGAATCTTTACTTTCTCATATGGATCAGATGATGCCGTTCAGGTTATTGAAAAGGATCCCAATATGGAAATATATTCCAGCAACATCAGCAGAAAGGAATGCCTCCCAGACCAGAAAGTAAGACTTTTTCTATTTACAGATGATTATCTAATAAAATGATTGGCAACGCTTTAACCTCTCATTGTAGTTGTAAATATATAGAACTATAGGTATTTTTGTTATGAATATTGACAAACCTGACAAGTCATTTTTTGTGTGTGTGTGTTGAGGGTTAATTGGGGTTAAAAAGGGACTACCCCTAGCCCCGAGAATAGTTTGTATCTTTCATCAGTATTCACTTTTCCGGTCACCGGTTGTCTGTAGCACTTGTGGCCGGTCGTAAAAGTGAATACTGATGAAAGGGGGCGTGCATATTTTATGATCGGCTAGAGCCAGGACGGCGCTCAGCTGCCGGCTCATGGGCATATTTTTATAAAGTGATGTATTCGGGTTAGCAGACGTGGACGAAGATGACATGCTTTGCTTTGGTGACAGTCTGCCACCGCTAAATCTGGTGGTAGATGTCCTTTAATCATTTTAGAGGGAAAACAAATACAAAGAACAATAAACAGTCCTAAAAGAAAAAGGAGAACAAAATTAAAAATGTTTACTCACAGGACCTCAGGGAAGGGCAAAAGCTAGCAGGAACCATATATTGTCACCAACTGATAAAGACATGAAAGTACAGAGAGTAGGCCTATCTAATGATATAGAGATAAGTAAGGAGGGACCATATTAGAAACCATCATATTGTACTGTACTGGTAGAAGGAAGTCCCAATTGTCAGAATTTTTCACCCAAACATTTATCATGTTCTTTAATGACCTCTCCTCTTTAGTCGAATTTAACACTTTATACAGGATTCCTAATCTGATTTCTAACTTTATCTTGAAGGATCAACCCACCTCCAGGATCTTACCCAACCCAGCAGTATTATACTCCACCTCAAGGCCTCAACAATGTCTACTCTCCATATCACCACACCAAGCCACCTGGCACATGGCCTCCTGTGGGTACTTCAGTATGTCCGACAGGAACAGCGTCTGAACTACAAGCCCATGGAAATGCTAGCAATGCTAATAACTCTTTACCAACTATGCACTTCCTCTCCCAAAAAGATCTTGGGTCTACAACTGATCAGCCAGAACTACAGCAAGTCCAGACACAGTAAATAGATGTGTTCTTGCTTATTGACTGAACATTGGGTGTGTTTACATATTTTATCAAAGGTGGTGGAATCATGTGCCTTACTCTTTCTACAAAGGCTCCAAACTATTAGATGTGTCATTGGGGAGTAATATTAAACCAAAATATTTCAGTATCCTCAGCAGTAATATCAGTACAGTAAAGACTTTAACTGAATGAGGTCGCTCTTTAGTGTATGTTCGTATAGTATGTTGTGGTTTATATGTTTGTTTTCCCTGTTGTTAGTAAAGGTTGATAATATAACTTTTTGCACTGATAACTTCTACTTTTACAATGGATGTAACTCTTGTGGTGCCTTTTTTCTTAACAATATTTCATTAGAATCACTTGAGCGCATAAGATTATTTTCAGGAGTTTACACGAACCATATGAGCTGGGAAAATGCCAATTTATGTCATTAAAGGGACCATTTTGTCTACTTCCTGCCTGGTGTTTGAGTTGTTTTTGTCATCAGGATTTAAAATTTTGACAGGTTTCCATGTGCTATTTAATACTAATTACCAATCTTCTCTTTTAATAAACATTATTGGTTCCATTCAGTCTTACAAGTATATAAAAGCTTGTGGTTCCCTGACACCATGGGGGCGTCAGAGTCCCTGTGTCATCATCATTATCTTCTCATAGCATTCAGAGCTCTCCCTGCTGTTTCAGCACAGGGGCTGCATGAGGGACGAGGGAGCAGTTAGGATGGAGAACTTTCAGAGCTGTGATGACCCTGGATTATGACAGACGCATCCATGACTTGATCCAGTTTGCTGGCAGATAGCCAGGTATACTTTCTACATTGTGATTCTTTAGAGGTAAAATACCCAGCTCAGTACTTGCTCTTTCTTGCTCTTGTGATTTACATCTAGGAAAGTGTAGTCTTCACATTTGGGTTATGATCCAATGACCGACTGCTTTTTAGTTGCCTTTTTTTTAGTTCTGTTTTCAATGACATCCAGTAATATTGTGAATGCAGTGAAAATGGTTCCTAAGCTCAACCCACAAGTATGAAAAAAAATTGTATATTTTTGTATTTACAAATGATTTGTCATTTCATTAACCTTTCAGTTTCTATCTTTATGCAGATAAGCTTCTTGATGTACCAGGGATGGGGCAGTGCCTTCTGGTGCACTTTTTATTTTTCTTTCTACTGGGAATGTCAATAATTGTATAAATGATTGGTACCAGGAGAGGCCATTTCCCCCTGTGCATCACAACAAAAAGGACTTTTTTGTAATGCTATGTAAGTTTTTGTTGTAACTGTAACTACTTCTATTGATAAATACTCCCTCTATTGCCTTTGAATTTTAAATATTTATATGGGATAAACTTTATTTTTATATGCTGATGACTATACATCATTATTAATAATAAAATTCTATATTTTAAATGTTATCATCGTCCTCCTGTAGTTGTGTGTTCACCTATTGCTGTGTACATGCTATTGTGTTAGTAGGGTAATACACTTATGCCTATCTCCGACATTAGATACAGTACAGTATAGCTGGCTGTATATAGCAGCCAACATTTTTCCACTTGGGATTTCTTTCAAGGTCCTTGATTGAAGGAGACTTGGCTGACTTCGGCTAGGAGTCTTTGAGGGCGCATTCCTACAATGCGTTTGTGTCACGTTTTTTTGCTACATTTTTGACGCATTCCAAAGGCTGCAGCCTTGAGCACATGCTAAGGTTACATTGCGTTTCCACTGCATTTACTAAAACGCAATGTAACCTCAGCATGTGATCTTAATTCCAGTCTTTAAGATGAACGTGGCCTGAATGTGTACATCAATGACTTCCACCAAGCCACCTGTTAACTTTCAGTTCGTGGAGAAAGCTTTCATCATATTTCCCCTCACAGAGGCCTTTTGTCCTATTCTTATTACAGTTGACCGCAAAGTGACCCTATTTGAGTAAATACGAATTTCTATATGTCCAAGCTATATAAATTTATGCTGCAATTTATGTGTAAAGTCTTATTAATATAAAGCAGTTCTTCCGGTACATAAAATCAGAATATTCATCACGGTAACTGACCTGAGTAAATGAGCATCAACAACAACCATTGTCCACTGATTGTTCTAGAGGTATTTTAGTTTACACAAAAACAGGAAAAAACAACATTACTACACTAACATCTTATGGAAAAACTACCATCTGCGTTTTGGGTGTGCGGTCACAGATTAAATTACATCTTGTAGTACTCTATATTCACATATTATAAAGCATGTAACTGTGCCAAAGGCCACCTTCACTTGGACATTGTCCAGAACACATGATCGCATTATTCCAATTTGCAACACCGCCATCTATGATTCGTAGAGTCCCTGCTTCCCCTATGCAATACAGACAACTATTATACTGTATTGCTTGCTTGTCATTCTCTCATGTGAGAAAATAAACTCTTGTGTTTGGTTTCTTCAACGGACGTGGTCTCCAGATTTTTCTAACAATTACAGTATGAGATAGTAGTCCAGAGGCAGGGCCTACAGTGCAAGTAGATTGGTTCTCGGGCATCGTCCAGCTTCAGAAAAACTACTATAGTAATACCCATATTGTGCAGGCTGAATATACCTATGTGAAGGAGACTAAAGAGTTAAATATTTTGTGAATACTGAAAACCTAGTACCATCTAAATAATCAGGGATTTACTACAGATGTTCTGTAATGAATGGTTACAATGTTACCACTGTATTCAGTGTTAATATTGGGCATTTTCCGCTCAGGTTAGTAAATAGGAGTTTATCCAGTTTATTGTTTTTCCAATACTAGTGAAGCCGAGACAAGTGCTGCTGATGGAGGAATACCCTGGAATGCCTTGAAGATAAGCGGTTCCATCTGCATTTTTACACACCAGTGCATTCCCTGTATCTGTCTGGAAAGGAAATTGGGAAGAGAAGATTAATGCTACATTTAGCTTTGTGCCAATGCATAATAATACAGAGATTATAAGCATATACTGATACACAGCTATTCAACAGGGCACATAAGCCTGGTTTCACACAAGTGAGTTAAAGAGAACCCGTCATGAAAAATAACCCCCCTAAACTAAATATATTTTCATAAACTGCCATTAGAGAGCATTGCCTCTATCCCTTCATTGTCCCTCTACATGCCTGTAAACCTAAGCAATGAGGTCCTAAAGCTGTATGCAAATGACCTGTGAAATGTCCAATGAAGCATTAGCATATTCAAGCTGTCCACCTTATTCATGAGTGGGAGGCACAGCCACACCCCCAGTGCATGACTGACAGCCTGTATAATGATGTGAGGCTGTATAATGATGTGCTTCCTGGTGCTGCTGGCCACACCCCCTGCAGCCTGTGTGTGCATGTGTGTGTGTATAGGAGAGATACAGCAGCTCCAGGCTGCAGCCATGTTACAGCAGAACATGTCAGATACTTGTGTAGCTGATGTCTGTGTCTCTCACCTGTATATTAGGAGGATGCAGCATGTCAGCAGATGCAGCACACACACTAGCAATGCTTTACTATAAATTACACACAGACATGAGCAGGGGGAGGATAGGGGAGGGGTAACAGGGGTGACATCACTGCCTCTGACCATGTGACCAGCCTCATTTACATGATAAAAAATAGATGATTTTACAATGAATAATGTATGAAATAACTAGATAAAGGCTGGGATGGGATCCTTGTGAGCTGCTCCAACAGGTAGTGGTGACAGGACAAGTGACACAGACCTGATGACAGGTGTCCTTTAAACTAGGATAGTTCTAGCTTCCTAAACCGCTGTCATAATTCTGCAGGTTAGTCACAGCAATGGAATTCTCCTTCAATTTTCAATAGTTTTTGTGTCTGTCAATTACAGAGCAGGTATCAGCCCATCGACTCTACTCTGAAGCAGTGACCCAGTTTTAATAGAAAACTAAGTAGCCTTTTTTTTGCTAATCACATGCCTGTTTCTATGTCAAAATGAATGTCCAGCTTATTTTCATCAGACTCCTAGATCTTAAATTCTCCATTTTATACTTTCCTCACAAAAGTTGGAAGCTTTTTAGCTCATGGGTTCCCTTTTCCAATGATCGTTACATGCCCAAGAAGTGAATTGGTGATATTCTACTGATTGCTTGGGATCAGAGGTCACATTAACGCCTCACCATGCATCATAGACGCATGATTAGGCGCCGTTGGCCCCCAAAATAATTGCCATGTGTAAAAGCATGCTTGGCAATTATACCCTGTAGCGCGCAGGCTGAGGAGTCCGGCAAGCTCTGCAAAGGAGGGAAATATCAGTAGCGGCAGTGACGGACCTCTCAGCAGGACACGTGGTGCAGTGCTCCTCCGCGTGATCACTGAAGAGTCCTGGGGCGAGAGCGCCTACCCCGAGACATGCTGCTTCTTGTTATTCTCCAGCTCTCTTGCCCGTGCTGCCTGTATGCCCAAGCAGCGGGCAGTGTTTATGTGATCCTGGCAGGACTGGAGAGCAGTACCAGGTGAGAACGAGCCCCATACAGGGAGTACATCTCCCACACTGTTCTCACTGCACTCTATGTATAGTGTATGTGCTGTGTGCAGTGAATGTACGGTGTATGGGCTGTGTGTAATGAATGTGCTGTGTGTAGTGAGTGTGCAGTGAATGTATGGTGTGTGGGCTGTGTGTAGTGAGTGTATGCTGAACATGTACAGTGAGTGAGCTGTGAGCTGTGTGCGGTGAACGGTGAATATGCTGTCAGCCACATCATCCACAGTCTGGATGATGGTCTGGGGGAGGGGTGGCGGCATGAGCCACAGTTTGGCTTCAGATAGGGGGGGCACTTGTTACTAGCCACAGCCTGGTCTGGGGTGTTTAGTGGTATTAGCCACTTTCACCAGCGATAGGGTAAGTCATAGTCTGTTGGTTGAACTTTCTGAGGAGACTTAAGAAAAAGGTTGTGTACCCCTTGTTTCGTGCATGATTTTTTACTGTATACTGTAATATTACTGCCACAATTTGCTATTTTAGCACAGAAGATACCAAGATGATTTTCTTGTATAAATATCCGTCTATTAACATTATATATAAGGCCATGAGTTAAATATTTGTATTACTCAAATTGTAATAAAAATACTCCCCAAAAATGGTAATAGGAGTATTATTACCCTTCTGGAAAAAATGTTAGTGCGATCTCTGCTTGGGATATCAAATGCAAAAATGCTTACCCATATACTATATTTACTGCTTCACTTCTGTTCCTCAAACCTGTGGGAGGCTATCATTTTTGCCACTTTTGTTTTACACAGTTCTCTATGTTTTTTTCCAGTGTTGCACCAGATTTCTCTTTAGTTTCTAGATGTTTGAAATGTGTAAATGTCGCAATTTTGGTGCAAATCCGAAAAACACTCCAGCTCACTACTGGTGTCCTTCATGGCAAAAACAATGTCAAACATCACTTCCAGATCTGTTTTTAGGTTGTAACTAAAAGGTTATTGACAAGGATACTAAAAGCCTTTTTTTTTTTTTTTTTTTAATGAATTTGATGATTTTATGCTTGACTCTCCATATTCAGAAACATTTGGCAGTGCTATGATAACATTTTGTTGTCCTAGACAATTTGTCAAGGTTTGTGTACTGAGCCTGGACTGTTTATAGCATTTGTCATTTTACATAGGTGATTGATTTGTTTTTCAATATACAGGCGGTCCCCTACTTAAGGACACCCGACTTACAGACAACCCATAGTTACAGACGCGACCCTCTGCCACTGTGACCTCTGGTGAAGCTCTGGATGCTTTAAAATAGCGCCAGATGCAATAATCAGCTTAAATTGTCTGCAATGAAGCTTTATGATAATTCTTGGTCATATACAGCAAAAAAATTGAAACTCCAATTGTCACTGGGGCAAAAAAATAAATTGTCGGGAGTACAATATAAAAGTATACAGTTTGAACTTACATACAAATTCAACTTAAGAACAAACCTACAGTCCTATCTTGTATGTAACCCGGGGACTGCCTGATAACTCCTTTTTAAACTTTCTTTCTGGAGACGGTTTGCATCTTAACTTCTTGCAGTATTTAAAAAGGAATGGGATCTAATACCAAAAATCTTTGGTAAATATTGACTGGAAAAGCACATAAAGGCGACAAATAAGCACCATACAGAAGGAAAACTATGATAAATGTCCCTGTGGCACATTTTTTGCAAATGTGGTTTATCAAAGAATTTCTTAGTTGCTAATTTCTGCTGATCCTAAAACAGCCAACAAAATATTCTTTCACCATAAGTCACACTGCCTGATAACATAAAGATTTACCTGATTAAAAAACATTCGACAGGGATGGCAGGAAAAGTAGAGAGACTCATTTGGCTGTAATGAGGCACGTCAATCCAGTGCCACAGTCCCAAAAAACCCGCTAAGCCGCCTGTGGAGGTTAAAAGGGCTCAATATTAGAAGTGTGCACTGACAAGGTGCTTGGTGTTTATAAGCTTTTATTTAACTGTTTGCAATTTATTTGCATTAATTAGAACTATAAATACATCTAATGTCACATTAATGCGGTGAGAACCCAGTTTTCTTGTTTTTCAGTAAATGGGAAACTATGAATCTTATTACTAAGGGTCAGTGGGCCGACTTTCATCAGACTGTTAGGCAGGTTCAGGATTTGCATGGCTTGTGACAGGTATTGAAACAGGGTGTCTGCGCTGGATTGTTGTGGGACGATCCGAAGAGTGATTCTGACTCGAGCGGGGATTTAAGTTGTGTTGCAGCCCCTGCACTTACATGCACCAGGAAGAAGAGAGGTGAACTACGTCGGACCATAAAACAGGGAAGCAACACACCAGGATATCAGGCGCACGATCTTAGTGAATTGTGGAGATGCATTATCATCAGACAATGACTTTCGTGTGAACTCCGCGGACGGGTAAGTATATGTGCCCCATTATGTCATATGATAGTTCCCATGAAAGAGTCCTAGTGCTACAGCAGGCAATACTGGATACAAGACGACCCGACTAACAGAGACAGACTTAGTTAGGATATATGAAGCCCTCAAAAAAATGAGCTAACATAGGATTAACAAAACAACTGCAAAAATTAACCCATTAGGTTCTACTAATAGGTTCTGTAATAGTTCACTAATGGAAGTCTATGTACTTACTAACTGAGGCATTCCAGACCAAGGTGCTACAGACACTTCCGATAGCTGGGTCCTGTGATGTTTGCGAGAGCGGCAGATGGGAAGCAACAGTGGGAAGAGAACCATACTGGATGTGAAGAGGTAAATCAGGCAAAAGTTGCCTAATTCAGGCGAGGCTGTGAAGTTGGGGTGGGATGATAATTGGTCTATACTTAAGGAGCTATATCCATTTCCCACATTACTGTGAGTGAGGAGAAATCCTGAGGAAAAGCAAATCAGATGTCTATTACACCTACAGGTTACAGACCTAGTTATGTGCATGACTTTGGACACACTCGGATCACATCAGGTCTGCGAAATTTTCATCAATACAAAAATCAGGTATATTTTCTAGCCTAGAGGGCAGTGGTGGCGAATTATGGACAGGGGTGCCAGAGGTGGCACTTGGAGCCTCTCTGTGAGCAACCGGCCATCACCCGGCATGAAGGTCACCAGACAGGACTCAAAGAATCTTCCGTACAGAACCTTCCTACACCCACCGGCCACTTATAGGTACACCTGTACAAATGCTTGTTAACACTTATTTCTAATCAGCCAATCACATGGTGGCAAACTCAGTGCATTTAGGTATGTAGACATGGTCCAAGACAATCTCCTGCAGTTCAAAACCGAGCATCAGTATGGGGAAGGAAAGGTGATTTGAGGTGCCTTGAACGTGGCCATGGTTGTTGGTTGCCAGAAGGGCGTGGTCTGAGTATTCAGAAATGTGATCTACTGGGATTTCACGCACAAGCATCTCTAGGCGGTACAGAGAATGGTCCGAAAAGAAAAAACATCCAGACGTCTCTGTGGGCGAAAGCCTGTTGAGCCAGAGGTTCAGAAGAGAATGGGCAGACTGGTCGAGCTGATACGCAAAGGCAACAGTGACCTCAAATCGCCACCCGTTACAACCAAGGTAGGCAGAAGAGCATCTCTGAACGCACAGTAAGTCGAACTTTGAGGCAGATGGGCTACAGAGCAGAAGACCACACCGAGTGCCACTCCTTTCACGCAAGAACAGGAAACTGAGGCTACAATTTGACAAACTCATCGAAGGACAGTAGAGATTGAAAAACGGTGCCATGGTGATGAGTCTCGATTTATGCCTGCGACATTAGGATGGTAGGGTCAGAATTTGGCATCAACAACATGAAAGCATGGATCCATCCTGCCTTGTATCGGTTCAGTCTGTGGTTCAGGATGGTAGTGGTTGGTTGTCATGGTGTGGGGAATATTTCTTGGCACTCTTTGGGCCCCGTGGTACCAATTGAGCAGCCTCGTGCAATGCCACAGCCTAACCTGAGGTATGGTTGATGACCATGTCCATCCCTTTATGACCCACAATGTACCAACAGTCTGATGGCTACTTCAGCCGGGATAATGCAGCCATGTCATAAAGCTGGAATCATCTCAGACTGGTTTCTTGAACCATGACAATGAGTTCACTGTACTCAAATGGCCTCCACAGTCACCAGATCTCAATCCAATAGAGCATCTTTGGGTATGTGGTGGCAATGGGAGATTACGCATCCATGGATGTGCAAGCGACAAAATCTGCGGTAAACTGTGTGATGCCATCATGTCAATATGGACCAAAAATCTCTGAGGAACGCTTCCAGCACACTGTTGAATCTATGCATGAAGAATTGAGCAGTTCTGAAGGCAAAGGGGGGTCCAACCCGTTATAGCATGGTTGTTACTAATAAAGTAGCCGGTGTGGTGATACAATGATAGGCGAATTTGCCCTCCTCCTTTCAACTGTGTTGGTGTCTTTAGGAGGCTGAATGATTGAAAGTTGTCAAAGAACAAGGAGAAATAAATTATTGCTTAAGTTGCTGTGCTGGCACTTTGCAATAAATAAGCGGCTTTTGGTTAAAGTTTGGGCACTGAGGCTCTAAGGTTAGCCATCACTGCTATAGGGGAAACATATTTCGTATAAGTGGTGTTTAACTTCATCAGAACCAGAGTGTAATAACACGTTTACTACATGCGATTGTTTATACTAAGAATTGTCAATGTGAGACAGCATAATACAGAGCTCTATTTGTGTAGTATTTTATAGGGCACTGGTATTCTTGTATTTGGAAGAAAAAATGGACCCTTAGTCCTGGGTGCGTCTACACCTCCTTAACACATAGCCCTGCGTATGCCCAGCCCTTCCAGTACTTATTCTGGTTACATTTGGGAAAAACACACTTATTATCCTGTTCCCCATTGCAACTTCAGGGGAATAGACACACAATACTGCTCAATGTGCTCAATGTATATTGCTAGCAGGGTGCTGGAAAGACCTAAAATGACCACCAGAAAAGGCTCTAAATTGACCTCTGTTAGCACTTTAATTTTTCAGAATCTATAGAAACTTACCTGTTTTGGACACATCTGGCAGTGATCAGTACCCAGAAACTACCCAATAAGCTGCCACTGCACAAAGTCACCTGGTTTTCTTGCAGAACAACGCGCCAGGGCCAAGACTGACTCACATTCAAAAATGTTGGACATGATGCCACCGCTGTAAAACAAGCAAATCGTACAATTACAGTCTAATGACTGCTACAAATGGCTAGCTGATTCCAGAAATCACACTAGGGTGGGCTCACATCATTGTCATTGTGGCTTTTACTAGTTAAGTAGTAAAGTAGTGAACATTTGTGGCTCTAGCTTTACAAATATTTCCAGTGTACACAATGTCCTGTGTTACCTAGACCACAGGGACTGAAGGCAGTTGGTCTGAATCCTTTTAAACACATTATTGTTGTAAGTTAGACTGTTCACACATCCAAGGCCATTTCCATTCCATTCTTATCTTGATGCTAATAATCATTTTGCTGCACCAGGAGTCTGTCTGCTGGTGTTTCTGTTTTTTTTCATACGCTACACTGCATCACCCACAGTTTAATCTCCCATGAAAACTAAAAATATCCCCGGCACGGGAAAGAGAGCGAAAGACACTAACAATTAATCATAAATGTGATTAATTCCTTTAATGAAAAAATATATATAAGCTTCGTATGGATTCTAGCGGCCCGAAACGCGCGGGGGCGTTTGCAGTCGGCAGCGCACGGAATTACCATACCTGACCACTGGTAAGGACTGCATATAATTAGTCTTGTGAGCTTATTAGGTTTCTATGATGCAATTGGCAACCATCTGCCACCCAGTATTTCCACTATCCTTTTCCGCGGGTACATATTATATTCCAGCCTGGTAGACACCACATTATGTAAGTTAGAACTTTCCCTACTGTAATTCCGCGATGCTTACTTTTCGCGCACATTCAATTTGTCTGTGTTATTTACATCTCTGACACACCGCTACTTATTCTAATCTCATAGAGGTAGCAAACAGATCCTGTCTTGGTATGTTTTTACTTATATTTTTTCATTAAAGAATTAATCAATTTTAACTATACTAATTGTTAGTGTAGCTTTCCTCTCTGTCCCATCCATCCTGAGAAATCGGGGCAATATTGCTGCTGGTTTTTCTAGACTATGTTGCGAGGTTCTGTGAAACGCCCTAATGCGTCTTATACTAAGGAGGGTGCCGGCACTAGCATTTAGGTAGGAGCTAAATACCCACACCCGTATTCAATGAATACATTGTCTACTTTCACCTTTAGATGTGTCCTCTTTTGTTGGTCACTCATTTCCATAGAAAGGAAGTAATAAATTGGTAGAATAAAACTGGAGAGTTTGGGTAACCACATCCCTGGTGCACTAATCAGTAGTATTTAGTATATAGTAGAGCTATTAGAACCCTGGAGGGTTGAAGGTACCTAGAGAGGTCAGAAATAATAGTAAAAAAGGAAAAAATTTAAAATCATTTAAATTCTAAAGAAGTAAACTACCGCACCCCCCCCCTAGTCCCTACCTAGAGAAAAAAACACAAATTGTGAAAAGAAAATATAAACAGTTTAAAAAGGAAAACAACATTGTTAGGGTACGCACACCATCACCAAATACTGCCGTTCGATAACAAAATAATGAAAAAAGATATTCACTAGGCCATGAAACACTGTGACAGAAAATAGAGCCCCAAATGTCAAATCGACACTTTTTTGCCATTTTTCCATCCATGAATTTATGTAAAAAAAATGCACCAACAGCATAGCTAGCGTGATAATTGATATAAGTTTAAGTACACCAGTACAATGCACGCAAAAAACATTACGCCTTGCACAGATCCCATAACCAAAAGTGTGAAAAAAGTATGGCAAAATGGAAAATAATTTTTTTGACAAAAACATTTAAAAAATTTTTAAAATACTACTAAAACATTGTGTAAATTGGTATTCCTGTGATCGTATCAACCGAATGAATAAAGAGGAGGTGTCATTTAGAGCACAGAATGAAAGTAATTGTAACAGTACCCACAAGAAAATGACACAAATGTGTTTTATTTTTGTCAATTTCATCGAGCTTGGAATTTAAGTCCTGGTGACTAGTAAAACTTTTTTTACTGCTACCAAATGCTATGCATTTCATAAGTAATATAGATATCAAATTTAGATTTAATGTAAAGTTAATGATTTGCAGTCATGTAGAAAAATTAGTGAGAAATCTCAGCACTGACCATTACCAATTAGACCTCAGCACCATGCAGTATGATCTGTAATGATTAGAAAGGGGACTACTTGGGTGTCTTGTCACTGCTTGCTCCTATTGTATTCACGACATCATCTATTTTTGTAACAATATATAAAAGCAACCACTCAGCTTGTGATCTCTCCCTCCACCTCCTCTGTAATAGAGAAGGAGAACGATCATCAACAGCAGCCAGTCCCTGCAATGAAGCAGAACTGGGAGCTCACTTCACGCTCAGGAGAGATCACTACAGCTCCTCCTCATGGTTGCTGGGTTTGAACACTTTAGAGCACATTTCCGCAGTTAAAAACTATAGAAATGATCCCTGAAAGTATAGTCTTAACTTTCCACTGCCGGCAATGACACTCCACACCCTCTGAGCTCCCCTTTGATATTGTGGAGAGGACACTTTATCATACTCATCGTCTACATATTATTAGAACATGGTCCCATTATAGTAAACTATCTTTCTACTGACTGCACTGGAGGGTAAACGGTTTTTATAACCAAGATTTTTAATGCTCTAAGTACACAGCTAACGTAAATCTGCATATAACACGCCTACCGACCAATGACATCAAAGTTCTCTCTTCCCTTTAGGAGCGGTGCATGTTGGGTAAATCATGACGATTGGAGGTAATCTCGTAGATGCGCCTCTGTGTGGAAAGAGGAGCGCGCGTCGCGCAGTGCCGTGTACTGTACGGTATCCATGTACTGAAGGAGTTAGCTTGGTTTGTGCATGCGTGGCTTTCCATTACCTAACCATTAACCGTGGCGTACAGGCTGTGCTTCTCGTTTCCGCCACATGGTGGCGCGTCCAGTCCTGCGCAGTGCCCTCTCCCACATCCGCGGTCCTGCACTACGTGACTTCATGCTGCAGTCACTCAGGAGGAGATAACAGGGCGCCCAGGACTCAGTAGCATCATGTAACATGCACACCGCGTACATGCACAATTATTATAAGGGAAGGCGAAGAAGATGATTTTGACAGATTGCAAAGTAAAAAAGACATTACTCACTTTTTCATTGTCATCCGTTCGATGGTAGCACCCATAGCCAGGTCCCTGTCCCCTCCCATGATTGCTGAGGCCAGAGGGCGTGTATTATGTGTGTCATTGGGTGCAGCACCCACAGGATGACTATTATCCAGTGCCATTGGGCTACTTGTCCTCTATTTTTACTCCCTACAGTCCAAATGCCATTTGAGAGTTACATACTTCCCAACATCTGTGGAGGCGAAAGGGAGAAGATGTGGCACACGTTGGACGCCCAGCCTTTGCCCCAACGTACCCATGTGGAATTTCAAAACGTAAGTGGTAGGGGGTTTGGCTAAAACCAGGAAACACATGCGTTTCATTGGAAAAGCACATGCAATTTGGCCAAACCTCCTCCATTTTAGATGCCGTAAGCGTTGGGGAACAGGCTGGGCTGGCTGTAGAAAGAAAATGTCAGCAGCGTCCTTCATGTGCCATATCTTTTTCCACTTTGCCACGTGGGAATATGCCCTCACTCTGCACACACATTGTGCCCTCCAGCTTCCCCTCACAGTGGGGCACCCGTTATATTGCGTTGTCTAGCTCCCCCTCACATTGTGGCCTCCATTATATTGTGTCCTCCAGCTCCCCTTCACATTGTGGCCCTCTAACATTGAGAGGCCAGCTCCCCATCATAGTGACAGCTCTCTGCATTACCACTATAATTAAGTCTATTGGTGTATAAAGGATACCTATAGAATTGATGTCTCGGGGCACACCTCCTCTGCTGACAGGGACAGAGTACGAAATCCAGGACAGTTGGGAGGTACGATAGGTGTGTTTTGTGTGAAACATTTACTACTTAGTGGCACCATGTAATACTCCATGAAATGTTATACAGGCGGTCCCCACTCGACTTACATAAACGGACCACTGGATATTGGTAATTTACTGTACTTTAGTCCTAGGCTATAATGATCAGCTATAACAGTTATCAGAGGTGTCTGTAATGAAGCTTTATTGTTAATCCTGGTTCTTATGACAACCCAACATTTTTAAAAACCAATTGTAACAGAGACCTAAAAAGTTCTGACTGGGATTACAATGATAAAATATACAGTTCCGGCTTACATACAAACTCAACTTAAGAACAAACCTACAGACCCTATCTTGTATGTAACCCAGGGACTGCCTGTACAAAAAATGTTTCAAATGCTGGGAAATTCACAAACCTTCCGTGCTGTTAATGACACTTTTTACATCACACATATGTAGCCAATGTACAGAGCTGTGGAATGTGCTTTTTAAACATTTTTATATTTTAATATAATAAATATTTATATTTATATAATTATAAATATTTTTTTCAAAAAGTGAGATAATTGTTTTTATTATTTAATAGAGCGGGGACGTGGAGATACCTAACGGGGGCGGGGGAAGAATCGTTGTGGTGCGCCAGCGTATGACGTAAACCCCGCTTTTCTGTTGTGAAAGATGTCAGGACAGAGGCTGCCGGGCATGCCCCTCCACACCCCACCATTCCAATCTGCCGTGGATTTCAGAGTTGCAAATATTTCAGGGATTGTAGGGTGATTTTATTTTATTTTTTTATCCTTTTTTCCTACTGCTATCCAGCAGCAAATAGCAGCAGCACAATTGTATATTTGGAAACAAATACCATCCACTTGCTCCTTCCACCCCCTTGAGGAAGCGAAACGTACGTCGGGGTGCTGTGGTGGTGGTCTGGGGCTTATTTACTGAAAGCAAGGTATTCAGGCACTTGTGGTACTACTGGGTTAGACATTATAATTGCATACTTTGCACAGCCCTATCCTGTATTTATTTATTTATATGGTTACATGTATATATGATTGGATACTTGGTACTGTATATTATGGATTGACCACCACCACGCAGTTTGTTCTTGTGGATTTTAACGTGTGTGTTTTTAATGTCCATGTTGATCTCCCTTATGTGTATTAATAAAGATTTATATTATATTGATTTACTATATGGTTTTTTGAGTACAGTTTTTGGTCCTGTATACTTTTGTTGGTATTTATTGTTTGATCAGTATAGGGATTGGTTACAAGAGTAGTGGGTACGGCTATTGGTATTCATCACTTGCTCCTTAACGCTGAGGCCCTTTTTCGTTTTTGCATTTCCATTTTTTTTTTTAAACTTTAATTTTTATTAAAATTTTTATATTTTCAATCTTTACAACAGGGACAACAAGCATGGTAATACAGCGGTCCTCATTATGCATTTCCCCACCTTCAAAAAACTATAACTTTTTAATTTTTTCATGTAAATCGCTGTGTGAGAGCTTGTTTTCTCCATACCAAATTGCATTTCATAGTGATGGCATTTAATTTTCCATGTCATGTACTGGGAAGCAGGAAAACTTTTTAGTGAGAATGGTGAAAACCGCATTCTATGGATTTCACTGTGCGGCAAAAATGACATTTCTACTTTTTTCTTTGGGTCGGTGCGTTCACGGAGATACCGTATATACTGTATATACTCGAGTATAAGCCGACCCAAGTATAAGCTAAGGACCCTAATTTTACCACAAAAACCCGGGAAAATCTATTGACTCGAGTATAACCCTACGGTGGAAGATGCATTGGTCACAGCCTCCCCCAGTATATAACCAGCCAGCGCATGCCCCCTAGTATTTAGCCAGAAACCCCCCAGAATATAGCCAGCGCCTGCACCGTAGTATATAGCCTACCAGCCCTTATCCCCCAGTATATAGCCAGCCCCCTTCCCCAATATGTAGTGAGCCCCCAGCCCCAGTATGTAGCCAGTCCCCTGCCCCAGTATATAGACAGCCCCCTCTCCCAGTATATAGCCAGAAGCCTGTGCTCCCCAGTATAGAGCCAGGAAGGTGAAAAGTGGCTTCAGCGTTAAGGGGTTAAGGACCATACAATCTTTTCATCACTTTTTATTGAATTTTTTTATTTTTTCTAAATAGCAAAATGTGGACTTTTTGACTTTGCCCGCTTTTTTTTTTGTGATGTGGTTAAACGCTGGGAATAACATTTATTATATTTAGATACATCGGACTTTTTGGGATGTGGCGATACATAACATGTTTATGATTTTTACCCTTTTTTTAAATGCTGTTTGCATTTAAATGGTTAACAACCGCGGTCAGTGCCAGCCCTCTCCACACACCCGCAGCCGACATGTCGGTAAGGGGTTAAAAAAACTGAAGTTATATCTGTAGTAATGTAAAAGTTCAAATCCACAAAAAACACCCATCACAGTGTACAAAAGTTACATACATCTGGGCCAGGTATGAAATCTTTCTTTTTAGCTATACAGAAATATATATATCATTTTTGGGAGTCAAAGCATAAAGTATTGTATTGCCTTCAAATATGTAAATAAAGATTATGTAAATAGGGCCCACCATACATCAATAATGTGTTTCTGGCCCTTTTAATACCGCATTTGGACTATATGTGAAATACAGATATAAAAAAATGCACATGATTCTAATTCCTGGTCTTTTATTTAGGGCTCTTTCACATTGGCAATTTTTTTTTTCAGTGGTTTTTCAGTGAACCCATTTTTTCTTATGGACACTGATTGGTTTTCTCTACCTGGCTTCAGTGATTTTTTTGCCTTACTGACCCAGTCTTTTCAATGGGCTTTTTTCACACTTCAGTTTTTTTCCATTAATCCAATGTTGTCAGTGAACACAAAAAGGACAGGGTTCTGCATTTTTTGTCCACTGATAAGAGGAGAAAAACGGAAGTGTGAAAAAGCTGGTTGAAAAGAATGGTTCAGTAAGGCATCTGGGAAATATCAATAAAGCCAGGAGGAGAAATCCAATCAGTATGTGTTCATGGACTCATTCAAATGGGCATTTTTGATGTCCATATGCTATCCGTTTTTTTTTTCGGATGGCATACTGTCCCATTGATTCCTATGGGTCCGTCCTTTAAATTTTACCGATGTACAGCATACACTATTTTTTTCTCTCATGCAGATTACGGACCTCCATCCAAGTCAATAGATGATTAGAAACCATTTTCTAGTTCGGCGGATGTGAAGAAAACGGTTAACATATGGATGTGAAAAACAACAGATGCAGATACAATACGGACTGAAAACGGACATCACATGTATGCATTTTTTGCAGATGCCCAGCGGACACACCCATCTGAATAATCCCTAAGGCAGTGATGGTGAACCTTTTAGAGATCGAGTGCCCAAAGTGAGACTCAAAAACCACTAGCTTTTACCAAAGTGCCAACCCAGCAATTTAGGCAGTAACAAACTTATTGCTACCAGAATCTTTGAGCTCCAATCCGACACCTTTTCACTCTTTGGACAGGACCAAGCAGCACAGGATTGGTCACTTTACAATAGCAGGGCACTACTTGGACTGTCTGAGACTGCAGGAAGATGCCATGTCTGGCAAACTCTGTGCATGGGAGACAGCCCATGTGCCCACAGAGATGCCTCCGAGTGCCATCTTTGGCACCAGTGCCATAGGTTCGCCACCACTGCCCTAAGCCAAAATGGTTTTTAAGGGCCGTGGGGGCAGGCTGGCTGTATACTACTAGGGGCTTCTGTATACTACTGTGGGCTGCTGTATACTACTGTGGGCTGCTGTATACTACTAGGGGCTTCTGTATACTACTGTGGGCTGCTGTATACTACTAGGGGCTGCTGTATACTACTGTGGGCTGCTGTATACTACTGGGGGCTGCTGTATACTACTGGGGGCTGGCAGGCTGTATACTACTGGGGGCTGGCAGGCTGTATACTACTGGGGGGGTTTGACCAATGCATTTCCCACCCTCGGCTTATACTCGAGTCAGTAGTTTTTCCCAGTTTTTGGTGGTAAAATTAGGGGTCTTAGCTTATACTCGGGTCGGCTTATACTCGAGTATATACGGTATATCATTTTTGGGAGTCAAAGCATAAAGTATTGTTTTCCCTTCAAATATGTAAATAAAGATGATGTAAATAGGGCCCTCCATACATCAATAATGTGTTTCTGGCCCTTTTAATACCGCATTTGGACTATATGTGAAATACAGAGATAAAAAAAAATGCACATGATTCTAATTCCTGGTCTTTTATTTCGGGCTCTTTCACATTGGCAATTTTTTTTTCAGTGGTTTTTCAGTGAACCCATTTTTGCTTATGGACACCGATTGGTTTTCTCTTCCTGGCTTCAGTGATTTTTTTGCCTTTTCAATGGGCTTTTTTCACACTTCAGTTTTTTTCCATTAATCCAATGTTGTCAGTGAACACAAAAAGGACAGGGTTCTGCAATTTTTGTCCACTGAAAAAAACGGAAGTGTGAAAAAGCTGGTTGAAAAGAATGGTTCAGTAAGGCATCTGGGAAAAATCACTAAAGCCAGGAGGAGAAAACCAATCAGTATGTGTTCATGGACTCATTCAAATGGGCATTTTTGATGTCCATATGCTATCCGTTTTTTTTTTTCGGATGGCATACTGTCCCATTGATTCCTATGGGTCCGTCCTTTAAATTTTACCAATGTACAGCATACACTATTTTTTTCTCTCATGCAGATTATGGACCTCCATCCAAGTCAATAGATGATTAGAAACCATTTTCTAGTTCGGCGGATGTGAAAAAAACGGTTAACATATGGATGTGAAAAACAATAGATGCAGATACAATACGGACTGAAAACGGACATCACATGTATGCATTTTTTGCAGATGCCCAGCGGACACACCCATCTGAATAATCCCTAAGCCAGTGATGGTGAACCTTTTAGAGATCGAGTGCCCAAAGTGAGACTCAAAAGCCACTAGCTTTTACCGAAGTGCCAACCCAGCAATTTAGGCAGTAACAAACTTATTGCTACCAGAATCTTTGAGCTCCAATCCGACACCTTTTCACTCTTTGGACAGGACCAAGCAGCACAGGATTGGTCACTTTTCAATAGCAGGGCACTACTTGGACTACTTGAGACTGCAGGAAGATGCCATGTCTGGCAAACTCTGCATGGGAGACAGCCTGTGTGCCCACAGAGATGCCTCCGAGTGCCATCTCTGGCACCAGTGCCATAGGTTCGCCACCACTGCCCTAAGCCAAAATGGAGAAAAGTAGAATATTCATAGAATATTTTTAGCATCTCATTACATATATAGAACAATTTCATTTTCCATAGAAGGCACAATCTCAACATCGCTTACATTGGTTTCTATTGGTTCCAGAACCATTTTGTTCCTCCTCCTGTTAATCACCATTTCATTTGTTTAATCTACATTTACAACCAGGTTGTTTTTTTGGCTCCATGTCATAAACTTACCAACACAACTTCCTATACTCCCTATACTGTGCTTGAGTTGCACTCCATTCACTTTTTTGTAACTTCTTGGGTGGCTATGTTTAAAGGGCATCTACCAGCAGGATGAAGTACTGTATGCAAATGAGCCTGAGGGGCTCCAGGCTCCATAGGTGTTATGGCACCAGTGCCATAGGTTCGCCACCACTGCCCTAAGCCAAAATGGTTTCAGTGAAAAATCGGTGATTAAAAAAAAACTCCTGGTGAATGGGGCCTTACTTGGAGGTATGAATCCAGTGCTGAATGTATGGAGCTGGATACTGTTGCTGCCAACATCCTACTCAATTTCATGACTGTTAAATTAATATTCTTGACAGATTTGGGTATTTTAAACAAGTAGGAAAGAAGCTTCTGCACAGTGTTATTCATCTCATAATCATTTTCTATTTCTAATATTCCTGGATATCAAAATGGGTTATTACCTCCCACGGCCAGGCTGTCGACGTTCAATGATATATTGATGTTGGAATTGCTGATGCTGTAATTTCTCAGGATCTGCACAACATTGTCAGCATTAATCCCGCTCATTGTGAAGTTGTTATTACAGAACAGTAACTGGAAATAAGCAATTGTAGGATCAGGCCTGAAATATCAAACATGGCACAAGTCACTGGTCAGCCAACTACTGCTACATACATGCCCTGCCATGCATATGCCTACTGGGAAATTTACCTTGGCCAGAAGACAGATGCGTTTCTGTAGCTCACCTTTACTGAACTATTGTTTAACGCTGTATTCATCTGAAAGAAATTTCATAAAATAGATTGAAACAATGAACAAGTATGTCAGTCTGGATACACTGTTTGTCAGGTGACTGGTTCTAGACATGCCAGATATTATTCATTGTACCCTTTGTCCTGTTCTGTATTATGTTCATACAAGCTGGATAGGATTATTAGAGCTCACAAGGGTGTATTGCACCTGCCTGTATTATATAGCCAGGTACATTTCCACAGATGGGTCTCTTTGTTCTGCCCTGAAAGCTTATGGCAGGGATGGTTGCAATCTGGTATTAATTTCCAGAAACATGCACAAAAGATCCATTTTCTTTCAGTATTGAGCAATTTTCAGAAAGTAAATACTGTCTTTAGTTGTCAAACATTTACGTATTTTATGAAGGTCTATTAGAATGGACTAGCTGGGCGTATATCTCAGCAATACGATCACAGTTCTGATTCACCCTTTTTCCAGTTTCCTCCACTTTGCTCTCAATTTCCATTATTCTGGACCTTATTGATTTAAAGTCCCCTTTAATTATAGATGTTATTTGCAGGCACACTTTAGCTAATTCGCTTTGTAGCAAATATGGAAAACGATCTAATAGAGGGGATGTATTGCTTCTGGGGCCTGCTGTGGGTCCACTATGGAGTCAGGGGTCTGCTGGCTAAAAATGGCTGCCGCTATGGCATGGTCCAGGGAGGAGGCTGTGAACATGTCCGGGGTACTCTGCCTAACTTGGGGGTCCGGAGTCCCCCTATTGCCCGGCGACAGGACATGGGCTGTTGCTATGCTGCTTGCGTGGTCTGGTGGGAACGCGTGGTCTCTTCCCGCGCTGGAGTCGGCGGTGTAACACCAGGTCCAGTCTCTTTTTTTCCGGTTCCCCCCAGACATGGCTCTTTGCCAACTATTGTCCCACACCCATGGGAGAGCTAGACGTCACCGTTCGGTGCTTGTGAAAGCTCGTGATCACTGCAGGGCCGTCAGAGGGAGCAGAGCTCAGCAGAGTGTGTCTGCCATTAAGCCTGCACACATGCACTTGGAATTCAGTGCTCTGTAGAAAGGTTATTACCCTCCTTGAGAAAGTTTTCCCCCAACAGGTAAGACCCACTTTAATAAGACATTTATGGCATATCCTACTGATAGAAGTCTAATAATACTTCACTTACCATACTTTGAACACTTTGAACAATGTTCTGGAAGTCTGCAGATGATGTATCAATGTTCTGTGGTAGGTTTGTTGTATTTAATAATTGAAAGGAGCCCACAAACATTTTGCAAGTTTTAGTGGAAGCAGGAAGGTTAGTTGAACTTGCTGAATCCTGTGGGTCAGAGATCAACGCATCAATCGTCTCCATTGTTACATTCACAGTGCTTCTGAAGCCGTTTAGAATTACTGGAAACTCTGGAAATTGATAATAAAATGTATTCATACATATACTCAAAAAATATTCCTAAATATTCCTAACTTTTTAAATTCATTTAATTTAACCTTACTCGTTTCCCTACACAGATAAAACAGCTATATGCCAAGTGTTCAGGTACATTCAGTTCACTATTCTACTATATTGTTGAAATCGAGCTCCTTTCATAGAAGAATTATTTTCAAATTGCAATACATACAAATTAGCAAACACAACAATACATTCACAAAACATTTGTTTTGGGGTTGGGGAAGAGGGGGGGCTAGATCAGCACTTCTTACTGGCTACAAGTTGGTTGTAGAGTTAAATTTTTGGGGGGATAAACGACGAAGACACTTTCTTGAATGTACGCACTGGTTCCTCTACTGCACACTGGGTTCTTCCAATTATCTTATCCAGCCTGTTCCTTTCCTTCCCTTTGACTTCTCCTCACCAGCATATGGCAGAAAAGTAGAATATTCATAGAATATTTTTAGCATCTCATTACATATTGTGATACCTGTGCAGGACAGGTTGTGGAGGGGAGGTATATTTCTCCAAGGTTCCTCTCATATGTGAAGTAGCAGTCCAGAGACTCACCTGCTGCCTAATTAATGAGGTGTTCAGAAGGAAAGTATTTAGGGAAAGTCAGGTGGGGAATTCTCTCTCTCTACCTGGAGACACAGGGCTGTCTGTGTAAGAGCCACATGCAAGTAAGGTTGCAATACTGCTGTGTTTGTTAGCTGGCAGGGAGAAGCCCTCCAGTTGTTAGTTAGGGCTGTACTGTGTATAGTCAGTGCCGGACAGGCAAGGAGTTTTGTTTGTAAATGTTTTTTGTTTCTTTTCTTGCAATCTTCTGCAATAAACCTGACCCAGAGTCAGCTTCTACCTACCTGCTGCTGTTTGCCTCGAATTGATGGAAAAAGAAGCGTGACCTTTGACTCCAGCAAAGGCGATCCCTAACCTATTTCTTACAATATATAGAACAATTTCATTTTTCATAGAAGGCACAATCTCAACATCGCTTACATTGGTTTCTATTGGTTCCAGAACCATTTTGTTCCTCCTCCTGTTAATCACCATTTCATTTGTTTAATCTACATTTACAACCAGGTTGTTTTTTTGGCTCCATGTCATAAACTTACCAACACAACTTCCTATACTCCCTATACTGTGCTTGAGTTGCACTCCATTCACTTTTTTGTAACTTCTTGGGTGGCTATGTTTAAAGGGCATCTACCAGCAGGATGAAGTACTGTATGCAAATGAGCCTGAGGGGCTCCAGGCTCCATAGGTGTTAATTACAGTCTTTCATCACGGTGGTAGATGTCCTTTAAAATGTCACATCCTCTTTAATTAAAGAAGAAATTTCAAACAATTATTTGAAAGGAAGACTGTCAGTAATACTATCAACGCACCATTGGAATAACACAAATGTGTGTCTGGTCCCATCCATCCCACACATCGAAGGTGACATCACCGAGTGACGGGTGGGATCAGGCTGCAATACACAATGCAGATATTTTATCAGACTGCAGAGCCAAGAGGTTCTCTGGCTCATCTGCAAATTTTTATAAAGACTTTTTAAGATGAATCGTCTGTTCCGGGACATAAGAGAGACGCTGCCATCCACTAGATGCTTCAAAAGAAGAGGACATGTGGGGGGCATTGGAAAGTTGAGTGCAGTGTTCTCTTTTTTTTTTATAGATTTGAGTATAAGCCGAGTTAGGGCTTATACTCGAGTATATATGGGTAAGTTTGGGCAGCCTACCAACAGTAAAAATTAAAGGGGTTTTCCCACAAACTAAAGTTAGGCTCTATGCTGAGACCACCACAGATCGCGAAAACGAGGGGTCCGAAGCCACTCGCCACTCCTCAGATTAATGGAGCAGATGGCCGTACATGACCGTTCTGCTCCATAGAGCTGACGGAAATTGCCAATCGCCGCGCTCCTCTTCGTCAGCTCCTTAGAGATTATTGGAGCAAAATGGTCATGCACAGCCAACTGCTCAATTGGTCTGAGGAGCAGCGAGGGTTCTGTCGGACCCTTCGTTTCATGATCTGTGAAGGTCTAAGCAAGTTAGGCCGTATCCCATGGGAGATTTAAGAAGTGATGCTCTAGATTTGTACCTTTCTGAATATAATTATTTGCTAAAAAAGACACTTGATGAGAGTTTATACCTCCTCGTTATGTTTTTTATTCACAATAACTTTTCTTTATTTAGATATAAAGAATAAAACAGTAGATGCAGCATAGAACAATAATCCTGACTCAAATCTCAAAATTGTGAAAGCTACCATTTATGTTTAATACAGTATACTTACCCAGAAAAATCCTTGCACATAAAACTAGGCCAGCTATTGCCAAAAGAAAAATGAATCCACTCAGGCAGTGAATGCAGCAGGAACAACAGCTGTAACAACAGCTGCAGCATGTAGTTCTTGACTGCAAGAGAAGATGATAAAATATAATTAAACTTTAGGACCAAAACATTTTTTAATTTTTTTACATTTTTTTTAATAAGGACCAGTTACGTTTCTATACGGTACCATATTTAGAGGCACATACAAATTTATCCCTTTATTTTGGAGGGTAGAGAAACGTGTTTGCCTTGTTTTTTGGGTTTTAAATATTTTTCTCTTTACCACATAAAAATAATGCTTTACATTATATGTAAGAAATCTTAATTTCTTGCTACACTGTGAGGACCATTTATTCTTTGGCTAGGGTACACATATTGTATGAGATTTTGGTAGCATGATTTTTGGATACATGGAACTTTATTTGAATTCATTATCTTGTATCAAAAGCTTTTAGGAGGCATGGATGAAAAAAATATATATTGGGACAACCACTGTAAAAATTTGCACAATGAAAAAATTGTGTATTGAGAGGGCATAACAACATTTATGCATGCATCCCACTAATTGCTACAAAACACAAATAATGTAGTCTTTTTAATATGAAGAATTTTAACGTTCATTTGGAAAATCTTGTGAATGTTGATGTTTCAAAGAGCATTAATATTTAACCCCAATGTGCTTTAGTAGAAAATAGTAAGTACCATGCAAATTGCAAAAAAATATAATAATTGGAGGAGGGATCGGATCCCCCGGTAAGCACACCGAGGGGGTCTGCTCCACGGTGGGGACACTTACACGCCGTGGTCACTTTGTCTATGGTAAGATTTATCAGAAATGTCTGAGAGTAGAACTGTTTTAGTTGCCCAGAGCAACCAATCAGAGCTGAAGTTTAATTTTTGCATTTTAGCTGTTTATAAAATTACAGATGATCTTTGAATCGTTTCCATGGGCAACTGGAACAGTCTTACCTCAAATATCTCTGATAAATCTCCCCCTATCTCTGTATACGTATCCATCTTACCTCACACATAAGCTGTCGTATACTCATTCCCTATAGTAACCAATCAAAACTCAGAGGTCATATTAATGACTTGTGGCAGAATAGCAACCAATCATGAGTCAACATGAGCACAAAATGGCTCCTGTATATGATGGTTAATAAGTGTATTTTGGTAAGCGTGGGATGAAAATTTCAGCTCAAAACTTGGTGATCGTAAATTTGGTAATCGTAAATGCGACGGGGCAGATTCATTTAGCAGACATGCATACATACATTCACACACACTTACTCACACATACACTCAGATTTATATATTAGATATGAAGATTACCATAGTCACAGTGCCTATATTAATAAGTAGGTGGCCTTGGTTTATCATGCTTGATTTTGTTTGTATATTTCCTTTAAACAAAGGAGAACAATGGCAAGTAGCCATTTCTAGCAATATGCAATTCATTTCCATACCTTCTTGTGCAGTAATTGTCGATCCCCATCATTTTCTGCAACTGCTGCCATTAAAGCCATCTGACAGAATATTTGAAATCAGCTGGAAAACAAAATTGTGAAACATTTTATAGAAGTTTCAAGGACTAAAATACAGATTCCCATTCCTTAGGATAGCAACAGCACATTTCATTAACCCCTTAGTGACCGCCCATATGGATTTCTCCGTTGGTCACTAAGTGGCCTAAGGTCTGCAGGGAAGGGCAGTGCTCTAACAGTCCGGATTGGAACGGCTGTTAACCGTTAGATGAATGCTGTGACCGCGGGATGTATGTACCTGTGGAGGGTATGTAGAAAAGGAAATAAAAAAGAAAAGGCAGCAAAAACAAAGTATAAACAAAATAAAGTCCTGGCCCGTCTGGCGACTCACTAAACGTAGGTTCTCCTACCTATCAGAGACTAAGCCTACCGCACAGCCTCCCAAACAATAAACAGCAGTAAACTTAGTTTTATATTCATTTTATATCAACCCAGCACAGCTGTAGGCTGATAATATGGACGGACCAAAACCCAGACTGTCTGGATGCAGTGGGGCCCACTCCCTCTTCCCCACTCCAGCAACACAATGCAGAAACATCTGCAAAAGAACTGACACATCCTGGTTACCTTTAGTTACCTTTGGCTGGAATGTCTCACCTGAACGGACATGTTGTTTCCAGCCAGCACACACACTCATTCAGACGGTCTATGAGACAACTGATGAGTGGCACCGTTCCGCGCCATGTACGGGGAAAAGACATAGCATGCTCTTTCTTTTCTCTTGTGTACGGCTGTGCGCCGCTTTTCTCTATTGAGGGGTCACCTCCTCTTTCTCTCCTGCATAAATGTACCCTGGTTTTGAAGCGTGGGGCCTTAGTCACTGTATTTTTTTAACATAAAATTATACAATGTCAAACAGACCTGCAATTCAAGAAATCAGTAGATATAAGTATTAGTGATACCCCAGTGGGGATAGCATAAGGATACATCAAGAGGCTTAGGCATAGTTTTGTGCCCCTCTATGCCCCCTTCATGTCTACATGGCAAAAATGTGGCGTAGTTGCAAAATAATGACAAATTCTTGCAGTGCACAAGAATTTGCGATTATTTTACTGTTTCTACGCCTGAAAACTAGTGTAGAAGCAATGATATATTCCACATAATGTACTGCATGGCCAAGAAAGGGAACAGGGAGGAAGAAATGGGGAGTGGGGGAGGAACAACAACATCTCTTCAGAAACACCAAGGATCACAGAAATTAGCTTGTTGGGCCAGTAGACACACCCTTTGGAAACCCTGATACCAAGTAGAAAAATTAAAGAGGACCTGTCACCTGTTAATACGCCACTAGGAGCTGCTTACTAAAGTAAGCATCTCATAGTGATACAACAGACAGTTACACTTTAGTAAGCAGCTCCTAGTGGCGTTTTTACAAGTGACAGGTCCTCTTTAAGCTGGGTCTCATTGTGTGATATTTAGTTGCATGTGAGCAATAAAGCTTTTTCTGTGTTGAAAAAAAACTTGGTATGTTGTTCAGCGGATTTTAAAAAGGTCAGTTTGTCCAAAAAGATGTAAAGAGTAGAGAGTTCAGGTGTGGACCAGGTCTGTAAAATTATGGATGCTGGTCATATACAACCAGGGGTGCAGTTATACTTAATCAGCTCCAGATAACCAAATGTAGCTTGATTTGCATCTAGGGGTACAAAATGAGTGAGGTGGCATGAGGTGTATGAGGATATCATCTAAAAAAATGTCTGGTTCAATGGACAGTCTAACAAACACTGTCAAACAAAGTGACTGAGTCACTACATTGTACTTTGATTATTCATAAGATGTGCCGAGCTATAAGTAAAAATAGAACCTACCACTATATGGTTCTTGTATGTTGGTATTATTGGGATACCTAAGTTGAGGCCCCAAGCTAAGCTTGGTTTTGCCCCCAGCTAAGCTGAACCTCTAGCTCAGCCAAAGCATTCTGACAGACTCCCGTATGTGATATAGAACCAAAGGCAAATTGATATTTAGGAGTGTACATTTAGTTTAACCATTTAACAACATAGCCACTTTTGTCCTTGCTTTTTTTTTTATTCTCTGTTTTTCACTTAGCAGCCCCAGTCAATGCCTGCATATTGCCCTTCTAAAAACCCCTAAAGGGGTAAACAGGCATAAAAAGTATTATCACTGAGTGTCATTGAGATATTGGTACGTAATGAGGACTTAAAACGGCATTCTCATCTGGGCATACATATTTAATTTAACCAAGCCCTTTTTTTTTTTTTTTTTTAAATCTGCCCTGTGTCACTATAAGTGGTTATAACCTTCAAATACTTTAACGTATCAAAGTAATTTTGAGATTCTTTTCTCGTCACACATTGAAATTCAAATTAGTGGAAATATTTGGATGATATCTTTTGCGTTTAATTATGAAAAAAAATAGAAATTGGTCAAAAATTTTGAAAAATTCTCAATTTTCAAAGTTCTAAATTATTTGTTTCTCAAGTAGATAGTAATAGCATGCAAATAACTTTATAAATAACATTTTCCGAATGTCTGCTTTATGTTGGCATGGCTTTTTATGCATTCTCCTATTTTTTTTCCTGTTTGCTTTGGGGCTTAGAATTGTGGGTGCAAATTTTCACATTTGTATGAAAATCCCCAAAACCTATATTTACAGGCACCTGCTCAGTTTTCAAGTGACTTTGAGAGGCCTTATATTAGTAAAACCACATACATTACCCTAGTATAGAAACTACACACCTCAATGTATGAGAAACCAACTTTAAGAAGTTTTTTAACTGGTGAGGTGTTTTACAGGGGTAAAAAAAAATTGGAGGTTATGGCAGAGAAGCCATAATGAATCTCCCCCATGTTTACAGATTGTTGGAACAAGCTAACATGTGTACAACCAGCCATGAGGGGTTGGTGAGAATTAAAGGAAACCTGGGTTAAGTTAGGGCATACTTAGATATTTAATTTGTGAGTGCTGTTTTAGGTTTTAAGTGTAAAATAAGACATGTTGCAAAACTGCGAAGCACATTTCCAGCTGTTATATAACCAGCTGATTTTATGCATGGAGCTGCTCATTCAATACAATCTGGAACAAATCCAGGCTTTGTCAGGTGTCATGTGAAAAAGTTTTTCAACCAAATATCAGAAAAAAGGACAGGTTGTTGCTTGGTGGGGGTGTTGCTATTTAGTGGTTTCCCTTCAAAATTGCCATATGTCAAGCAAGTAAATAAAACAAGAAAAAATATTACAGTGGGAGAAATTTTTCAAAATTCTGTATACCAAAAAACGTGGGAGGATGCTGGGCATCATTCTTCCACTCTGGCTTTGGAAAACTATCTTCACCTCATCTTCACTTGCTTTTCAGTGTATAGTATTGTAGAGCAGTTGTGCTCACTATTGTCATGGGTGCTCCTGCGACCCACGACCTGGGTTGCAGGCGCACCCGTGCTCCTATATGTGCCCTCAGTCCCCCCGCTACTGTGCTTACCTCTCCGCGTTTCCACACTGGCTCTGGCCGATAATTGCCTCTGGCTGGCTGACAATTCTGATAAATTCTCAGCCCCTTCCTGTCTTCCCTGCCAGATCTTTGTGCCTTGTTGCCATTGAGAAAGCTTGTTGCTACGTCCTCTGTGTTTATCGTGATTTCCCGTTGTGACCTCGATTACGTTCCTAACTCCGATCCCAATGGTCATATGATCACTCAGTGTCTGGGAGTCACCCAATTCTCCAGTCTACTGGTTTCCAGTGCAATGCTGTAGAAGCGTATTTGCAAACAGTTGCTGGAGCATGCCTTTGTGTCTTTGGTGGCAGAATTGCGGTTTTATGTGTAGACTGTGCAACTGCGCATGTCTCCTTGATCCTGTTTAATATCGACAAGCCACTTTAAGGTTTTTAAAGCAGGGATATAACACTCAAGGTGCACCAAATCTTATTCCAACAAATCCATAGTATAAATGTAAAATTGTAATACAAGTGAGGCATGAAGAGAGTATCCTGAATCCTATCCTTTGGATAAACTTAACTAAGATTGGATTTGGCATTTCTTCAAATGGTATCCTGTATACAGGCAGATGGATGTTTGTTTTCTTATTCAGACTCCTGCAATGGTTATCCAATGTACAGTTATTGTGGATTTTTGTAACATAATAGGTTAGCAAATGACTGATTGGTACATTAAGGTATGGTATTGTACAGAATTCACGCTTGGTGGTGGCCCTTTTAAGGGCAAAGCGGTCGGGGCCCTGGGGCGTGTGCCTCTGTAGCCCATTCTATAATCCGGTCATGGCTGTTGTCAGGGAACATTGCAATATATGCATGAGCCCTTAAAAAGGAATTGTATGATTTAGTAAATAATTGTATTGTCCCCATCTATGTGTTTCTCCAATGGCAATATGAGCATACAGTACTAAAAAGGAGAGTAAATAGATCTGCATTTTAGAAATAAAGAGGAAGCAGAAGAAAACATTTTTTTTTATACTCCAAACCTTGGGGCCATTTTTTCTTAGAATTCCAATGGGTAACAACCAATTGTCAATTTGTTTTCAAAATAAACTTCTAATAGGTTAACAGAGGGATTCCACAATGTAGGGATGAAAAATTTTTGGCATAGTGTTTTTGCTTAGGCAACCACAGTCATTTTAGTTATTAAACTTAAAGAGGTATTCCTGTTTCAGCAAATAAATATTATTATTTGTATGATCAAAATTATACAATTATGTAATAAACTTTCTTAATCAGTTCCTCACGGTTTTCTCCATCTCAACTTGCTGTCATTCTATAGAAAGCTTCCATGTTTACTTCGAATGAAAGACCACGGTCACACCGGTGTAAGGCTCAATCCCACAAAAATGCTTAAAAAAAAGTGATCAAATTACTCCAAAATGATACTGGTGCAACGTACAACATGTCCCGCAAAAAAAACAAGCCATAACAGCTCCGTAGCCAAAAAAGGAACAATGTTATGACACTTGAAGACGCGCATACAAAAATGATAGATTTTTCCCCACATTAGGGTTTTATGTGACAAATTATAAAACGTAAGAAAAATATATGTATGGTTTCCCCGTAATCGTATCGAGCGTAAAAAAGACTAAATGATTATTAGGCTACAACGGTAAAAGAGAAAAAAAAAGTTAAAAATCCAGTACAGAATTGATACTTTTCTACTCCTGCCCTAAAAAAAAAGTTCTAAATTTTACCATAGGGATACCAACCCAAAATGTGGGTAACACTGGAAAAAAGCATCTATCCCAAAAAAAAATGCCATCACATGGCCCCAATAATGCAAAAGCTAAAATTTATAGCCTACAAAAGGGCCAATAGGAAACTAAAATCCTGGCGCTTCAGGATGCTCTTCCCTTCTGCCCCTCGCGTGCCCCCATAAAATAAGAAGAAACAACCACATGTTGGGGGCCTTCTCAAATTGCAAATTGTATGGTGGTTTCTCTTTTTATCTTTTGGAAATGTGTACATTTTAGGGCTAAATGAACGTATAACCGGCACAATTTGACCATTCTAAATTTTCACCTCCATTTTGAATTAATTACTATGAAGATCTCAGGGGTAACATTCTTCGATAAAAAGCGTTTTGATAGTTGAGGGGTGCAGATTTGAAAATGGGTTGGTATATAGGGGGTTTTGATGCTAAATATGTAAAATTCATAAAAACTGTATTTATCACCAAAATCAGTCAATTCTGAAAATCCGGAAAAGCGATATTCGATTGTTTGTAAGCCGCGTGACATCAAAATAAATATCCAGAAATTCAAAAATTATGAAAATGTAAAGTAACAAATGGAAATGGTATTCAGCAATTATTTAGGTGGTATAATCTATTCTGCCTGAAAACGCAGATTGTGAAAAATTCATCATTTTTCTTTTTTTTGAAAAAATGCAACTTATCAGCCAAAATTACCACTAAATAAGTAGTACACTGTGGGAAAACAATCTCAGAATCGTTTAGAAGAACATTTTCAAATGTTAAACATATATAAAGCGACGCAAAATGGCTACAAAAATGGCTGGTCACATTAAGGGGTTTAAAATAACCAAAGTTCACTATCTGGTTATCTTTTTAGTGTGTTTTTGCAAACACAAACAACAAACGAAGTCCGAAAGTTGGCTTAAATGCGGACCTGATCACCAACATTTGCACATAACTAATCTAGTGACATGTTCCTAAGAGCCCGAGTATTACGAAGTAAAAATGTTTACGCTGTTCATCCACCATAAATCACCTTTTATCTTATTTACCGTGGCAATCAAAGGGTGTGTGCGTATGGCTGGCCCCTCCATACCTCCTCCCATGTTTTAATGCGTACTGGTCTCAGTCATGTCACTGTGACCAGATGGACATCATGCTCAGGTCCGTCACGGGTGATCCGCCCGATCCATGTCTCGCATCACGGTTTGTACCCAATGTCCCTCGTGCTGGCCACGCGCCCGGGCCAGGTATGGAAGTTGCCGGTGACAAGTGCTCAAATATGTGCTGCCTTGCTCCCTTGCCTTACTCACCCTGCCAGGCTCCTGGCTCTGCTCGGGGGTCCCGGCGTGTGGTCCGCCAGCGCCCTACTTCAGGCACGAGCGATCCATGCAGCTAGGGCTAGTGCAAGTCACACTTCATTAAGTTTAAAGGGCCATGGTTCCTCCTTATTGGCGACTGGCATTCCTGGCTATAGCTGGGACATCCAGCATCCTCTGCCGGATCTTCAAGTACTGTCTGAACAGAAAGCCTCTGTGTCAATGAGACATTTCACAGACGCCTCCGTGTATCCTGTGGTGTTCCATGTATTGTGTGATTCCCATATAATCTGTGGTGAACCTTAGGTCCTGTGGATGATTCCGTTGTACTTGGTGTATCTTTGGCGGTATCCGTGGTCCGTATCTGTGCGGTCCGCGCTGTTAATTTGGGACGCATCCCAGTTGTATCATTTGGCGCTCATGATCCGGGGGACTTATCCTGAGGGCGGTCTCCGGTATCATAGTGCGGGTCCCTGTATCATGTTGGACTGGGAGTACCGGTGTATACTTGGCAGTAACGTGTATCCTGAGTAGTGTGTGCGCGTGGCGTATCGTGCGCGGTGCCGTGATCCTGTGGCGGTTCGTTGATCAATGGGCAGTCCGAGTGTCAGTGGCAGTCCTGTCCGTCGAGGGTCCGCCAATCGCAGGTCCCTGCTCGTAGAGAGGGTCCGTTGCATCCGTGCCTTCCCTGTGGTCCTGCCTTCCAATGATCCCTGTTGTCTTACCTATGGCTGCCACCGCGGGCCTAGTCACACCCGTGGAGGACCAAGGTGGTCCTCGCCACAGTAAGGACCATTAAATGCTTGCGGCCCAGCTCTGGTGTGAAGACCAGGAGTCGTTAGACTTCGCTCGTGCCGGGTTGCGGCTGGAACGTTTTATCGCCGCGCGGTGGCCCAGGGAGTACCTGCGTTAGTCCCAAGGGACTGAATTTCCATGGACTGTGGACCAGGTCCTTTCATCCTTTAACAATAACAAACGTACCCATGGTAGTGTATCTGACACATGACAGCAAGCGGCCACTATGGACATTCTTTCCATCCCTCGGACTGATGGATTCATGTGTGCATCCCCATACATGGTGTAAGTTCGCTACTGTGAAGAAGGCTTAAAGGAACTGCCGATTAATTCACTCTGGTCACAGACATGAATGTAAACAAGGCACCATGTAAAAAAAATTTACACAATAAATTTCTATAGTTACATAGAATTTATGGTCTGTAGTTGACATTATACCCACGCCCAGTGGTATGGTGCCCTAAGTACAGGAGCGCAGAGCAGTAAATTTAGAGACACTGAGCTGTTCGTACAATATGACCACGCTGAAGAGGAGAAGAGTCACAGACACCAGTCAAAAAAGCTCATATGCATATCCCCAAAAACATCTGCAATTAAGGTACAGTGCCCCACTGGCAGCTAATTTAAGGTGAAATGGGGAGGACTGGTAAGCCTTTATCAGTAAGTAGGCATTGTTAGTGAGGGGGGTCGCAAAATGGGAAAGGTCTTCTTCAACTGGTCAAGAAGGACTATATAGATCATCCTAATTAGAGGACTGTTGTCGCATTAGGACGATATATATCATCTTGCTGATTGCACTGGCACTTTTTCACACAATAAACAAGCCCTAATAACCTTCTTTTGATTGAATAAAAAAGTTATAGCTCTCAGAATATGGCGACACATAGACAAATGCGATTTCCTTGCAGTTTATTTGCTTAAATAGTAAAACATAAGAAAACCTGTACATGTTTGGTGTTTCCTTAATCGTAGTAACCTACAGAATAGTTTTATCACATTTATTATACTGTACAGTGAACTGCGTGAAAGTTTTAATTAAAAAACAAGTGGCAAAACAGCTGTTTTAGTCTGTTCCATTGCAGGAAAAATTTAATACATTTGAATCAACATGCTATATTTTACCATAAAAATTAACCCTTTGGAAAACACAAATTTTACCACAAAAAACTAGCCATATACCCAAGTCAGATAACAAAAAAAAGTTATTTGTCTTTTTGAATATGAGCAGGGAAATACGTAAAAAAAAAGGTCTATGCCCTGAAGGCTTCTTTAACCCCTTACCGACACTGACATATTAGTTCGTCACATGCCGGGTCCCAGTGCATGGAGAGGGCTCGCGGGCCAAGCCCTCTCCATAGCCGGTAAGTCTTTGCTGCATATTGCAGCAAAGGCTTGACCGGTACACCACCATCACGGGGTGTTTTCCTGCTGAATCGCCGCGGCACCTTTGCGACCGCCGCATTCTTTGAGGATCGTCGTCCCCGTGACGTCATCGGGGAGCGGCAATCTATGCATGGTAGCTTGGGTCTCACGAGACACGAAGACTACTTTGGGTTAACCCATTCATTACATTGCTACAGCACATTGTAATGTATGAGTATAAAATACTACACATATACTGTAGTATGGCAGTAATGATAGGATCGTACAGACAACCCAGGGTTAAAGTCCCTAGGGGTCTGAAAATAGTAAAATAAAAATAAAAAAAAAGTAAAAAAAAATTTAATAAAAAACCATAAAAATTTAAATCACCACCTTCCCTAGAAACTGATATAAATATAAAATAAACAGTAAAAATCAACACATTAGGTATCGCCGCCATCTGAAAATGCCCGTTCTATCAACAATATGATAACGTTTTTCACTGTGTGTTAACCCCGTAACGGAAAATCACGCCCAAAAGTCGAAAATGGCACTTTTTTGCTATTTAAAAAAAAAATTCTGTAAAAAGTGATCAGAAGGTCATACAGTCCTAAAAATGATAACATTGTAAACGTAATCAAAATCAGCAAAAAACAGCACCACCCAATGCAATGTTTTTGTACAGGAGGTTTTAATTTTTGTAAATGTATGAAAACATTATAAAACCTATACAAATTTGGTATCCCTGTGATCGCACCGACCCAAAAAATCAAGTAGACAAGTCATTTGGGGCGCATTGTGAAAGCCGTAAAAACCAAGCCCACAAGAAAACGGTGCAAATGCTCAGTGACCTCATGAGAGATTTTGGCAAACTTCTGCAGTGATCTCTTGAAACTGTTAAATTATACTGTTTCCCTTACAGCAGCTTGTGCCTTGTCAGAGACAAAAAGCCCAAGCATAATGCTTAATTGAAAAGCATAAAATACTTACTCTCTAGGCTACCACAAATGAGGCTGATCCTTGGCCATGACAGGAATCAGCCAGTGAATGATCCATTGTTATCATTGATCCAATTACTTCAATTTTGAATCTGTCCAGTAAAAAATATATTCCATTTGCAAGAAATAGGGCATTCAAAATTCTTTTAAGGAACATAAACAGCGCAAAGATACAGTCATATGCCTCTAGCCTTAATAGGGTCTAAAGTGCAACTAAGCTTTTAACAAAATTTTATAATGAATAGTACTGATGATAAAAGTTAACTTTCTTATATGCTTTATTAAAGTAATATGTTTGTGTGCCCCTCTTTTCCACTACTTTTCTTCCTTATTTAAGCTGTTTGTGTAAATTAGCATTTTTTCTTTTATCCACTGACAGCTGAGAGATAAAGGAGCCTGATAAAGTGTCTAATGACCCAACTATTTAAATACTGTCCCTGGATGGTTTTATCTCCTCAGAGATCTTAATCATCAAGGGGAATATTCTTCAGGTATGGAGAGAGTCATTCATTAATCCAGCTCAATATTAAACTACAGTTTAATAATTATAGGAATAAAAATTAAAAATGCAAAAAAAGGAAAATTCCATTATTTAGGTAAACACATTTTAGTATGCATACATTGCATAAAAACAGCATATATTAGGTAGCTAAACGACTTAATACCTGAAAAAATAATGTTATCTTATTATGTTTGCACTCCAAATAATAATTGATATAAACAACAGTAAGGCTGGTTCCATAAAAACAATCCAATTTGGGGAGTGTAAAAATGGCCTGTTCTACATCCATGCAGGGGTGAACCTAAACTCTCTGCTGCCTGAAGCAAGCTGTAGAATGGTGGCCCTCTTTCCCAAACCAGTAGTAATATATCAGGTTTTTTGAACCAAATGGTTTCTCCATGCCATGTCTCACTCCCATGCTGATATGAAGAAACAATGGGGGAGCACCACATTTATAAAGGGTTTTAGACTAGTTCGACAAAAGGTGCGTGTGCTCACACCAAAAAGTCTATGCAACAAAAATAATGCCGACCCAACAGAATATTTCTGGTTCCTAGTTTTCTGGTGTTAAGTAAATAGGAATTGAAAAGTACAACTAGGGACTCTTAAACTACAACAGATTTATCATCCAGCATCAGACATACAACTCTTGTGCATCATAAGACTACCCAGTCTACCTCTACCTTACAACACATTTCACAAATCAGCCCCAATATTCTTAAGTATCAGGTCCTGAAGTGACTGCAGGTGACTGTGCCCCTGCCTCCTATCTTGCTGGAGGTGATGTTGCCTAAGGCAAGAGGATCAACTTGCCTCATGGCTGGTGCACTCTTGCATCCATGTTTCCTTCAACTTGTGATCTTTGTCTGATGAATGCATGAAAGATGGTCCCATATTCCATCACAGGTTAACAATGAAACACTTGAGTAAGAAAATGAGTGCATACAACAATTTGCTTTTCTCACTGGAAAATGTCATAGGTATTTTTTCTTAATGAATAGTAAAAAAAAAAAGCTAAACATTTTAGTTGGTCATTCTTTTTTTTTTTTTTTAACAATTTAATAACTTTATATAGACACATTGGACATAAAACAGAGATCCATTACAGATTTACAGTGGAATATTAAGCAAAAGTGGATTGTATTGCAGATCTATTGCAGAAATCACTGAATGTAGTGCAGAGGGACATTCAACACCACAGATCAATTTGGATTCCTGGCAGATATTTTCCTAAATGGGTGAATTTGATTTGATAAAAACTGGTGCTATTTTGTGCTAATGTAAATGTTGCATATTTTCTACCTGTAATTAAGCCAAAGAATTTGCAACTTCCACATACAGTATACATGCATGCAGTGAGAAACATCTAGTATTAAGTAATTCGTTTACTATTTTTATATAGGATGGGTGAGTCCATCCTTCAAGACAATCTGAAGGAGACTTTATTGATATATAGATTCACATGTGCTGAGCTCTGAGGCTAAACATATAAATATTGAAAGCACTTTACTTCTATTTTATGTAACAAGCATAAAGAGTATGGATTTTTTCGAAAAGATGCTTTTAAATAATAAACAATCCCTTTCTGCATTACTTACGTGAATTTGGCTGCCAGTCTTCCTGCTGTTATATGTTTATCTTTTTAGCTAGGGCAATCCTCAATGTAACTGAAGCTCCGGCTGCTTCATCTGCTCTACAGGAAATGATGCACAAAATGTACAAGCCATCGATAATAATAGCAGTCCCCAAGCCATTTATATTGAGGCACCTGATCAAATAATGACCTTTATTGGTTGGATATTTCCCGGCTCTATTATCATATATCCACATACAAAACCTAATATTTATTTAGATATTTAATCTGTTTTGTTCTTTTACCCTATTCACTGAACGGTGAGTCCTTTTAGGTAGACGGTAGCAAAGACACTTGACAAAACCTGGTCTGTTTTTTGTGATCATTTTTAACTCTAGGCTCAGGTTATATCAGAAATGTGCATACAGTAATTTATGTAAATGTAAATATGTATTTATTTCAGCATAAAAACAGTAAATCAGTAAATATGATAATATTCTCTCAAGTTATTTGAAACCTAAAGTGTGGCCTAAAGTCCCGTGTTAAGCAGTTGTAGGCACTCCTTGTGCCACCATGTGGAGTATATAGGGGAATAAACGCAATATAATGTATAGGCTGGACTTGATGGACTGAAGTCTTTTTCTCAACTTTTTTACTATGATAATGGGGGTCATTTATTAAGGGCCCGAATCGTGTTTTTATGTCGGGTTACCCGAATTTTACCGTTTTGCGTCGATTTTCCCTGAATTGCCACCGGGATTTTGGCGCATGCAATCAGATTGTGGCGCATTGGCGCCGGCATGCACGCGAAGGAAATCGGGGGGTCGTGGTCATCGGAAAACCCGCCAGATTTGGAGAAACTGCTGTATTTTTTTTTTAAATGTGTTGCTTGACATGCACTTACCTGCACCGGGCCTGGCTTGGTGAACTTCAGTGAACTCCGACGGAATTCAGCGCAGCAGCGACAAATGGTGAACATCAGGGGAACTACCTTAGTGAATCGCCAGAAGACCCAAATCCTCCACGGAGAACGCGGCGCTGGATCGCGAATGGACCGGGTAAGTAAATCTGCCCCAATTTGTGACTTATGAAATCAATTTTTTGGAGAATCATCTGTATGAAAAAGGAGACATACTGGTGAAAAAATATGGATCCAAATATACAACAGTAGAGGGGGAAAAATTTATGAGATTTGTTACTTTAGGTAGATGTATTCGGGACACCAATACAAGGAAGTTTCTGCAGCTAGTCTCCTGACCACCTCCCTTTTCTATTCTCTCTCTACGATATAGCAAGGTCTTACTTTAATGGAAGGCATAACTGTCTAACTTTAAAGGGGTTGTCCAGCAGTTGAAAAACAAGGTAACTCTCATCCAAAAACAGTGCCACATCTGATCATGGTTTGTGCTGGTTTTGCAGCTCAGCCGTACAGAAATTAATGGAGATTAGCTGCAATAGTATTCACTATTCATGGTCAGGTGAGGAGCTGTTTTTCAACTCCTAGGCAACCCTTACCCTCTCATAAGCTGTTACATTTTTGCACTTTCATTTCTCACTCCCACTGTCGCAGCAGTTTCTAGCCTCACTGGAATGAAACTTCACTTAGCCAGCAACCTTTAATACTTAAAAGTACTGGAGTGCTAACAACTAGCCCGAAGCTCAGCCTGTAGGGAAGTGACAGGTTGTGAAAAGTTGGACAGTTAGTGACTGGTACAAGCCGAGGACAACACTACGAGCAGAGGGCAGAGCAGAGTGCCAAGTGAGACTGGATCATAATCAAGTTAGGGCGTTGCGGTCACAAATGCAAAGGTCTGGGGTGCACAGAAAGCATGTAGTGAACAGAGGGCTTGAGTACATGGATGATACCTAATACTCTAACAAAGTCTAAAGGTTCAGGAAACAGATTTATAGCCCATCCCACAGAGAAGATCACGTTACCTAAGGAAGAAGTTTCAAGATATTACTGTAATGTTGAGAACCAGCCACCAGAGGCAGTTTACCAAGTAGTCACATACATGCCCCAGGGGGAGTTCAGCAAGAGATTGCAGTATCCTTCAAGCCAAGGGAAGCATCCTGAGAAGGAGCTGGTGATCCACAGTATCAAACACTGCTGAGAGATCCAGTAGAACTAGGAGAGAATAAAGGTGGTCCCCTACTTAAGAACACCCAACTTACAGACGACCCCTAGTTACAAACGGACCTCTGGATTTTGGTAATTTACTGTACTGGAGCCTTAGGCTACAATAAACAGCTTTAACAATTATCAGAGCTGTCTGCAATTACTGTATGTATGTGTATATATGCTATATATTGTAAGTGTTTATTATTGTAAGATCTTTCAATTTATTGTAAGATCTTCTTCCTTTTAATTTATTATCAAATAAATGTGCACTGTTGTTGTTTGTAATTTGTCTGTAGTTTGTGGCACTTGTTTGTCTTCACATCACACTATCTTCTCAACATCATTCTCACTCAGCATGCACTTCCACATGGGGAGTCACTGCACTGCTCTCTCACCACTTCACCACCTTACCACCACCCTAGTGCTTGTTATTAATAGATGTTTTAACCATACAAATAATAGATAAGAGCATTCTTTGTACCATAATTTATCTCTTATATATGTAAATAAATTTAATTTCAATATATATCTGACGAATCTACATCTGTACTGGTTTCCTTGCAGCAATTTGAGAGACAACCGCGTCTGTGAAACGCAAGCTTCTTGTCTCCTTGCTTCTTGGAACGCATCACGCATTTCCGGTGACTACACCGGAAGTGACGCTTGGCATGACGTTGCGCACAGCTGGCCGCATTTCGCCGCAGCGTTCAGGGGTATTTGAGGACCACGTTTTGCATACGCTGCTATCCCCTGATGAAGCCCATTTAATGGGCGATACGCGTGGGGCATTTTCACTCCCTCGTTTTGAAGCACCTTTGTGGTAATGTAACCAACCTGTTTTTCTCTTTATATGCATGTACATTAATATCATTAGGGACTGCATGACTATCATGTGTTATTGAATGAGTATAGGAGGCACGGTTCGTGCAACTATGTTTTCAGTCCCCAGGTGATTTGTTACAATATTGTATTGCTACTACCTCTTGCCAGGTGAATATACAGATTTGGTTTTTCCCATCATATTCATGACATTAACGAAGGGAGTTTGCGTTTTGCACCCAAATGGATTCTCTCCTTTGGGTTTTTAAATGTTTTTAATAGTCCTTTTTTGTTTACTCAATAAAGATTGTTATCCCTTGACATCCGCTTTGTTTTCTCTTTAATATATGCTATATATGCAACATCCCCCACCGGGGCCTAGCCTTTTCTTGGGGCCTGGAGGCAACCGGGGCCCAGAATACAGGAGTGGCTGGCGGTTGTGGCCTAGGGTGCGCTGATGTCCCGGTGCTTGGTGTGGGGACTAGAGGGCTGTCCTACTGCCTGGCAGGTCTCCAGCAGGTCGTATGTGCAAGAAATATGGAGGGAGAGGCTGATGTACTGGTTCTCCCTGGGGAACCTCATTTGTGTGTTTAGGATAGGTCCCTGGGTAATGGATGGGGTAGTAGGCAGCCGTATCTAGGGATCAGACGGAGGCAATGTTGTGCAAATTAACTCATAGTTCTTTACTGAACAGGTAGTCGGCAACGGGCCTAAACGGTCAGCAGCAGATTCTGGTACTGGAGTGGTCGTGGAGAGTGGTCCTCAGGAATAAAGCACCAGCCTGATAGTAGATGCATGCTGGGATAATGGAGATGGAGTTGTGTCCAAACTGTGAAAGCTGCAGCTCTGGATTAGAGTCTCCTGACTCTGGTCCTGGGATTAGGTTAAGTTTCAGCACTGAAGGTGTACTGAACACTGTCTCTCTCTGTTCACTCTGTCTCTGTAGACAGACCATGCGGTCTAGAGACCTGTGCTCCCACTGCCCTGTTTTATTACTCCCCCTGGTCAGGTGGTAGCACCTCTCCAATCACACTCCACTTTACAATCCAGCCAACTTATTGGTCAATAACTTACACCCACTTAGCTATTGCCTGTTCAGGCAGAATCTACAGCTGCTGTTACATAATGACCAGGTTCCAGAACCTTCATAGAGGGTTTGCGACTCCCCTAACAGCTCCTGACCTGCAGAGGGCGTTTTATGCGCGTTGCATATTTATGCAGTATGTGAGTATTTGGTGTGTTTATTCTTTATGTATTTGTATATATTGTGTATATACTGTATATTATGCATTTCATTATGTGTGTGAATATAATGGGGCACATTTACTAAAAAGGGTGCAAACTGAACTATTTGCAGTTTGCCTTTGTAGTGTGCAGAGGGCATCATCTTCATGAATTGTGAGGTAAGCGCTTCCCAAGCGACACATTTTTGGTTATTAAATGCGCCAGTTTTTCCGAATACGCCAGGCTTTCGTTCGGCCACGCCGATCGCGTGCGCCAAAATCCCGGGGCAATTCAGGTACAATCGGCGCAAATCAGAAATATTTGGGTAACACGTCGGGAAAACGCGAATCAGGCCCTTAGTAAATGACCCCCATTGTATCTTATGACAGCAGGTTTGCCAGGTTAGTGGATGAGTAATGGATTAATGTAATAGTTCAGAAAATGATCAAAGAGAAACTGTTGTGACATGCAAAATATGCATGCAAATTATAATGTGAATTTATGATTGCGCTAAATGACCAATTTGCGTCATCTTTGTTAAATGTGAGCCATAGCACAGTAGTTCCCAGTAATTGGGTCATGCGTTTACTGAAATTATCTTATGTCATAAGTCTGCCTGTTCTGACAGAACACTTACTTATGCAGTGTTACCGTATATTCTCATCTAAAGAAAATATTAACTAAAGCTAGCTTCTGCAATTACACTTTCAGACAACAGGTGGAGATATAGCATCTCGTATCTTATCTAAAGTCGGAAAGCTCAACTCCCATATTGCTCCAAGTATGCTTAAGATATATTTTATGATGTTGAAAAAAAGTTTGTTCTCCTGCAGTTTTCGACTTTCGAGGGCTCCTAGTTGGACCTACCCGAAATGGAGGCGGGGGACCATATTATGTTCAAAGCATTCTTGAAGCAATATAAGAGTTGATCCTTCTATTGTACTGAGCGTTATGTAACTCTAACACAGGGAGGCATATTATTCAGGGCAGATTCTAGATTTTTGCGGCCTGAGTCGTTCTGCAGGTGCGACTAGTCCTGCGGTGGCAGTCAAGGTAGGATGCAGGACACAGTAGCGTCGGCACCAGAGGAGCGTAGGAATGCTGGAGGAACCACTGGACTGGAATCCTGGAAGGAACAGCAGGAGGCGCCTGAAAACGCTGGAGGACAGGAGCATTTGGGAACGCTGGAGACAGGAACATCCGGAGCGTATGGGAACGTTGAAGACACAGGAGACACTAGGAGCATATGGGAACGCTAGAGAAACAGGAAACACCAGGAGCGTTTGGGAACATTGGAGACACATGAGACACCAGGATTATATGGGAACACTGGAGACAAATAGGAAGCGTAGGAAAGCAGGATGGCTTTCTCTTCCTCAAGAACAGCTTAGGGAAGCTGGAAGGAAGGAGACGTGCGACCAACACACCGGGACCCGAGCAGAGCCAGGAGCCTGGAGAGGTGAGTACAGGCAGGGGGGACACCGCGCCACGTAGGAGGGCACGGGTGTACCCGCGATCCGTGACAAGGAAAGCGGGAGCACCGTGACAACCTTGCACGTGCCCACTCAAAATATAGATAGCCCCTGCACGTGCCCACTCAGTATCTAGATATCCCCAGCACCTTCCCATTTAGTGTTTAGATAGCCCAAGCGCATGTCCCCTCAGTATGTAAATAGTCCCCCAGTCAGTCCACAGTAGGACCCCCCAGTCCACAGTCAGCTCCCCCCCAGTACATAGTCGCCACCCACAGTCTACGATCAGCCACCCCCAGTCCACAGTCAGTCCCCCCTTCCCCAGTCCACAGTCACTCACCCGCAGTTCACAGTAGATGCCCCGTCGGCCTCTTCTGAACATAAGCCATTTCCCTGGTGATGTAATTGTCCAAATAAAGAAAAACATTGACAGCAGCAAATCGCTGCCATCTGTGAATGTTCAGGAGGGAGGAGCTGAATCAGATGACGTATCCCACTGTATGCACCGGCCTGTGTCCTGCAGAGCGGTGCATACGGGTGTGCTGTCCTGCACCACTCTATCAGTTACGTAATTGTTTTTTCATGTAGAACAGACTTGCCAGTATTTGGCGAGTCCATACTACCGATGGCGATCCATTACCCCTAAAAGGGGTCTGCAAAGCAGAGCAACACTCGACGCAGCAGAGGACAGGAGAACAGTGAGTGCCTCCTGTCTATTGAGCACTATCATCAATGATGATATTCTTTCTGAAAATTCAATGAATAAACAATAATATATAATGTTTTTTTTTGTGGATTTACTATTATTATGATTACATTTTGATCATCAGGATGGATTATTTTCACCTCTTCATTTGACATAGATTTAGTCTGCTCCCACTGTATTGTCACCTGACATAGGCAGCCAATCATGATATATTTTGGTATACAGTGGTAGATGGGCTTTGGTCCTGATTGTCAAGCACTTGATACTTAGTAGGGATCAGGTCCATAAAGTTAGCCTGTTGGTATTCCCTTTATAGTCAATGTGAATAAAGGGTGGAGTTAACTTTAATATTTGCTCAACCTTCATTGTGGATTCAGCAGAGCATGAAAGCATTTTAATGAATATGTGGCATATCCATAAACACCAACCAACATAACACAGATCAGTTACGTAGACTGGCTGAACCACTTTATAATCCGTTTCTTTGCTGTACACTATGTTTTCTTTGTGAACTGTACAAGGCAGGGCTGCAAATATATTACAAAACACACAGCAACTTAAATTAATCCTGTTAGCATTTGGTGTGATGTAATTAGAATTAAATGGTTATCAGCATAAAATCTGTAGGAGCAAATATATTTTGGCTATTTGAAAGAGGAAAGGTAGGGCTACATTTTCATCAACTTTTTTTTTGCATACACATTCAGGGGGAGATTTATCTTTAGATGTGCAGTGTTAAATACCTACTGATGCGAGTATCAACTGTGTGTGCTCTATGCGAATAGACTGCACCAGTCACACAATGTTTATCATCTCTCAAATTTCAGCATTTTTGGGATGTTTTTACACTGGAAATTCACTGATACAAGTAGCAAAAATCCATAAAATTGTTAAAGATTGAGACCATTGAGCATGAAGAAAGGTGGGATAAAGAAACTTGAAAAAAAAAACAATGAAACCCTGAGGTAACAATCCCACACAGACCATACTGATTTCTAAACCAGCAACATGCAGGATGCTGACAGAGCAATTGGCTGCATTAATACATGAAAGTATGCAGGAGACCCTACCACAGCGGTGCTGTCTCCAACCCAACACTACAAGCTGCAGCCATGTCTCCCACCAGGGTCAGACTGGGGCAACTGGGGCCCACCAGTGAAATTGATTTTGGGGGCCCACCTACTAATACATAGAAATATTCTGGGATAAGGGAATTTCTAATCACTAGCGGGGGCAGTGAAGTAAAGGATAAGCTAATCCCTTTCTCCCTCCCTCTTTGCTAGTACTCGGCTCTTAGTTTGTGTACAGGGGCTGCAGTGGTGACGCTACCACAGGGCATTAATGCCAGGGATAGTATAAGAGTTACCCCTGGTTTCCCGGGCTTTCTGCTGGTAGCTGGGCTGTCTTTAGGGGTAATATAAGAGTTACCCCTGGTTTCCAGGGCTTTCTGCTGGTGGCTGGGCTGTGGTTTGGGATAGTATAAGACAGTGGTGGCGAACCTATGGCACGGGTGCCAGAGGTGGCACTTAGAGCCCTTTCTATGGGCACTCAGGCCATCACCCCAGGACAGAGTTCAGCAAACACTGAATCTTCCTGCAGTCCCAGGCAAATTAAGAGATGCTGCTCTCAGCGCTATTCAACACTTCATTGGCTGTTTGGAACTGCAGGAAAAGTGAGAAGGTTTTGACAGAACTGCATTATCTTTGGAGGTCCTACTGCTGGACCCACCATTCTTCCTCTACAGAGAGACCCTGATGAGAAGCACAATGCTAATCTGACTTGGCCCTCCTCTTTCACCAGACTGGTGGCCTCCAGAGGCCAATATTCCTTCACAGGTGTGGACGAACCGGTAGAACTCAGTTACTGCTAACATTCCTGTTGGCCACTTGGTACATAACCCCCACAAAACACAACAAAAAAAATAAAAAAAAACAAAAATAAAAAAAAAAAAAACCAAAAAAAAAAAAAAAAACAAATGTTTAAATTAATAAATGTAAAAAAAAATCCTTTAATATAATGTGGATTTGGTTGTAGTTGGGCACTCAGTCTCTAAAAGTTCGCCATCACTCGTATAAGAGTTACACCTGGTTTCCGGGCTTCGTGGGTGGGGGCTGGGTTAGGGATAGTGGCCACTAAAACTTATAGAGAGCTATTAGCGAATTGGGATACCCTAAAAGAAGATCCCCAATTAATGGAAGTTACCACGCAAAAAAAAGTTATCTCTTCAGAAGGAGTAAAACCATCATAAATCATTTAGTCAATAGCCGTTTATTATACACCACGTGGAATTTGGCTAGAAAAAGACATCCCAAAAGGTAACCACTGATGCGGCTCTTGCAATTTTTGCAAGCAGAATAGTCAGGCAAAATCCAAAAATAAAAAAATTTATAAAAAAAAAGGGTAAAAAAAAAAAATAAAATCAGCAGACTCTGCCAATAAAAGTCAAAACCTTAATAAAATTGTCCCACTCGGTTGAGTGTGTGTGTTGAGGTGGATATGCGTGTCCTAAGTAGCTAAACACAAACGGTACGGTCGCAAGTTTCTCCAGCAAATTCCTCACCTAAATGGTATAGAATGCACTACTAATGCCGCAAAGCCAGCCAAAAGCACAACAAACAAAAAAAAGTAAAATAAACGCTATGCAGGCCTAAAGTAAGCCCGTTGGGGGTTATCACTATGGCTATTTCTAGCCTACACTGAAAGCACACCTGCTTTGCAAGTTAACTTTGAGCTTTAAAAAAGAAAAAATTAAAGGTATAATTACAAAAAATAAAGTCAGCAGACTTGCCTAATTCAAATCAAACCCCCCTAATTAAATTGTCCCACTTCGGTTTTTAAGTGGGTGGATTGAGGATCATGTGGTCACTAAGAGCTAAACACAACTGGGTGAAGTCATCACCAGCAAATTCTGCACAATATGGGTCTAACTAGCTGCCACTACTAATGCCAGCAAGCCCAGCCACAAGCAAACAAAAAAAAAAAGGAAAATAAACGCTTATTGGTAGGCCTAAGTAAGCCGTTGGCGTTTCTCCTATGGCTATTTTAGCCCCTACACTGAAAGCACACTGCTTTGCAAGTTACTATTGAGCTATTTAAAAATATAAATAAAGGTATAAAAAAAAATAAATCAGCAGACTCTGCCTAATTCCAATCACACAACCCTAATAAATTGTCCCACTTCGGTTGTTTAAGGTGGATATGTGTGTCACTAAGAGCTCTAAACACAACGGTCGCAAGTCTCCCAGCAAATCTCATCACAATATGGTACTAGCTGGCACACTAATGCCAGCAAGCCCAGCCAGAAGCAAACAAAAAAGGAAAAGGAAATATAAACGCTATTGTAGTACCTAAGTAAGCCGTTGGGTTCTCCTATGGCTTTTTCTAGACTACACTGAAAGCACACGGCTTTGCAAGATTACTTTGAGCTATCAATAGAAATAAAGTAAAATAAAAAAAAATAATCAGCAGACTCTGCCTAATTCAAATCAAACCCTAATAAATTGTCCCACTTCGGTGTTAAGGTGGATATGTGTGTCACTAAGAGCTAAACACAAAGGTAGCAAGTCTCCCGCAAATTACTCACAATATGTACAGCTGCACGATAATGGCAGCAAGCCCAGCCACAGGCAAACCAAAAAAAAGTAAAATAAAACGTTATTGTAGCCCTAAGAAGGGCTGTTGGGTTCTTGTAGAATCACTCTGCTAACATTATTATAATGAACACCCAACGCTTTCCCTGACCAGCAGCAGCTATCTCCCTAGCGGATCCAGACAGAGAGACGAGGATGATACGAGCAGCGCAGATGGGAGGACTAGTCTATTCCAGGGTCACCTGATCAGGCCAGCAAACATGCTATCGACGGTGTAAGGGCACCACGTCATGCTGGGTGGGAGTTGCAGAGTCTTCTGGCTTGTGATTGGCTCTGTTTCTGGCCGCCAAAAATCACAACGGCGGGAGATGCCTTTCTCGAGCGGGCGAAAGTATTCATCCGAGCAACGAGCAGTTTCGAGTACGCTAATGCTCGAACGAGCATCAAGCTCGGGACGGTATGTTCGCAATCTCTAGTCCTGTGTAAGCAGTTGTAGGCACTGTTTGGCCACCTGTGGAGTATATAGGGGAATAAACGCAATATAATGTATAGGCTGGACTTTGATGGACCTGAAGTCTTTTTCCACCTTTTTTAATGATACTGGGGGTCATTTACTAAGGGCCCTAATGCGTTTTTACGTCGGGTTACCCGAATGTTACGCCGTTTTTGCGTCGATTTTCCCTGAATTGCCCCGGATTTTGGCGCACGCGACAGTGCTAACAACTAGCCCGAAGCTCAACTGTAGGGAAGTGACAGGTTGTGAAAAGTTGGACAGTTAGTGACTGGTAACAAGCGGAGGACAAGACTACAAGCAGAGGGCAGAGCAGAGTGCCAAGTGGACTGGATCATAATCAAGTTAGGGGTTGCGTCACAAATGCAAAGGTCTGGGATGCATAGAAAGCATGTAGTGAAAAGAGGGCTTGAGTACATGGATGATACTAATACTCTACAAGTCTTAGGGTTCAGGAAACGATTTATAGCCCATCCCACAGAGAAGATTCACGTTACACTAGGAAGAAGTTTCATGATATTACTGTAATGTGAGACCAGCCACAGAGGCAGTTACCAAGTAATCACATACATGCCCAGGGGAGTTCAGCAAGAGTTGCAGTATCCTTCAAGCCAAGGGAAGCATCCTGAGAAGGAGCTGGTGGTCCACAGTATCAAACGCTGCTGAGGATCCAGTAGAACTAGGAGAAGAATAAAGGTGGTCCCCTACTTAAGAACACCCAACTTACAGACGACCCCTAGTTACAAACGGACCTCTGGATTTGGTAATACTGTACTGGAGCCTTAGGCTACAATAAACAGCTTTAACAATTAACAAAGCTGTCTGCAATTACTGTATGTATGTGTATATATGCTATATATGCAACATCCCCCACCGGGGCCTAGCGTTTTCTTGGGGCCTGGAGGCAGCGGGCCACATACAGGAGTGGATGGCGGTTGTGGCCTAGGGTGCGCTGATGTCCGGTGCTTGGTGTGGGGACTAGAGGGCCGTCCTACTGCCTGGCAGTCTCCAGCAGGTCGTTGATGGCAAGAAATATGGAGGGAGAGGCTGATGTACTGGTTCTCCCTGGGAACCTCATTTGTGTGTTTTAGAAGGTCCCTGGGTAATGGATGGGTAGTAGGCAGCAGTATCTAGGGATCAGACGGAGGCAATGTTGTGCAAATTAACTCATGGTTCCTTACTGAACAGGTAGCCGGCAATGGGCCTAAACGGTCAGCAGCAGATTCTGGTACTGGAGTGGTCGGGAGAGTGGTCCTCAGCAATAAAGCACCAGCGATAGTAGAGCATGCTGGGATAATGGAGATGAGTTGGTCCAAACTGTGAAAGCTGCGCTCTGGATTAGAGTCTCCTGACTCTGGTCCTTGGATTAGGTTAAGTGTCAGCACTGAAGGTGTACTGAACATGTCTCTCTCTGTTCACTCTGCTCTGTAGATAGACCATGCGGTCTAGAGACCTGTGTCCCACTGCCCTGTTTTATTACTCCCTGGTCAGGTGGTAGCACCTCTCTAATCACATCCAGTTTACAATCCAGCAACTTTGGTCAATAAATTACATCATAGAGGGTTTGCGACTGCCCTAACAGCTCCTGACCTGGAGAGGGGTTTATGCGTGTTGCATATTATGCAGTATGTGAGTATTTGTGTGTTTAGTAATATATGTATTTGTTATATATGTGTATATACTGTGATTACGCATATCATTATGTGTGTGAATATAATGGGGCACATTTACTAAAAACGGTGCAAACTGAACTATTTGCAGTTTGCCTTTGTAATGTGCAGAGGGTGTCATCTTTATGAATTGTGGCGCCTGTACGTCATGAATCTGGTGCTCCCTGCACTGCCCTGAAAGAGTGAAACTACTTTATTTTTGGTGCAACTTTAACATGGGGCATGCAACACACTTCTTTCAGACTTTACATGTTAAATGTGGCGCATGCTCCGGTGCAGTCTGTGCTCCGGAACGCCCATCTTAGTGACAAAATCTATGTCCTGTGAAGCATTTTCAGAGAAACAGGCTTACACAAAAAATCACATAAAACATACACATATATGCATATATAATAAACAGATGATATTAATAAACAAAAGTTTTGTCTATCGTTTAAGTAATAATTCATATGGTGTGATCTGATTAAATTAAAAACATTTGAAGGGTTAATTGTCTTTTCAGAGTTGTTTTTAGTCATGCCCACATAGCATGGCATCCCCAGATATCCCGGTGGGAGGAGACACCCCTGCAGTGAAGCAAGGCATCAGTAATGGGAGTATCAGGAAGTGCGTGAATATTTTCACTTTCCACATAGTAGAGCCCTTAAGTAAATTAACTTTAACATATTGTATCTTATGACGCAGGTTTGCCAGGTTAGTGGATGAGTAATGGATTATGTAATAGTTCAGAAAATGACCAAAGAGAAACTGTTGTGACATGCCAAAATATGCATGCAAATTATAATGTGAATTTAGATTGCGCTAATGAATTTGCGTCATCTTTGTAAATGTGAGCCCTACACAGTAGTTCCGTAACTGGGTCTGCTTTTACTGAAATTATTTATGTCATAAGTCTGGCTGTTCTGACAAAACACTTAATAACGCAGTGTTACCGTTATTTCATCTAAAGAAATATTAACTAAAGTAGCTTCTGCAATTACACTTTCAGACAACAGGTGGAGATATAGCATCTCGTATCTTATCTAAAGTCGGAAGCTCAACTCCCATAGTGCTCCAAGTATGCTTCAGATATATTTTATGATGTTGAAAAAAGTTTGTTCTCCTGCAGTTTTCGACTTCGAGGGCTCTAGTTGGACCTACCCGAAATGGAGGCGGGGGGACCATATTATGTTCAAAGCCTTTGAAGCACTATAAGAGTTGATCCTTCTATTGTACTGAGCGTTATGTAACCTAACACAGGGAGGCTATTTTCAGGGCAGATCTAGATTTTGGCGGCTGAGTCGTCTGCAGGTGCGACTAGTCCTGGGTGGCAGTCAAGGTAGGATGCAGGAAACAGTAGCGTCGGCACCGAGGAGCGTAGGAATGCTGGAGGAACCACTGGACTGGAATCCTGGAAGGAACAGCAGAGGCCCTGAAAACGCTGGAGGACAGAGCATTTGGGAACGCTGGAGACAGGAACATCCGGAGCGTATGGGACGTTGAAGACACAGAGACACTAGGAGCATATGGGAACGCTAGAGAAACAGGAAACACCAGGAGCGTTGGGAACATTGAGACATGAGACACCAGGATTTATGGGAACACTGGAGACAAATAGGAAGCGTAGGAAAGCAGGATGGCTTTCTCTTCCTCAAGAACAGTTAGGGAAGCTGGAAGGAAGGAGACGTGCGACCAACACACCGGGACCCGAGCAGAGCAGAGATGGAGAGGTGAGTACAGGCAGGGGGACACCGCGCCAGTAGGAGGCACGGGTGTACCGCGCGATCGTGACCAGGAAAGCGGGAGCACCGTGACAACCTTGCACGTGCCCACTCAAAATATAGATAGCCCCTGCACGTGCCCACTCAGTATCTAGATATCCCAGACCTTCCATTTAGTGTTTAGATAGCCCAAGCGCATGTCCTCAGTATGTAAATAGTCCCAGTCACGTCACACAGTAGGACCCCCCAGTCCACAGTCAGCTCCCCCCCAGTACATAGTCGCCACCACAGTCTACGATCAGCCACCCCAGTCCACAGTCAGTCCCCCTTCCCAGTCCACAGTCACTCACCCGCAGTTCACAGTAGATGCCCGTCGGCCTCTTCTGAACTAAGCCATTTCCTGGTGATGTAATGTCCAAATAAGAAAAACATTGACAGCAGCAATCGCTGCCATCTGTGAATGTTCAGGAGGGAGGGAGCTGAATCAGATGACGTATCCCACTGGATGCACCGGCCTGTGTCCTGCAGAGCGGTTGCATACGGGTGTGCGTCGCCACCATCTATCAGTTACGTAATTGTTTTTTCATGTAGCACAGACTTGCCAGTGTTTGGCGAGTCCATACTACCGATGGCGATCCATACACTAAAAGGGGTCTGCAAAGCAGAGCAACACTCGAAGCAGAGGGGACAGGAGAACAGTGAGTGCCTCCTGTCTATTGAGCACTATCATCAATGATGATATTCTTTTGAAAATTAATGAAAACAATAATATATAATGTTTTTTTTTGTGATTTACTATTATTATGATTACATTTTGATCATCAGGATGGATTATTTTCACCTCTTCATTTGACATAGATTTAGTCTGCTCCACTGTATTGTCACTGACATAGGCAGCCAATCATGATATATTTTGGTATACAGTGTAGATGGGCTTTGGTCCTGATTGTCAAGCACTTGATACTTAGTAGGGATCAGTCCATATAGTTAGCCTGTTGGTATTCCCTTTATAGTCAATGTGATAAAGGGTGGGGTTAACTTTAATATTTGCTCAACCTTCATTGTGGATTCAGCAGAGCATGAAAGCATTTTAATGAATATGTGGCATATCCATAAACACCAACCAACATAACACAGATCAGTTACGTAGACTGGCTGAACCACTTTATAATCCGTTTCTTGCTGTACACTATGTTTTCTTTGTGAACTGTACAAGGCAGCGCTGCAAATATATTACAAACACACCAGCAACTTAAATTAATCTGTTAGCATTTGGTGTGATGTATTAGAATTAAATGGTTATCAGCAAAAACTGTAGGAGCAAATATATTTTGGCTATTTGAAAGAGGAAAGGTAGGGCTACATTTTATCAACATTTTTTTGCATACACATTCAGGGGGAGATTATTCTTAGATGTGCAGTATTAAATACTACTGATGGAGTATCAATGTGTGTGCTCTATGGACGAATAGACTGCACCAGTCACACAATGTTTATCATCTCTCAAATTTCAGACATTTTGGGATGTTTTTACAACTGGAAATTCACTGATACAAGTAGCAAAATCCATAAAATTGTTAAAGATTGAGACATTGAGCTGGAGAAAGGTGGGATAAAGAACTTGAAAAAAAAATAAAATAAAATTAAACCCTGAGGTAACAATCCCACACAGACCATACTGATTTCTAAACCAGCAACATGAGGATGCTGACGAGCAATTGGCTGATTAATACATGAAAGTATGACAGAGACCCTACCACAGCGGTGCTGTCTCCAACCCAACACTACAAGCTGCAGCCATGTCTCCCACCAGGGTCAGACTGGGGTAACTGGGGCCCACCAGTGAAATTGATTTTGGGGGCCCACCTACTAATACAGGGGTCAGGAACCTTTTTGGCTGGGAGAGCCATGAACGCCACATATTTTAAAATGTTATTCAGTAAGAGCGTACAATATGCAATGCCCCGCAGTAGATAGGTAGTCCCAGTGTCACGGGTGCCCCTGCGATCTACGTCTCAGATTGGAGGTACACCCGTGTCCTCTCCCATGGCGGCGCCCCTTTCCGAGCTCACATCACCTCTCCATGTTCCTGCTCCCGTCCTGGGGCCAGCGACGCGACACTCACAGATTTAAAGGGCCAGCGTGCCGCTGATTGGCGCTACCCACTTCCTGGGTTACTATAAAGACCGACAGCTCCCAGCATTCCCGCCTGGATCTAGTTCATCATGCCTATGAGAAGCTTTCTACAATGTTTCCTTCCCAAGTGTTGACCTCCCGTTGTGACCACGGCACTGTTCTGCTTCTTCGCTGCTAGTGATCCTGTACCTCGACCTTTGCTGCCACGTGAACAATTCACCCCTGTAGTACGACCTGGCGGGGGTACGGTACCACGCGGTGGGCCCTGGTGAAGACCGGGTGCCACTTACATTCTGGTCCCAGTTGTAGGTTTAGATAGGTAGTCCCAGCACATGCCTCCCAAAAGATAGGTAGCCCCAGCACATACCCCCAGTATATAGGTAGCCACAGCAAAAAAAAAGTATTCACTTATCAGCGCTCCCTGCAGCCAGCTCCTCATCGCTCCTCTCTTCTCTTTGACCCAGTCTTAGACGTTGATAGCGACATCGCTGCCTGTGTCCAGTGATCGGTCTAAGACACACACAGCAGCCATCACTATTTATTAAAGATCTGTCTGAGAGCCAGATGCAGCCAACAAAAGAGCCATATCTGGCTCCCGAGCCATAGGTTCCCTACCCCTGGCTTAGTGGTTCTATTAATACTTCCTCACGTATTAACATGTTTTGAAGTGACAGTGATCTTGATCTCCCTCTCTGTCTGTTTGTTGTTATTGTGTCTCTTGGCAACGGTGCACATCATGGGGGGGTGTGCCGGTGCACGTCTCCCGGAAGCACGTCAATGTTTTCAGTGGCACGAAACGGCCCGTCGCTTGCTGCGTCTGCATGTCTGTCCCTATGCCACTCTGCTGAATAAAACTTGAAAATGTCTTCAGTGAGTGCCACTTCACTTTTTTACTTTTCTGCTATGCTCTGGAGGAACAATATGACGAGGAGCTGATTCTTCCCCAATGACATCAGAGGCACGAGAGAGAGCATCGGCCTTAACATTCTTCCCTGCTGGACGGAAGTGTATCACAAAATTAAAATGGCAGAAGAAGAGGGACCAATGAGCCTGTCGAGGATTGAGACGCTGGGCGGTCTGGAGGTATAGGAGATCCTTGTGATCTGTGAAGATAAAGAACGAATAAGACAGCTCTTCCAAGGCTAGTTTTATGTCCAGAAGCTCCCGATAACCTATAGAGTAGTTCCTCTCCGCAGCAGAAAAAGTCTTTGAGAAGAAAGCACAGGTGACTCTCCATATCAGGCCGTGTGAGAACAGGAGCAGAGGCAAATGCAGACTTCAATTTAGAAAATGCTTCTTCAGCCACTGGAGACCAGAGCTTAGGGTCATCATTTTTCTTTGTTAACGCCACAATAGGTGACATGAGGGAGGAGAAGTGTGGTATGAAGTGCCGGGAGTTAGCGAACCCTAGGAATCTCTGCATAGGTTGTAGTCTAACTGGGCGAAGCCAGTGGAGAACTGCAGACAACTTAGAGGGATCCATCTAAGTTGTCAGAAATGATATACCCAAGGAACGTAAGACTCTTCTGGTGGAACTGGCACTTCTCGAGTTTGGCATATAGACGATTGGCCCTTAGACGGCTGAGAACTTGTCGAACGTGGGTCTGATGGGACTTCAGGTCTGTAGAGAACACCAGGATATTGTCCAAATAGACCACGACACAGGTATATAACAAGTCTCTGAAAATGTTGTTGACAAATTCTTGAAAGAAAGCCGGTGCATTGCAGAGTCCAAAGGGCATGACCAAATACTCGAAGTGCCCATCTCGAGTGTTGAAGGCAGTCTTTCATTTATTCACGGATGCGGATGAGATTATATGCCCCCCGAAGGTCATTAGCTCCACAGAGGCGGTCAAAGAGTTCCGTGATCAAGTGTAGTGGGTAGCGGTTCTTCATGATAACTTTATTAAGCCCACAATAGTCTATGCAGGGGCGGAGAGGACCATCTTTCTTGGCCACAAAAAAGAATCTGCAGGAGATGAAGACTTGCAGATGAACCCTTTCTGCAGATTCTCTTTAATATAGGCTGACATAGCCACGGTTTCAGGTACAGATAGTGGGTATACCCGACCTCGTGGCGGAAACGAGGTGGCAGAGTCTCAGTGTGGTGGCAGAGTCTCCGATAAGACGTAGGCAAAGTCTGAATAAACAGCAGGAAGACCCACCAGAGGCTTGGAGGATACTGAAGCATACATGGTGGACACCGGGCTAAGAATTGAGAGACAGCGAGACTGGCACTCTGGACCCCAGCGGAGAATCTCCCCAGTCTGCCATTCGAGCATGTTGCTGTAACCACGGGAGACCCAACAGAATGGCAGACGTAGATCGGGGAAGCACATAAAACAACAGTCTCTCCTTGTGCATAGCCCCAACTTGCTGAGACAGAAGCCCGGTGCAGTAATATACTTGATAACTAAGCACCTGTCCACTGACAGAGGAGATAGCCAGCAGCTTCTCTTGGTGAACCACAGGAAGGTGATACTGGGAGACCAAGGCAGCACCCACGAAATTTCCTGCAGAATCCAAGAAGGCTGTGGTCTGAAACTGAGTACCTGTTCCGGAGTTGAGTGAAACAGGCAAGTTCAGTTGTGGTGAAGCTTTGCTCTCAGCTCCTAGGGACACCCCTCCCAAGAACCCTTGGTACGTGCGTTTCCTGGACACTTGAGGACGGACTGGACAAGACTCAAGAAAGTGTTCCAGGCTGGCACAAAAGAGGCAAAGATTCTCCTGTCTTCGTCAAGAGCCCCTCTTGTTGTTTCAGATGAGCTTTAGCCACCTGCATGGGTTCCTCAGCATCAGACCCGGAGGGCGTCAGAGGCGGACTTTAAAAGACAGGAGCCAAGTGAGGCAGACGGCGGACCTTGGGTTGCACTCATTCAAGACTCGATCTGAGTGGCCAGAGACGGCAGGTCACGTGCAGACAATGCGTCTTTAATTTGTCCTGAAAGCCCCTTTTTAAAGGTTGTGACCAAGGCGGCCTCATTCCAGGCTAGCTCAGAAGCTAGGGTACAGAACTGAACCGCATAGTCTCTGACAGATGAGACCCCTTGACAAAAGTTCATCAGGGCAGTCTCAGCCGAAGAAACCCGGGCTGGTTCCTCAAAGACAGACCGGAACTTGGTGAAGAAAGTGGAGATATTAGCTGTGACTGGGTCTTTCCTGACCCACAGGGGAGTAGCCCATGCCAGAGTCTTCCCGGAGAGGAGGCTGATAATGAAAGCCACTTTAGACTGTTCAGTGATGAACTGTGTGGGCATGAGTTCAATGCGCAGGGAGCCGGATCTTACCGTCAGGATCAGTGGTAGTAGATCCTCTGTACCACCGCAGACAATGATGTAAGCTGACACCTGGGACTGGAGTCTAAGTGGTACCCGGTTTTCACCAGAGCCCGCTGCAAAGTGGGTTGGACTTGTTGCGGCGTGGTACCACCAGGTCGTTCCACAGGTGCGACTTTGTCCGCTGTGGCGGCCAAGGAGTAGTGCAGAATCGTAAGGCAAACTCATGGTCAGGAACAGGCAGGAGGTCAAGACGGACAGCACAGGATCAGAGTCGGGGATGTAGCAACAGGTAAGGACAGGCAGCACAGGAATAAGCAGTTTTAACAGTGAATATATATATGAAGCGGTTATTGACGCCAGTAGCATCTTCATAAGATGAATTCTGCTATACCTCAGATATATTATTGCTTATTTTATCTATGTATTTTATTTTTACATATTTTTGGTTATTGTTTTATGATAATTTTTTTAATATTAAATCCACTAGGATTGGTGATTCTGCAACTGTAGAATACTTTTTAGAATACAACAACTGGTGAAGTGCAACCTAAACTTTGTATTTAAGTTATAAATTGGGATACGCTGCTGCCCTGTGTCGTAAAGATACGTAGAGATTCCTCCCAACATATCCTTACAAAAAGGTGCAAAAACATGATGTAAATATAGCCAAAATAAGCTAAAAACTTTTACTATGACACATTTTATGTAGAATATATTTGCTGATTTTCTTGAATTTGTTTCTACTATATACTAGTGTAAAATCCCTGCAATAAATGGCCACCAGAACATCAAGTTAATGCACCCTCGGGCTATGTTTTGAAACACAGTACATAAGGGGGAGTTACTCCGGAACACAAATGCATTTACGAACACGTGAAAACAGCCATATGCAACCTGTATTAATGTGGTATGGGTTGCACATGCCTTTCAGTGGACAATACGTCCTTCCATTTTGATGGACTTATTGCCCATTGTGCCGGGCCACACCTTACCAGGCACTTTCTTCCCCAGTGAGTATGGTTGTGCAACCCTTCTTCCTATGGATAGGGGTGAGCAGTAAATCAATTCAAAAAGTGAAACTCTTATATTATATTGAGTCATTTCAAACAGTGAACTTTTTCAATTGTTTATTTTTGTTAATGTTGATGATAATGGCTAACAGCCAAGAAAAACCCATATCTCAATAAATTAGAATATTATATAAGACCAACTATATAACATTTTTGGAACACATAAATGATGGCAAAATGCGTTTGTGTGCATGCGACCTCAAGGTAATGACATGTAGGGCGAGAGAGCAAAAGGATAGTCGCTACAAATTTGCCATTGGCTATCCTTATGCAATCTACAGTACCAGCATTGTGGACTGGCTTTATACAAATACAATCCTTAACATGATTCAACTGAAACCTGCAGATGTGAGTGACTCGTTGAAAAGCTTTGGGAGAACTTCGGCGTTTCCTGGACAGAGGTAGCAAGCAATACTCATTTTCAAGTGTTTTTTTTATGGCAGAATCCTGCAGGACAACATGCTGCTAAATTGTCCTAATAAAATTTAGCAGTGTGTGCACTTTGGTTCTGTGCATTAGGGATCCTCTTGATACAAATGTATAAAATTGAACTGATGTATGATAAGTTATTAAAGGGAATCACTATGATCAGAAGACAGCTTGTTATAGATAGTAACCCATTTCTAATTGTGCATTCAGGTGGCTTTTAATCACTGAAACGACCAACGTTTCAACGTAGAGTATAGATATAAATGGATACATGACAAGTTATACTGAATCTTCTACCAAGAAGATTAAAAGAACTTCTTTTTAACTAGTGCAATATTTTTCTACTCTTTAATAGACTATACTTAACTTTTCAAAAACTGCTATTACTACTTTAAGGAGAACCTTTCACCGTTCTCACCAAACCAAATAACTGCATACTTTAATGGGCCCTCATCCTCAAATTCTGGTGTAGTTGAAATATGTTCACTAGCCCCCAACATTCCTGAGCACCTGCTACTGTTGAATAGGCAGTATGAGGCTGTCTGACAACCCATTTTAGAGCAGAGAGCCAAACTAGCATATGTTCAGTAGCCAAAATGCTAATAAAGCTCTCTACTGTGAGATGAGTGGACTAAGCCTTGTGCAGACAGCTTGTCACCAGCCAATCTGAAAGGATTAAGGATCTCATCTTAAAATTGAAATGCTTTCTCAAGAATTGAGGAGTTAGGGTTGGGGATTCTAAAGTGAAAATTCCAACTATCCCTAACAGTCGAGCATCATAAACAGTAGGAATTAGTGGTGTAACTAGAAAATGCAGAGCCCCATAGCAAATTTTTTTATAGGGCCCCTCATCCATAGGGGAGAGTCTAAACTAGCAGGGATTATACCACAGGATACATCATTAACGCTATTCGGACCGCCCGCTGACTTTAGAAGTCTAAAGATGTTGCTGGACCCGTCGCTGGGCCCGGTCTCCGAGTGTCAGAGGCACCCAGAGACTGGGTTAGTTACCGCTTCTCCCTTCTCTGCTCCTCACAGCATTGCGCTGAATTAGCGCGATGCATATAGGAGTGGAGGCGGCAAGGCTGCCATCTACGAAGACTTGGCGGTCACGTGACTGCTGGGTCTAGAGGGGTTAATCAGAGCTGCTGGGTCTAATTAGATCACAATCCAGTTCTGATCACAATCCTTAGTCACAGGTGGTCATTTATCCAGTAACTGAGGCATCTGTTAGGCCCCTATTATCTTATACTCACAAAAGTACATTTATAAAAGCGTGCATCACATAAAAGTCCATACGGACACCAAACAGCTTGCCCGACCTAAGTTTCGCCCACTCTGGCTTCTTCTAGGGCCTGATGTCTAATGACATAATTTTGTGAGTATAAGATAATAAAACATTTTTACTTGTTTACCCCGGTAATCTGCGCTATCTGTACCAAATTTCCAGCACAGGATCTTTGTGGAACGAGGTCCACTGTCGAGACTACTGCAGGAAATTCACAGAAAGCCAGTAGGAATTACCGAGGAACTCCTGTATTTTTAACCATTTCAAAAGCTGGTGAGACTGTTCTGCTCTACTATTGGAGTAGAGCACTAACTTCTTTTTGGTTTTGATTGAAATAATACATACCTTCGACGTTAGTTTAATATAAGTGTAATTTTGCCAAAAGAGAAGACCTCAGAGAAGTGCCAGTATCCTGAAGTATGGGCATCTTACCCACGCCAAAAGCTATTGTGTAACATATAACATTAAAATGTATCATTTCCATCAATGCCCTGTAATATGAATGAATGTTTTCTATATCTGAATTAATTATTCTTAATTAATACATTTACCTGAAGTTGACTTGGCCTGGGCTAAACCTTTATCTAAATTGGCTTGCACCATTTATTGTCCTTCTGGAGTTTCTGAGTTTGAATTCTGAGGTGACTTGAGTTTCTTGGCCCTGAGAATGGGGGGAATGAATCATCATTTGTACATTCCATGTGGATTGCAGAGTTGAAAGAAGTTTCTGGCATTATGCTGTGTAAACTAAGTTGTCCGTGTTCAACCCCATTGTATTGATTAGATGATATGAATAACAGTAACATGCAACTAAACCCAAAAATAATGATAAAGTAAGTTAATGACATAAATAGTTTGATCATAAAACCAATAGGAGTTGATATACAATGTTAAGTTGTGACAAATATCTGAAAATATGAGGTATGTGAAAATGTAATCTCTTAACGCCACAGCGTTTTTTTTCTCTTTTTGTGTTTCTCTTGTTTACTTCCAAAACTTAAAGGGGTATTCTCGTTTGGGCGTTTACATTTAGTTTCATTAATCTGCCATATATAACCATTTCTTCAATTAGATGTTATTAAAAAAACATGTTCCTGTGTGAAGATAAGGTGGTCATATCCGGGGAAGCTATCTTGTTTCTAAGGGACAACATGGCTACATTTATGAGAAATTATCTTCACACAGGAACATTTTTTTTAATAACATCTAAGAAATGTGGAAGGATAGCAGACAAGAAACACAACAGCACTCATAGGGTAATATCGTTTGATTCAGGGAATATATGACGTGGTTGGACAGTTGCTTACCTGGATGAGTTGTGCGTCAAAGTAAGGCACAACTCTCTTATAGGCATAAAGGGTTTTGGTTGAGGTCCAGCCGGCATCTTTGGGTTTTCCAGGCACGAGATGCTAGATCGGCTGGAGTCAGAGAATAGGTGCAGTGAAGTCAAAAGCGGGAGGCGCACGACAAGACTGGGTATTTGTTCCAGAAGGTTTTCTTTTTATTTAGATCATGGGGGGTACACGGAAAAACACAACGCGTTTCGGGGATCTGTGGTCCCCTAAGTGAATAGGTGATCTGTTGGTTGACGGAGGACAAAGGTATACATACAAAAAATAGGAGTTGGTACAGACACGTACATAAATGAGTGTTGGTACAAAAGGCTCCTGGTTAGCAAAGGATATATGGGGTATGATATAATACAATATGGAATTACATAACCATGAAAATTAAAAAAAAATTTTGATGTAAAATACAGGTTGCAAAAATATGTAAATTACATATACTATGTAAGTGAAGTGGCCATACATGACCTAGATGGTTTGTGTGTGTTAATAAATTGGGTAAAAATTGATGGAAAATGGGTAAATAGATTGGGGAACTAAAATAATTAATTATTTAAATAATACATGGGAATTAAAAACCACAAGTAGATATATGTAAGTATATGTGAATACACCCGTATTTCTTGTGGATAAAATTGCTATAGAGCAATGTGTGGGTAATGATGAATGAACACAGTGAAAGCTGTGATAGTCAGAACATGGTGTATCATATGGCAATTCGGGTTTAAATGGAAAACAAGTCGAATCAGCATATAAATAAATAAATAAATAGTGGAAGAATAAATAAGTAAGTAGCCAAAAAATAAATAGATAAATAAATAAATGAATAAACGATTAAACAAATAGATCATTAAATAATTGAAGAAATGGTTATATATTGAAAAAATGTTATTGGCAAATTAATTCAATTAAATGTTAATGCCCAGATGGTAATAACCCTTTAATTTTTTTTTAAGTATGTAGTCTTGGACCCAGTTTTGTATCCATGTTGTGATCTTGTTACTAGCGGCTGACATCATAGTTTGTGCATGAAGAAAGAAGTGAAGCTGCCTCAGGTGTCAGAATGGTGAGTTTATTTTTTAATGTGCTGGTCATACTGGAGGCTGGCAGGCTTAAACTACACAGTGCTGGCTATATACTACATGGGGATGGCTGGCTACATACTTCAGTGGGCATGCTATATACTAAAGGGGGCTGGCTGGCAATATACCACTGAGGCTGGGTATATACCACTGGGGGCTGGCTGGCTATATACTGGGGAGGCTGTGACCAATGCATTTCCCACACTAGGTTTATACTCGAGTATTCCCAGATTTTGCTGATAAAATAAGGTGCCTCAGCTTATACTGGGGTCGGCTTATACTTGAGTATATACAGTATGTAGTAATCTTGGTTCTATTAACATATGTTTATAGTAAGTTTTGCTGTTTCTAAGTAGTAATCTTTGTTCTGGTAATGTACAGTATATCTTTTTCAAACTAAACATCAGATTAAAAACTCTACACCATTGGGGAGTCCACAATCTCTTTACAGCCCAGTGCACAGAATGGTTTTAAATGAAAATGATATACCAGGGAACCTTACTAACAGATACAGGCACCATGACTGTGGTAATGTTCTAATTTTTGTTGACCATGGCCTCCTTTCTTCTAAACACCTTTTAAAATTAAGCTAATAAACTAAAGGGGTTCTACCAGAGCCCCTCCATGCTCTGGCTTCACAATTGTTAAACTGTCCCCCACCCCTAGCAGTTCCCCCCCTCCTCTTCCATCTTTATTCTCACGGCAGCAGCACATAGTGGGAGGGGGTGAGGCGCTCCACACAGTCTGTGGGACAGCCTGTAAACTGTTGTAGAGCCCTTCTGGTTCATGAGCATAATTTTAAAGACGACCACTAAGTTTTGGGACGTTAAACTAAATACAGGTCCGTATGGTCATGTGGTTTAGGGTCCTAAAACAGCCTTTATGCTCCAGGGTGTGGCAATGTAAAAAATAAACATATATACTTACCTAGATGTGAGTCACATCACACTCACATCTGAAATTCTTGCCGATGTGCACCTCCTCTTGCTTTAAAGGAAATCAACCTAAATCTAAAACACATTTTAAAACCAAATACTGACCTCCGCTTCTCTTCACCTTGATCCCGGCACTGTCCATTGCTTATCTTGATACGCTTGGTTGACCTTAAAAAGAAAAGTTATAATTACCATCACTGAGTGCAGGGACAAGATGTCCGGCGCTGCAGGCTGCTAATTATGGAGCTACATTGCTGAGTCTCAAACCAGCTTGTCTATATCTTTTTAAACTAACTAGATCCCAAATCTGAAAAAGGAGGTCATATTTTATTGATCAACTGCAACTAAAACTGTAAAGTGTGCCTGTTGGGGTCCTTCTGTATCATTATAAATATCTTGCAAGCACAGAAGAGTTACTGTCTAAAGAATATCATATTGTAGTGACCTTAGACCACCTCCCTAATGGGTCCCAAGAGGCACGCCTGTGGGGCGAGAATCAGTAGCTATTTGAAATAGGAGAGTGTAACAAATAAATGCAGTAAATGATTGCAAAACCTAACACTCACACCCTGATGAGTATGTGCTTTAATCTCTGTATATGTGCTATAACATTAAGTAAAAGGTGAATAAATGTAATTGATCTTCCATAACACACATGTGAAATACCTCCCTCTGCTTTCCTTGCATTTCTACTCAATATGAACCAAGAGCAAATATGAACTCTGGTCAGAGTAGATATGTTTTGTGGAAGTCATGTGATTCTACTGCATTGGCAGGTAAGGGTGTGTGCCTCCCCTCTGTAGAGATGATTTCAAGGATATTTCATCACTGATCTGCTGACTCTGCGTAACACAATATAATTACAACAGCCTTCATAATCTGTTAAATTATTGCTAAGAACTGAGAAAACTTGGGTTCAAATATTTGTGTTTTTATTATCTTTCTCGTATTAAGGGTAAAAAAAACCTTAAAGAAGACTTGTCATCCCAATTTTACCCCTCACACCAGTACCCCTCACCCTTCCCTAATCACCTAAAAAGATCAGCTACTGAGGCACTGTACCTTAATTACAGCAATTTTTCTGATGTGCAAATGGATTAAGAAGAGGATAGGAAACCTACCATATGAATGTACCATCAGAAGTAGATCTGATGGTAGATTCCTCCTGCCTGCCTAAGCTCTAATCTGTAATTTAATCATTTTAATAATAGTATATTTAATAATGTACATATTACTTAAATAATTAACTTTAGAGGCTACTGGGGTGTGGAGTAGCCTTACCTCCCAGTGCCCAGCCAGGCTAGAATACATCCCAGTAGCCTCTGCAGTTTATTTACATATTACTAAAATAAAGCTTTTAACAAGTGTGGTTAGGTTCCAGGGTTATTGAATTACAGGTTGGGGCAGAGGCAGGCAAGAGGAATCTACCATCAGATCTACTTTTTAAAGGTTTCCTTTGAATGGTTGAATTTTCTCCTTGGCTACCAGTGAACCATGCCTCCTTCTTTTGACTGACAGATCAGAGTCTCTTCACGGCCTGGGCAGACAGGAAGTCGTCTCATTGTCCACTTCCTGTCCTTACAAGAATGCTGTGTATTATTGCATGGTGTATTTAGCAGTGTGCGCTGTGTGAGAAACTACAGATATTGTCACCATTTCACGCACCAGTGATGGGCGGGCCAAATCCAATGGATGGAGCCACGCAACAATGGACGAAGCCAATGTAGTCAAAGGCTGAAAAAGTTTCGCGAACAATATTACTGCCAAGTTGTCTGCGGTACTTCAGTGGCCTAGCCCAGTAGGACTTTGTGCTATCCAGAGATTTCTGGGCTTCGCTTATTACTACCAGCAGTTCATACCACTTTCTCCTCCTTTGTATCTCCCATTGTGGCTCTGAGCAAGAAGAACGCCAACTCTAAACTCTGGCCTCCGGTGGCTGAAGTAGTTTTCCCTAAGCTGAAGTCTGCCTTTGCCTCTGCTCCCGTTCTCAACCGGCCTGATACTTACAAACCGTTCCTGTTAGAGGTTGATGCCTCCTTGGTTGGTGTTGGAGCCGTTCTCACCCAGAAAGGGCCTAATGGTGGAACTCTCACGTGCGGCTTCTTCTCTAAAACCACAGAGAGGAATTACTGCATTGGAGATCAGGAGCTTCTGGCCATGTAGCTTGCTTTGGAAGAGTGGCATTATCTTCTGGAAGGAGCTTGTCATCCAATCAGTATCTATACTGATTACAAAAACCTTCAATGTCTCCAGACTGCTCAGTGTCTCAATCCATGACAGGCTCGTTAGTCCATCTTCTTCTCTCGCTTCAATTCCTTGATTCATTTCCGTCCTGCATAGAAGAATGTTAAGGGAAGAACCTGCTCCTCGACACATTGTTCCGCCAGAAAGCCTAGTTCTCACTGCTTCTGTGGATCTATGGCAGCTTCCTCCTGGCAAGATCTATGTCCCACTAGCTCTTTGGAAGAAGATATTAACTTAGAGACATTGCTCTTGTGTGGCTGTGCACCCTGGGGTGCAGAAATCTTTCGCTCTCATATCTCATTTCTACTGGACAAGGATGTACAAAATTTTGTGAGCTCCTTCTCTTCCTGTACCCAGGTAGAAGGTCTGCTCCTGCCATTGCCGATACCAGGATCTCCCACTATCTTCCGGTAATACTGTCATCTGGATGGTAACGGATCAGTTTTCTAAGATGTCCTACTTCATTCCTCTGCCTGGTCTACCCTTGTCTCCTCGTCTTTCCAGCCTGTTCTTCCTCCAAGTCTTCCGGCTTCATGGACTCCTCCTGCACACTGTCTCGCACCGTGGGGTCCAGTTTGTTTCCCAGTCCTGGCGATCCCCTGTGTATCAAACTTCAAGTAAAACTGGATTTTTCCTCTGCATACCATCTGCAGTCCAATGGACAAGAAGAGAGGGTTAACCAGACCTTGGGTTGTTATCTCTATCGTTTTATCTCTGCCCGTCAGGACGAATGGTCCACTCTGTTGCCGAGGGTTTTGCTTTCCTACAATTTATTGGACTCTGAATCTGCTGTATCTGCTCCCTTCATCATTGTCTATATACAGCACCCACACCCTCCTCTTCCTCTTAGTGTGCATTCGGATGTTCCTGCCGTAGAAGAGTTGGTCCAAGATCTTAACTCTATCTGGGATCAGATTAGAGTCTTCTTGCTACAGGCGTCTGCTCGAACCAAGACACAGGCCGACAAAAAACGCAGGCCTCCTCCGATCTTCTCTCCATGTGGCTGTCCTCAAGGTATGTCCAGCTGAAGATACCCAGCTACAAACTTGGTCCTGGGAGCCGGGGGACAACATCCTGGACTGCAGTCTTATTCAAAGATATCCTCAGTACAAGAAGAGGGGGAGGCCGAAGGAGCGGGAGGTACTGTCACGGGTGCCCCTGCAACCCATGCTCCTCTGTGTGCACCTCCACGCCAGGAGCATTCTCACTCACCTCTCCAAGATCAAGCGCTGGTTCTGAGAGATTTCAAGGTCCAGTGTGCTGCCAATTGGTGCTGCTGGCCACCTGACCTGAGAAGTAGCCAGCCCTTTCCACTTAGATTCCGCTCGGTGTCGGCTTACATCATCGCTTTTAGTGGTACAGTGGGTCCACTACCCCTGATCCTGACATTAAGAATAGTTTTATAGATTGTAGAAAGGATTCCTGATTTGGCAAACGTTTAATCATGAGAAACCACACAAAATAAGTGCTTATTCATTTCCATTGTGAGAGCATGATATAATTGATAATATCTTAAATAGCTGTTCTTACCCCAAATCTTTTGTATATGTGCTACAATCGAAAATAAAAACTACCATTATCAAATAATTGTGTCACAAAGTGAAGTCCTCTCCTCTTCCAGAAAATGACGTAGAATAAAAACTATGAAAAAAAAACTATAATTGTGCCATAAATAATAGAATCTCTTCTACATACCATTTTCCTGATCACTGTAGAAGTGCTAAAGATAAATGTGGGCATTCCTTCCCAGCACTTTATTGCTCTAATATATAGCAGATAATCTTCAATTCTGAGCATGTACATACAGTGTGTGTGTAGAATTATCAGGCAAGTTGTATTTGAGAGGATTACTTTTATTATTGAACAACACCTATGTTCTCAATCAATCCAAAAGACTCATAATTACGATATCGGTTTGTGCAGGTAACTATTACTGTGCAGAATAATTAGGCAAATTCTTGAATAAAGTGCCCTCTTGGAGGGCTAGCCTCCACCTCAACACTCACAAATAGTGGCTGATGACTTCTCTTCTGCATAAGGCAATACTGGCTGCGATGGAATGCAGTCATATACCTCCACGTGTGGGAAGACCAGCCACTTCCCCCAGGAGATACACTCACAGGCCACTTAATTAGGTACACCATGCTAGTAACAGTTGGACCCCCCCTTTTGCCATCAGAACTGCCTCAATTCTTCGTGGCATAGATTCAACAAGGTGCTGGAAGCATTCCTCAGATTTTGGTCCATATTGACATGATGCCATCACACAGTTGCCGCAGATTTGTCAGCTGCACATCCATGATGCGAATCTCCCGTTCCACCACATCCCAAAGATGCTCTATTGGATTGAGATCTGGTGACTGTGGAGGCCATTTGAGTACAGTAAACTCATTTTCATGTTCAAGAAACCAGTCTGAGATGATTCCAGCTTTATGACATGGCGCATTATCCTGCTGAAAGTAGCCATCAGATGTTGGGTACATTGTGGTCATAAAGGGATGGACATGGTCAGCAACAATACTCAGGTAGGCTGTGGCATTGCAACAATGCTCAATTGGTACCAAGGGGCCCAAAGAGTGCCAAGAAAATATTCCCCACACCATGACACCACCACCACCAGCCTGAACCGTTGACACAAGGCAGGATGGATCCATGCTTAATGTTGTTGACGCCAAATTCTGACCCTACCATCCGAATGTCGCAGCAGAAATCGAGACTCATCAGACCAGGCAACGTTTTTCCAATCTTCTACTGTCCAATTTCGATGAGCTTGTGCAAATTGTAGCCTCCTGTTCTTAGCTGAAAGGAGTGGCACCCGGTGTGGTCTTCTGCTGCTGTAGCCAATCTGCCTCAAAGTTCGACGTACTGTGCGATCAGAGATGCTCTTCTGCCTACCTTGGTTGTAACGGGTGGCGATTTGAGTCACTGTTGCCTTTCTATCAGCTCAAACCAGTGTGCCCATTCTCCTCTGACCTCTGGCATCAACAAGGCATTTCCGCCCACAGAACTGCTGCTCACTGGATGTTTTTTCTTTTTCGGACCATTCTCTGTAAACCCTAGAGATGGTTGTGCGTGAAAATCCCAGTAGATCAGCAGTTTCTGAAATAATCAGACCAGCCCTTCTGGCACCAACAACCATGCCACATTCAAAGGCACTCAAATCACCTTTCTTCCCCATACTGATGCCCGGTTTGAACTGCAGGATATTGTCTTGACCATGTCTACATGCCTAAATGCACTGAGTTGCCACCATGTGATTGTCTGATTAGAAATTAAGTGTTAACGAGCAGTTGGACAGGTGTACCTAATAAAGTGGCCGGTGAGTGTATATTATAAGTTATAACCAGCAATGCTAACATTCCAAAAGAAAATATGTGAGCCAAAATAGTGCCTGGTAAAGGACCCAACTTTCCTGTAAAGAAGGGAATGAGGTTTACTCATGACCCCCTATAGTGTATAGGCAGTAAGTCCATACGTGACCATGATCGTCTGTGCGCCCTCTGGGACTTCAGGGATGAGCGTCTTGGAGAGCTTTCCTCAGAGGATCTAGCGGATCTAATTTCCTCTCGTTTATCTGCTGCAGTAGAAAATTCCAGTAGTTTATGGACAACAGGTTGCACCTCTTGAGGCAAATTATTTTTGGACATAGCGCCATTCAGGTAAAAAAAAAACATAGTACCATTGGGTATTCCACAGCAAAGCAGATGTTTTTTTTAATATAACTCCGAGCACAGAAGGGCAAAAGCTTTATGTCACTTCAACGGAGTAGTCCCCAAAAATCAGTAAAGTATGTATACCTATAAGACAACTTGGATTTGTGCTTTTTAAACACTCTCAGCACTTCCATTTTGTACAAGTAATCAAGATAATGCACAATGGTCTGGTGGGGGCGATTTCTTGGAGAGCATGTAGAGTGGCAGAGACAGTAGCAGCCAGTGTCTCCTGTATGTCAGGGGTTAATTGTCTGGCTACTTTAATGGCAAGGGCCCGAATGTCTAAAGGTGAGTCGCCCAAGATATCCACCTTTGCCCCTCCTGCAGTGTCTGCTATTTGTGTAGAGCTCACCTCCGTGCTCTGGGTTGCGGCGGCCATCTTAGTTATTGAGGCTGCTCCACGAGGTATCTGCTCCTGGGCTGTAGATCGCTTCTTTGGTCCCGTACGCAGCCGGTCCATGCAAGTTCTGCGAGTTGCAGCAGGTAGCTGGCCAGAATCACTGCCAGTCGGCGGTACCGTGGTCTGAAGCTCTGGGGACTTAGTGGAGTTCACAGACTAGCATCCGCTCATGCCGGAACCGAAAGTCGACATCACCTTTTATGCTATACATCTTTAAGGACATGTCAGGAGGATACCGGCGTGTCATCACAACGTATGGCACAGATGTATACCACTGTATGCCTATACGTCAACCGGGAAGCCCCCACCCCCTGAACGTGGGAGAAGGAGTGCACATCAGCAGCAGCCCATGGACAGTGACATCACATGGTCCTCGCTCCTGGTGAGCGACATATGGGCTTGGCGGGGCTGTGAGGAGAGACATCTATTGCCTTCATTGGGCGCATACATCGCTCAGGCAGAGACTGCAGGATGAAAAGACGTAGCTCGCTACAACTTTGCCTCCGTCTGCCACTATTTGTCAATGTATAACCTAAGCGTATGCCTTCAGGCATGTATACACTTGGTGTATACATAAAATGTGATGTGAATCCAGCCTAAGGGATCAATCAGAAGGACTTATGGGGGATCTATGTTCGGCCTGAAAGCTTGCGGCAGTACATACGTCCCCCATAGACAGCAATAGGCACACAGAGCGATATGGTGCCGTGCCACTCTGTAAATGGAGAAAAGATAGGACATGTCCTATCTTTCCCCATGTGCACAGCCCTCTATGGAGAGCGGTCATCCCTCCTCCTCTCCAGCGCGCCAGACGTGTGCGCTATGGCAGGGAGCGGGCACATGTTCGTGTGAATGTAGCTTAAGATCCATTCATTTCTATACAGCTAAGCTGCAGTCCCAGCACCAACCATGGTCAAATACTCTACAAACAAAGTGTGTGCACAACAGCCACCTACAAATTAGAACTATAGAAGAATGGACCTAGGAGGGTAGGAAATTTATGTCAGTCTTGTCCATAAAATTATAAAAACCCTAAAAGAACAGTTTCCCTCTGCTATCGACGTTCTTCCAATTGATTGGGAAGATAAAGCAGATCGAACACAGTACCTCCCGGTAAGAGAAATGGAGTAGAAGGGATCGACAGTCTTTTCTTCTTTCGAGTGGAGACACACTCTGACCGCCAAATTCCTCTTTGCAGATGCAGGTATGAGTGCATCCAACTAAGAATACCTCCCGGAATCAGAGTCTGATTGAAAAAGATCCGCAGGTCAGATATCTCCTTGAGAATAGTCGCAAAAGTGTAACACTGACCTGGTAAAGATATAATGTAAAAATGTATTTATTATACTCACAAACGAGCAATTGAAAAGACCTAAAGCATAAAAAAGCATAAAAATAATAATGATAATTCCTTAATTTATATAGCGCACACAGATTCCACAGTGCTGCATAGAGCTTGCCATGTCGGTCACTGAGCTCAATGGAGCTCACAATCTAATCAACCTACCACCAGTATGTTTTGGAGTGTAGGAGGAAACCAGAGGACCAAGAGGAAACCCATGCAAACATGGAGAGAACATACAACTATTTGCAGATGTTGACCCTGGAACTTGAACCGAGGACCCAAGCGCTGCAAGGCTGTAATATTAACCACTAAGCCACCGTGCTGATGTACTACAATCTCCTTCCAAAAACGACAACCATTAAAATTCCAGAGCAACAGTCATATAGAAACTTGAGTTTCGCCTTTTTTCGGGCGTATATAATTCACACTTGGATTCTTTACATATTCATATTCATTCATACTTGGATTTTTTTATACTCAAAAATTTGCCTTGCATATTCATATAACCAAATTACATTATAGTTTAAGTGCACACATTTATCAAAACACATTGGGCAGATTTATCAAGCTGTCTAAAAGTCTATTTCTAGTTGCCCTTGGCAACCAATCACAGCTCAGCTTTCATTTTACGAGTGTGCATGAATATTTTAAAGGGGAGCTGTGATTGGTTGCCATGGGCAACTAATAATATTCTGACTTTTAGACAGCATTGTACGTAATATTACAAATCAAGTACAATTGATTATTTCCGCCACCTTTATATACCTAATTGTTACCCTTAGAAACAAATATTGCAAAAATTCTAATTTAAAGTGCAAATGTGCATTAATTTGTCCCAAGACTCATGCCTCATATTAATGTTTAATTAATTTCTCCATTTTTCTCTATCTACCTATATATAACTTTTAAGGTATAAAATACTAAATATTGCAGATATTTCCAAACTACATAAAATGTCCATAATAGTATTATTCATAAAAAAAACATTTCATTTCAAAATCAGCGGTTAAGCCTGAAGGTGGAGTTTTTAATTTATAGTCCCAATAGCCTTCTCTTTTGCTCATTTCCCTAATGTAATCTTCTCCTCTCCAATTATGTTCCACTATTTCCAAAATAAAATTTTTTGTGCCATATGGGTTTTTATCATGAAATTTATGACAACCAAACATTGGACCTTCCACAACAAATCAAGCATATGCCGACACACAATACATGAATTCATATTATACAAAGAGGAAAGGATTGTGTCATGAGGCAAAAAAGGTACATACAGACGGTCCCCTACTTAAGGACACCCAACTTACAGACGACCCCAGGTTACAGATGGACATCCCTGACTACTGTGACCTCTGGTGAAGCTCTATGGATATTTTACTTCAGCTGTAGACTGTCTGTAATAAAGTTTTATTGATAATCTTTGTTCCCATGACAGCACAAAATTTTGAAAATTTAGTTGTTACTGGGACAAAAAAATATATATTTGTCTCGATCTACAATTATAAAATATACAATTCTGACTTACATACAAATTCAACTTAAGAACAAACCTAAAGAACTTATCTTCTACGTAACCTGGGGACTGCCTGTATATGATAAATCTTTGTTCAAACAAAAAAAATAACTCCAGCAGGGAGATGGTAGGCACAAAAAAAAAAAATTAAAAATGGACCACGTACATATAACATACAAGTGGTTTCCTCAGCTAGGTAAAGTTGACCAACAAAACACCTCCTCTAACAGTAGGTATTATCAAAACCACTCCTAGTAATAAGCTGGTAAAGTGAGTCACATGCAGGGTACCAACCACTATCAAATCAATATATGAAGCGCATCAATCTGTACATTAGAGATATTCAGCCAAACCTATTGGACATAAGCAATGCAGATCACTAAGGTTAAAGATCTCTCACTCTTAAAAATGGCACTCAGAGCTGCTTACTAAAGTAAATTAATGCTGCAATACAAGTGCTCACTTGTTCATGTCCCACCATGGGACAAAATAAAACAGTAAAAAAGAAGTTTAAAAAGAAAAGTGAAATTTGAAAAAATTATTAAAAAAGAATAAAAGTCCCCTGAAGTCCCATCCCATGCAGTAATCACACAAAAAAACCTCACAAAAATGATTACATTTTCACATCTGACCGCATAAAAAGCGCATAAAAATGATCAAAAAGTTAAATTTACCCCAACATGATACCAAGAAAAAGTACGGCTTGTCCCACAAAAAATAAGCTCTAAAACATCTCCGTAAACAAAAAAATATAAATGTTCTGCCCATTGTTACATGGCGATGCAAAAACAAGCAAATTTCTCACAAAATGAGTTCTATATTCTGCAAAACAACTTTCTGCATAAAAAGCCACATAAAGGAATATCACCATAATCGTGATGACCCATATAATAAAGATGACACATTATTTTTATGGTACAGTGTACGTCTGGGGAAAAAAATGCTAAAACCATAAAGAATTCATGATTTTTTTAACCACCACCAAGGACGTGTTAATAAAATCTGATTATTAGCTATTGAACCCCCTGTAAATGATGTACCTGAAAAGTGGATCTCATCCCCAAAAAAATAATAATCCCCCATATGTCCAAATTCCAAAAAAACAAAATGTTGTAGCCTGTAAAAGTGACAATGCAGATCTGCCCTGCTCCTTTCCTTCTATGCCAGGCCGTGTGCCCATACAGCAATTGGGTATCAAACTTTGTGGAGTTTTTCGTCATTTAATACTTTGTGACAATTTTTGGTGATTTTCTTAAAAATGAGAAAAATTGCACCAACAATTCTGAACCTCCTAACAACCTAAAAAAGAGAGAGGGTGCATAAAATCCTATGCCAATATAAAGCAGACATTCCAGAAATGTTACTTATAAAGTTACTTGGGTGCTATGACTATCTGCCTGAAAAGCAGAAAATGTTGAACTTTGAAAATGAATAATTTTTAGAAATTTTGTGCCAAATTTAAATTTTTTTCATAAATAAACACAAAAGATATACCGTAATCGAAATGTTTCTATTACTTTGAAGTGTGTGATGGGAAAACAGTCTCAAAATCCCCTGGATATGTTAAAGCGTCACAAAGCTATAACCTCCTATAATGACACAGGGCAAATTTTAAAAATCAGGTCTGGTCCTAAAGGTATAAAATGGCTTGGACACAAAGGGGGTTAATCCCACAAAAAATGCAAAAAAAACAAGCCATCAACCAGCTCTGAAGCCAAAAAAGTAAAAATGTTATGGCACTTGGAAGACGGTGACGCAAACATGATAGATTTTTACCCACATTAGGGTTTTATTGGCCAAATTATTGCCAAGAAAAAATATTCAAATATGGTATCCCTGTAATCCTATCGACCCATAGATTGACATGATTATTAGGCTATAAGGTGAACACCAAAAAAAAAAAAATTTAAATCCAGTACAGAATTGATGCTTTTCTACTCCTGGCCTCAAAAAAAGTTCATACATTTTCAACAATAGGGGATACCAACGAAAATGGCAAATTTTTCAAAAAATTCATCATTTTTTTCTTATTTTTTTTTTGTAAATAAACGCAAAACTTATCAGCCAAAATTTACCACTAAAATGTAAACCAGTCATGCTTGATTAAACACCCAAGATCGGAGATTTTCCGATCCTGGGTGTTAGTGCCGGGTCTGGACTGTGACATCACAGCCACACACTGTGTGGGATTTTGGGACATCAGTACCCGATGTCCCGAAATCTACTTCTGACGGACCGCTGTAGAAAGGCGTCGCATCAGAAGAAGTACCCTTAATGACCGCTGTAGAATCCCGATAGGGCGGTCATTAAGGGGTTAAGCTATAAACCAGTTGCGTCCTTAAGGGGTTAACTCATTACCCATTTTAATCCATTACTTTAGTAAGCAGCTCCATTTTTACAGGTGACAGGTCCTCTTTTACATAAGACAGAGAACATGTTGTGGTAATTTGTGCCATACTGCTACAGGGATTGATATGGAGGTGAGTTTGGGCACTCTGGTGCTGTGGAAGCAAGCACTTGGGTCAAAGTAAAAGGTACAACTTGTCTCATTGAAAACAAGCAAAGACATCCAAATCTCAACGTAAAAAGAAAGAACTTGTGTGTTTAGGATTAATTTCTGATTAGAATTGGGAATCCTGCCATGTGAATGTTCCCCTGCTCTCCACCTTGTGCCAGCGGGGGGGCTGGCAGAGGGGCATAGTGCCTACACTGCAGTAACATTACAGAGCATTGCATGCAGCGGCTCTTCTCCGCCTACCATTACTCACGGCCCCTTTAACAAGACTCTAACCTCTGCCCAACTTCTCCCAACATGACGTCAGCCACAAGCACCGCCCCATTCCCCCAGCGCATCCCCAACTATAGGCCCTCTACGTCCTGAGACGACTGGCCACGGAAGTGGGCTGTCCCAGGATTGTACCAACCCGTAGAGCTTCGAAAACGGGGTTGTACAATTTCGCCCATTTCTACGTTTTCTATAATAGTAGAAGATTCTATGGGTGAGCTTATTAATAAGGTGGATATGTTTTCAGTCAGCTATGTTTACTCCGTTTCATACATAAAGACGACCCAAAGGCCTTTATTGTAGATTGACCTATTCTCAGACACCCCCCACCCTATCTCGCTTACATACTTGGCATCGGCCCGGAGTCAGCTGACGTGACTGTGGTGTCAAGCCGGGGAGCAGAGTTCTCGTTGTTCTTGCTACCTGGCGGCGCCGCTGAGAATATCGGTACCGGTAAGTTACACCTGCTACTCAGAGAGAAGCTGACTACAGTGAGGGGGGTGGTGGAGACGGGACCTCTCACGTGGGCTTGCAGGGTCCTAGCACCGGCTGATCCATATTGAGCAGAGAGCCCGCAGGTGACAGTAGAGGTGTGGATGAGGGCCGAGCGTGCAGCTCTCCACTTCTCAGTCTCTGGACGACACTTTATGGTAGTCTCAACCAGTAGAGGATCCAAGATGAGGGCACTTACAGTAAAGGGGCCTGCTGGTTGGTGTGTAAATACATATGTGTATTCTATGTAGGTGATCGCCATATACTGAGAATCACTAGGCTTACAGTTATATAACCACATGCAGGGATTGTCCCCCATAGTTTCCCACACTACAGCAGACTTCACCATTTATTTATTGTCTGTATGGCCTTCGTAACATAAAATGCAAAGTGACATTCCCAATGGTAGGCATAGGATTCCCAGCGCGGTAAATCCTAATCCATGCAAGCACATCAGTAAATGTGGGGAAGTGTTTGCTTTCTGTAACTGTGGGGCTGTCTGATGGTGAAGGCAGAGAACAGGGACATGGAGATGGGGACATAATATGCGGAGTAACCTATGGGGTGAAATGTGAACGGCTCGGTGTAACCACAATACACAGGTAGCAGTAAGATACCCAAGACCCTTTCAGCAGATGGAGTCTGACCACTTGCTGTAGAGACCAGATCAGACTGTTATACTGCTGTTATTTATTCTACTGTATTACAGCCTGTGCTGTGTTGTATTACTAAAAGTGTATTTTAAATGAGGGAGACTCTGGAGTTTTTTTGAGCATAGCGATGAAAGGGAGAACATAATCTATTGCCTTCAATTCACAAACCCTAATGACCTATCAATGCTTGTCATTATTGGGTCAATCTCATCCATCTTTGGCCAACTTTACATTTCCACTGGCAGTGCACATGAAGAGATGTGGATCTAACATGTGATAACCTGTTATCTTCTCCCACGTCACCTCTTCTGCTCTCTGTACTCTTGAGTTACAAGTGCAGCCAAGGACATGACTCTATTCACATCATGTAACCCTGTTAGAGTTTTAATATTTACAGAACTGCCCAGAGTGTATAAAAGAATCTGATATGGTGTAGGGTTGCATGAGGCTGAACTGTCCAAGGCTGTATTCACACTGCTAATGAAAGTTCTATCTCTGGGGATCAATTAGAGAATTGCCACATAGTATATCTGTATTGGAACACAGTAGCATGGAATTTATAACATTCTCATACACCCCATTCCCTGCAGATTTTCATCCGCCGCAAATAAATGACATACCAGCTGTTTCTGTTGATTATTGTTCCCCTTTGCAATGCAATGATTGAGCTCGAGAATCAAGCTTCTTGGTTAATGGAGAATGCGCCCCTTCTGCTGCTTTCAATCTGCAGTTTCAGGACCTTCAGAGGTCCTGAAATGGGTCTTGTGTACATTGTGTGTGTGTATTGAGAGAATGAACAAATGTATGAGGATTTCATGGATGAAAATCCTTGAGAGTTATAAATTTGACCGCAAATATTATAATCCACCACTGGTCCTGATGACAAGTTTGCCTTTAAACCCTTTTACAATAAATTGACCACATAAAAACCATTAAAAAACCCTACAAATACACCCCCCTGTTCCTTTTCATTTGGATGCAAGCGCTTTATCACCTAGAAAAGAAAATTTTAATTAGGAGCACGGGGACATGGACGAAATGTTCGTCGTTTAGGGCTGCTAATTGTGCACACCCTCACCACCTCCCTCTCCCATGCTGGGAGCATAAGAGAGCGAGGTGAAGTCACCTTCCTCTCTCAGCATTGGAGAGGGAGGTGGCGAGGTTGTGCATAATTAGCACCCTGGAGCGCTGGACATCTCGGCCCTGTGCTATATGCTGCCAATTATAATTTTATTTTCTTGGTGATCCTGGCGTGTTTGCTCTAGAGGAGCGGAGTGAGGTTTATTTTGTGTTTTTTGTGTGGTTCCTTTCCTTTAAACCCCTTAATGCATTTTTAACTATTATTTAGTTGAATGGGAGCCATGCTCACATAGCCACTACACAATAGTATAAGCAGTTTTCTTCTTGCGCTGTTCCCTTTATAGTGGACGCTGCCGAAAGTCCTGTTCATCAGGACTTCTGGGTTTCACCATCACCAATCACGTGTAAGCCATCTATATGTAGCATCTGGAAAACCTTTAAAGGGTTTACAACACCAGTATTAACCCAAAGAAATGGCACCCTTATGTAGGGTATGGAACATCCCTTTTAACATTGTTTACCTTTACCGCAACAGGTGGTTCTCTAGTCTAGATACTGCAAGATATGAACATATTTCTCTTTCTTACATTTCCAACCTTATTTCAACTGTCAGGTCCCAATGCCCACAACTTGGCATTAACGCATGCATTATGAAATGCAATACAACAGATGAGAAGAGGAGATTTGCTCAATTACATTGCTGTTAACATTGTGTTTACAAAACACTTGTGTTAACTACACATGTGAATGCACCCCTTAGACTTGCGTTATTATTCTAGTGAGGAATTGTCAGCAGCAACTTTGAAACCACCTGTAGTCCAGGGCCTCACAAGCTACCAAACACTGTTTAATGCTGAATACTCCCTTGGTCAATAGGTACCAGTGTGTCTGAAATAAAGTAAATACAGGATTCCACTTCATGAATATCATGGTGGAGGTTGTTTTTTTGCCTTAAGACCTGGGAAGTTTGCCATTGTTAACAAAACTATGAATTCTTTATCTTCAAGATAAAGATAAATTGTTATAGGCTTGCATAGTTAGGCAGTGATCCAATCCGCAAAAGGAAAAACCAATATGTGATTTTTTTTCTAATCTTTCTGACCAAGGTAATAAGTTATGGCAGGACCAATCCATAGAAAATGCTAATTATTACACTTAAGCCATCGGTTAAGTATTGTATTCTGGCATGGACTCCACAAAACCTCATAAAACGTCCTGCAATCTTGCACTTGGGTTTTCTAGTTTGCGCGGGAGGGGGAGGATTAATGGGAAGGATAAAATATGCAAGGTACTAGCACTGCCGCATGTAAATCGCTGCATTGCTGCACCCAATTGTTTGCATTGGTCTGTGGCAGCAGTCATGGAATCGGCTACGCTAATGGCCCAGCGACAAGAGGGCCTGGGTGGGAACAGTTAAAGCAAACCTGTCACCAGGAATGTCATTTTTAGCTGGTGATAGATTCCAATAGCCTATTTCAGTGATGGCCAACCTATGACACGCGTGTCAGCACTGACACACGTAGCCATTTTCAGTGACACACGGCTGCTGGAGAAAAATTGCTGTAGTGCAGTTTCTCTGGCCGGTCAGGCCGTCGGTCGGTGATGTGGTCTGCAGCGAGCGGCTGCATCTCAGTCAGAGAGATCTCAGCTGCTGCTCCTGACCTCCAGACCTGCTCTGCGGAGGCCGCGCAATGACTCCAGAGTGGAGCAGTCCCAGCTTGCAAAGACGAAACCTATGCTGTGCCTCCGTGGGAACATCTACACAGCAGCTGAAGCGGCCTGAAGAGGAGTAACGGAGGTCCGCGGTGTCATTGGAGCCTGTGCCAGTTAGGTAAGTTAATTTATTGAGTTGAGCTCTGCTGGGCTGTGATGTACACTGCTTTGGGGGGCACTTCTCAGGACACAAATGTCCTTAAAACTAGCTGTTGCTGGACTGCCACAGGTTCGCCATCACTGGAATAATTCCCCCTCACTTATCTTAGTTCATGGCACCCCACACAAGTTAAATAACAGCAAGACCAACAAAAGAAACCAACTGACCAATTAACAAAGAAGTCACTAAGCAGGTAAGTTAAATAACTATACATATTTGTTATTTAAACTCTAAATATCACAAAATAAGTTTTTTTTTCTAAAGGTGACACACCACCCGAGTTATGGATGTTTTTTTGGCGAATTTTGACACACCAAGTTCAAAAGGTCATCACTGGCCTATTTTATACTCAGTGTAAAAATGCCTTTCTGAATGATTTCAGTTGTTTATATAAATTTAATTCACATTACCTGGCTCCCTGCCAGCAGCATGTGGTGAGTCCAGGGGGAGGCGGCAGCTGCAGCTTGTGTATGCTAGTGTTCGTCTCACCCCCCTCTCCGTCATGTGCATTGAGCAGGCAGGGGAGGGGACTGAAATGGTGTAGAGAAACAATGCATGAGGAAAATGTGGCACAAGCTGCAGCTGCTCCACCCCAGAGACTCGCCACATGCTGCTGGCAGGGATCGGGTAATGTGAATTAAACTTGTATAAAGTACTGATATGATTCAGAATTCTGACAAAGGCATTTTTAAAATCTGCATAGGATAGGCTATTGGAACCTGACACCAGCTAAAAATCTAATTCCTGGTGATTGGTGTGCTTAAAGGTACCCACTACCATTTCATCCCCAACTTAGTCGACTTTCACACACGCGCTGCTTACCTTCCCCTCTCCATATAGAAGCAAGGCACCGATATTATATCTTTTCCCCATACACGGTACTGCTGCCCAGACATCATAGCCTTCTATGGCTGTTGTGTGTTTGCTTCATGGAGCACTACCAGTTTGGACATGCTGTGATACAGATGTTTCAGTTACCCAGACCCTGTGGCTGTGTTCGCATGCCATGTTTGGGTTGCGTTTTTGAAATGCAGCATAAAGGCTGTGGGGGAGGGGCTTGTATAGATGACAGACGTGGGATGTTTACACGCTAAACTTATGGTGCTTATTACCGATCGCATGTGTTTCAGTTGAAACGCATATGTGATTGTGTCAAATCCCTCCCCATTACGATTTTTTTAGTTTAGGACCCAGATTGCACACAATCTATCAGAACTAAAGTGATATTGTGCAATGAGGTGGAGAAATGTGATAGACTGCCAATTTTCTGTTGTGTAACAGATCATTTCAGTTCAGTTTCTGAAATGTGTTCTGCGTATAAGCTGGAATAAAACTGATATGATACGACATTATTAATCCTGTGCTTTGGGGAACAGGTAAAGTAAACCATAGTCAAGACACAGGGGAAATACAGAATCAAGGGACATGCTACATCTCGGAAGTAGTGCCACTTGGTCCCAGAGCCCAGAGCTCTGTTGAACAGTTCACTTGATTTGGGGGTAAAGAAGTTCTGGAATCTGGTTGTGCAGCAGCATTGTTACTGTGTTGCTAGAGTATCGTTGAGGACAGTGGGTGGTGCTTGTACAGTCAGTCTGCTTCCAATTTGCACAATCATCTTTTTTCCCATACTGTGTGGAAAGTAAATATATTTGACCATGCCTTTTTGTACACTTTGTCAAGGTTTGTTGTCTATAATTACACCCAGGTACTTGATGGCTATATTATTCAGTGTCTTGGAATAAGACCTAGAATTTGTCACTAGCAGTGCTTTTCTACATACCATAGTGTTGAAATGAGCAGAGCTTTGGCACGACTGGCTTGGCTGGAATGACAGGTCTCTCCTTTGTAAGTATTTATAAGTTGTACTTTCCGTATTCATTACAGATATGATATTGGGAAAGACGAGCCTTGGGAGTACACTGCACAACAGTAAAAAAAATTATAAAAACATCCCATGCAGCATTATAACACTAATTTTGTGCCACCTAAACATGAGTCAACTGAAACAGTTGACCAGCAGCCTGTACACCATGATGGTTGGGGCCTATCAGAATAATAATTACTATGTTTATATAGCGCACACAGATTACTCAGCGCTGCACAGAGTTTACCAAATCAGTCCCTGTCCCCATGGGGCTCACAATCTAATCTACCTGCCAGTATGTTTTGGAGTGTAGAAGGAAACCCACGCAAACAGAGTGAACATACAAACTCTTTGCATATGTTGACTTGGATGGGACTTGAACACAGGACCCCAGCACTACAAGGCTTTAGTGCTAACCACTGTGCTGCCCAGAGTGTCTGCCAAGCCTGAGATTTCTGCTAAATTCCACTTGTTCTGAAAGGCAAGTTTTGTTGCTGAGTCATCTCCATAATCACTCTTCTGAATAAACTTATTAAGAAACAGATTGTTACCCTGTTTGTGTTTCTGGACCAAAGGGAATGTAAGAGGACATGCCAAGTACTTGTATAATGCGTGTGTGCTTGTGAAATCCGTTCTTTAGGTGTGCCAGATTGGCAAGGAGCACATGGGCTTTATTTGTCTTTGGTAATCCTTGGGTCTCTCCTTCTTGGCACACCGAGGTTGGGTTGCTGTATAAATATTGGAGAAGGAGAAGGGCTTTATTTTTGTGGCGCTGTATTGTGGGATTGGAAGGACATTGTGCATCTCTCAGACCCTGGAAAAAAAGTGATTTACTGCCTGCTGCCAGCCTTGACTTTTAAGCTTCTAGATAATTTTTCCCTATAAATCTAGAAAATGGATTTTGAGGTCAATGACTGGTTGAAGACACATGGAGGTAAGGTGAATTTAATTTGGTGTGAAATGCTTGAGTGTGAATGGTACCTGTTGGTGTGTGCTCGTATATTATGTATGTATAGGAAAATGTAACTGTATGCTGCTGTAGGCAAGCTCCACCAATAAGAATGATAAATATCCCACACACATTACAATAATCATTGCCTATGGATAAAATAAGTAACTCTTCCCACTAACTGTAATTCTCCTCACAGATTCATGAAAAGCACGTTTGTGTGTCATGTTGGTTTCCCACTAACATGACTGACGCAATATTTAGTGTCATTCATGGATTAATTACTCTAAACTGCAAAACGGGGGATACCAACTTATATAGGACAATTATGCTTTAATGCACAAGTTTGAAAACCCTCATAATTTTATAATCTTTAAACCATATTTAAAGTGGCCGTCCCCTTTAAGTGATGTGTTCCATTTCGGGAAGGACTGACATATTAATTCATAAGTGTTATGACACCTAAATTGTTGCATAATCTGCACTTCGGTATAAACAGTGCGTTTTTGATGAGTAACGATTGCAGTGAAAAATCACATCCTTGTCTACGTAGTTTACCATAGAAAATTGCGTTGTCAGGCGGAAACGCGTGTTGGGTCTGTGGTCGTATGGCTTCCTTCCCAATTTTCTGAAAGATGCAGCATGATTCAGTCATTTTTGCCCGCATGAGTTTAGCTGAGCCATGGGATATGAGCCCAAATTTGTGATATGTGGATGTGTGTAGTGACCAATCTGTCACTCTACGTGAAGCCAGACTTGGCCGCGATATATGGTAAGAACTGGTTTATTTGTGTTTTCTAATAAGTGTAAATGCTGTTTTTATGGTAATACTAGTGTTTTCAGGATTGCATGAGACCATGGTTTGTATGTTAGTGCTAAATATTGCCCTTTCCTGTAGGTAGCAATTTTATGTCAGTTCTCCAAGCTTCGTTAGGTGTGTAATATTGGTCCTGTAGTCGTTCTATATTGTATCCACAACCTCATTTTGGACACTTTTTTTTTTAAAAAAAAAATTGGATTGTCCATATGTTTTGCATCGGCCATCTTCAGGAGGTCTATGTTGACATGGTGCAATGCTGGTCATAAAGAAGAGATGACTCACATGGCTTGTACTCTGTTGGCTGACATAAGTTTGTTTTCTCTTGAGCTGTTCCATGACCTTTGCCCATTCGTTAAATCATGGACTACCTTGAACTTGAACACAATTATCTCGCTCTGTTCTTTTAAAAATTTCACAACCTGCCAGTGTGTAACTGGTTACACTGACAGGCCTTTCATCTATAGTGGCATTTGTATTTTTTTTCCATTTGATTCTACCTACGCTGAAACATACCTGCGCCACCTTCAATATGTGTGATGCCTAAAAATACATGTTACATAACTGTAATCTTCCACAAAAAATTTAGTCTATCTAAACAGGCATGTGATGTAAAATGTACTGAAACACATTTTTACTGGAGGCTATACGGAGTTATCCACTCCTTTCTTGACCTTGTTTTTGTCATGTGACCAACACAGTGTTTTATGTGTGGAAGGGAGGTGTTTTTTTTTTCCCTCAGACTACACCACATTCTGCCAAACCATTTGCCGATTTGTACAAATGTGTCCCTGTCCCCTATGGGGCTCACAATATAATCAACCGACCAGTATGTTTTGGTGTGTGTGAGGACCCGGAGGAAACCCATGCAAACACGGAGAGAACATACAAGCTCTTTGCAGATGTTGACCCTGGGACTTGAACCCAGATCCCCCGCCCTGCAAGGCTATAATTGCCTACTGTTCTAAAAATTACTAAAAGCCGATGTAAAAGTTGCAATTTCTGGTATGAGATGGAAATTGCCACTTTTTGCACCACATGTTCTACCTTTTTATAATTCTGTTTGCCCTAGTGGGTGGGAAACAAGTCGACCATAGTGGGGACGCCTTAGAGAGCCACACTTACGGTAACCTGCGCAGGTTATGGCTGAAACGTATGCTAGCCTGGGATTGTGTAGATCTCAATTCCAGTGTGTGAGTGCTGTGTCAGAATCCTAAGAGTCGAAGTGCCAGGAGCACCAACATGAAGGCTAGATTGCAAAGTGCAGGTCTTAATATGCCAGCCCCACAGTGTGTTACACAGTATACTGAGTGGTGCATTTTTTTTTTAATGCCTACCTTTTGAGGCATGACCCCCAAACAGCAGCTTGGCTCTATTTTCATAGTGTGTGTTAAAAGTGAATGACAAGGGGCCCCTGATAACTTATTGAACGGGGGGAGGGTCTATGAATAGTTGTTGTAAAGTGGCATTGGAAGGGTTAATGCCATTCTGTGGTAATGTTAAGATTTGTGTTTCCTGCTTTTTCTATGAGGTGGTTTTTCTGTGCTTTCCTGTCAGATGTTGTTTTACAGATGCTGCTTTCTGATTCGCTGAAGGTGTTATTGGTAAACAGCTGGATCTATGGCAGTGCTGTAACCAGGCAGAGTATTGTAGGCCGTCAGCTGATTGGCAGCTGGCCGCAGCAACTTATCCATAAATTGAGCTGTCAGCAAGGTGTCAGTGAAGAAGAATCGGGTTCCAATGCCCTGTCCAGCCGCCCTATTTTGTGTTTTTCCGACCCTCGTAGTGCTTATTTGTGGGGGTTTTGTCTCCCAGCTCTAATTAGAGCCACTGAGCAGTGTGTTTATCCCATCGGCTCCTCCAGCACCCATCCTCCTCGATAGACAGTACTTGATATTAGAGTAGGATAGAGAAGCAAGCTTTCATGTGACTTTTTTTTCCCCATGTAAAGGAAAAGCTGTTTTTTAAATGCCGGGGGTAGGCCACCAGTTTAGATTAATGGAGTTCCAACTCTTTGTTTCAGGTTCTGCGACAACTTCAATGTTTCAGGTTGTTTTCTACTTGCAAATTCTGAGGAGATATGCTGCCAGTTTGTATTTTCTAATTCTTGTTTTTTAATTATTAATTGTTAATAAAATTGATTCAATTATTTCATTTTGTTACCCAATAATGAAGCATTGCGGCCAATTTCTAATCCAACATGGTCTATTTTGTCTTAAATGTATTACTTTTGAATTAAATTATCTTGTATGTGGGATTTGATGACTGTGAGCCCCACATGCCAAAGACTCCAATGTAAATGTGTACATAATCCATGTTCGAGATTCTGACACAGTTAGCTCTTCTGCGCCCTCTAGTGGTGGATAAGGACAAGCTTTTTAAAGCGGGCTATTAGGGGATTTGTTACTTGTTACACAATAAGTATATTACTTATTACACATTTGTTATAACACAAAGCTCTCTCTTCATTAAAGAAAGATTAAGAAATTAATCTTCATGGAAAATGGTGATCATTGCCTATAAGGCAGGATTTGGCAATACCTTGTAACGTAATACGCTTATCTTAATGTTCAAAATTAAAACTAATCAGCTTGTAATCAGCTTTTATTTTGATGGAGCTTTTTCCCTCTGAAACCCTGTTCCCTGAGACTTGTTTCCTGGGTTGTGTATAGTTGGAAAATAAGCAGGCAGGCCTATGACCAATTGTGCATTTCTATATCACCTAAAAGGGCATTTGAAAAAAATTGTCTTTTTCTTTCTGACAGTATTTCCAAAGAATTTTCTATTTCTGTATTTCTTAAACCTGACAAACGAGCTAAATTTATATTCAGAATTTCTTGTTTTCTATTATGACATGCTTACTGTTTTTTGTACATTCTAGTGTCTGACATAAAGATGGGTGATTCCTGTGTTAACCAAGATGTGTGCAATTCAGAGGAGGGGAGCAACGTTGCTGAGGAGACTATGTTCAGTATGGCGGACATGTTCTTGCTGTCGCTCATCGTTGGCCTATTGACTTATTGGTTCTTCTTCCGCAAGAAGAAAGAGGAGACCATTGAATTTAAAGTTCAGCCAGCAGTGTAAGTGTTTTTTCTCTATCACATGTTGGTTAATTGTCTAGCCATACAAAATATGGATTTTTTTTTAATTTTTACTTTTTTCACAATACAATGTATAATCTTCAATGAAGGTCTAAATGTCCAAGCATTTTTTTGTTTTGTTTCACCCTCCCGTTCCAAAGCCATAGCTTAACCCCTTACTGACACGTGACGTAGTAGTACGTCACACGTTGGCTGCGGGTGAATGGAGAGGGCTCACTGGCATGGTGGCCGCCATCTTGGTAAAGATGGTCACTCTCCGTAACGTCAGTGGGGGGGGGGGGGGCGGCAATCAGTTGCCATGACAGCCTCAGGTCTTCCGAAGGCTGTCTCCTTTTAACCTATTTATTACAATGTGCGATTTGCAAATTGGAATGAATAAGGTGGTAAATTCATTACACTGTAGTATGGCAGTATATGGTAGGATCAATCGGACCACCTAGGGTTAAAGTACCCTAAGGGGTCTCAAAAATAGTTGGGGGAAAAAAATTATATTAAAAAAACCTAAAAATTCAACCCTCCTTTCCCTAGAAGTCGTATAAGTAAAAATTATAAACACATTAGGTATCACCCCATTGGAAAATGCCCATCAAAATATAATAATGTTTTTTCACTGCGTTTAACCCCATAACGGAAAATAACACCCTAAGTCGAAAATGGCAATTTTTTGCCATTTTGAAAAAAAAATAAAAATCACTTTTCAATGAATATTTTATTAAAAGGCCGTACAAATATGAAAAGATGGCCACATAAAATGAAAAAAAAAATGTACAGGAGGTTTTAATTTTTGTAAATGTATGAAAACATTATAAAACCTATACAAATTTGTTATCCCCGTGATCGTACTGACCCAAAGAATAAAGTAAACATGTCATTCGGAGCGGACAGTGAAAGCAGTAAAATCCAAACCCACAAGAAAATGGTGCAAAAGTGTTTTTCTCACCAATTTTACAGCATTTGGAAATTTTTTCCTGCTTCCATGGCATGGAATATTAAATACCATCACTATAAAGTGCCATTTGTTACGCAGAAAACAAGCCGTCACAGAGCTCTTTAAATGGAAAAATAAGTTATAGATTTTTAAAGGTGGGGAGTGAAAAATGGAAAAACGAAAGTGTCTCAGCATTAAGGGGTTAAAGGACATGTACCATCAGTTTGACTGAGAATTAGATGCCGTTTCTATATGTACGAACCGGGACAGTTTTTTGGTGTATAAAGGAAGGCTGAGGTCGACTTAGTTCCTCTCTGGTTTCTCTTGTTCCTCTGGTTCTGGTTTTAATTCATTCCCTCCCCTTTCCTTGCTGTACGCCTACTCTTGCTCCCGGCCGAGGAGCTAGGAGCCGGTCGGTGATGTCAGAGTCGGGGCGTGCGCTCTTTTCTAGCTCCTCAGTAGGCTTACAGCAAGAGGGATCGGAATAAATTAAAACCCAGGGAAGTCAATAGGTGCTCCGGTGACGTCAGTTATTTTCTGGGCTAATATACTTTTTACCCTAAAAACTGCCCCAGTTAGTGCATACAGACGGGCATCTAATGTTGGACATCTACCGTCTGAGGGCTCTTTATATAGGGTTTATTAGCATTTTAATGGCATATGTAAAAAAAACTATTTAACCTTTTTTATGAGAAGAGTGCTCCATTATAACACTAAAATGTTTAACCATGATGACCTTTATTCTCTACATCAGAACAATTCTGGTGACCGTAAAATTGTAAAGATTTTGCAGAAGTAAAAAAAATAATAGGAGGACTTCTGGTATAAGAGTTTAGCCCTTATTGTCTGTCCCTTTCTGGCCGCTACACCTTTTTTTTTTTTTTTTAATTATCCCCGTCTACACAAATCCTGGAGAATTACAACACAAGTAAGGTGTTCCAGTTAATGTAGCTCCTAACTGGATAACTCTTGTGCCTGACAATTGAAGTACACTGTAGTGTATCACATCTTGGGGTGCGGTGCGGTTTTAAACGCATCAGAACAGCTGAGAAGAGAAGAGACCGCACATGTTTGTTAATGCTGCCTTAACGCATGCGTTTTTTAAACTCCTTGTTAACAGTTATGTAATCGGGCAAATCTCCTCTTCTCAGCTGTTCCGATGCATTTGAAAATGCATTCTTTACTGCCACATGTGAACGCAGCCTTAAGCTATTAAAGTCTGGCCATGTGTACCGCCTTGTGACCTCACTAGTATATATACTGGATGAGATTATCCTTTTTAATTTGTGACCAAAATGGTTACAACATGAAAACATTTTAATTGGTCTTTTCTTGTGTTTATCACCATCCTCATCACTGTGTTTGTCTGCTAGGAGTCCCTGGCGTGGTGTAGTTTTTAATCACCGATACCATGGTCATGCTAGAATTTGCGGACATGCTGAATATTCCATTCTATTTGATGGAACAATTGGTCATAGAGTAGGAATATGTTTTTGGACCTCTGTTCTGGCAGTCATTTGCTAGAATCTTCGTCCTCTAGGTAGTTCTAATGAGGCTCTTCTAAGATGTTTGCAGCTGATCATTAGTAGAAATTATTAGTATCCTGAGGGGCTCTTGAAGGTTGTTATGCAGTTTTTTGTGATGCTTTTTATAGCCAATGTTGCTGTACATGCCACATGAAAGCAATGTTATCTGAAGAACACACAGCTTTTGATACACAATATTGGTAGATGTCCCTTGATAATGTGACGGACTGTATGTAACTTGTATTTGTTAGTTATAGCAATCAATTACAGAAGCTTTTACTATTTTTCATCTTCTGATTTTTCAAATGCTTTTTGGGGTTCAGTCCACCTAGTAACTGATATGGCAAGCTCGACACTTGCCTCACAACAAATACTATGCCTCAAATTGGTGACGGATACAGTGTAACGGACATCTACCATGAGAATTGCTGATGGTAGACTGCCCTCACTGACATGCTCGTAACCTTTACTAGGGGAAGCCGCCTTTTTTCTTTTTTTCATGAACTACTGTATTCCGGAGAAATCAACTTTATAAAAATATGTAAATGAGCCTGATGAACCGTCAGGCAAAATAACCCCCCTAATCTAAATCTATTTTCATAAACTGCCATTAGAAAGCATTGCCTCTATCCCTTCATTGTCCCTCTACATGCCTGTAAACTTAAGCAATAAGGTCCTAAAGCCGTATGCAAATGACCTGTGAAATGTCCAAGCTGTCCAGCTTATTCATGATTAGGAGGCACAGCCACACCCCCAGTGCTTGACTGACTATATAATGGTGTAATGACTCCTCCATGTGCTTGCTGGTGCTGGCGCCCCCTGCAGCCTGTGTGTGTATAGGAGAGATACAACAGCTCTAGGCAGCCATGTTATAGCAGAACATGTCAGATTAATGTGTAGTTGTCAGATTAATGTGTCTCACACATGTGTATTAGGAGGAATGGCAGCATGTCAGCAGATAAAGCACAGGCACTAGCAATGCTTTACTATACATTACACACAAACATGAGCAGGGAGAGGGGAGGGGGAACAGGGGTGACACCACTGCCTCTGACCATGTGACCAGCCTCATTTACATAATAAAGAAAAGATGATTTTACAATGATTAATGTATGAATTGACTAGATAAAGGCTGGGATGGATCCTTGTGAGCTGCTCCAACAGGTAGTAGTGACAGGACTAGTGACACAGACCTGATGACAGGTGTCCTTTAATTATTCATGCCCCCAGCCTCTCAATATTTGCCCATTGTTCCCTCTTGGTTAGTGACGTCACCAGTCTTTCACATGCGCAAGAAGACTTCCTTGGCAACCAGACGGATACATAAGTAGTCTTCCTCTAATGCCATCCTGGTAACGAGCATGTAATTAAGGGCAGTATACCATCAGTAATCCTTTACTGGTTTAAAGGAAATCTACCATCAAAATCCAGCGTGATATACCAGACACTTTCTCATAGACCCAGGCACTGTGACCGTAGTGATCTTATATTTGTTATCCATGGCCTCCTTTCTTTCAACATCAATATTTAAAATTATGCTAATGAGAACTACCTTATCCCCTCTGTGATCTGACTTTACAGACTGTTGCGCATATTCGCCCTCCCCTCTTCTTCCTTCAGGGTGATGGTGAGATTAACACTCTGTAAAGCCAGACAACAGTGGGGTAGGGTATGGTAGTGTCTGGAATATCATGTGTGATTTTGATGGTGCCCAATAACCGTACAGTGCACGCACACGTGTAGCACATACTGTGCACAGGGAAAAGATTGAGCATGTTTACTGCCGTGCTATGCTATGGAGAGGGTAAGGATGAGCAGCGCTGTCCAGCACGTGTGAACGTGTGAAAGGAGCCTTAGTGTCCCCGGTTTATCATGACGTATGTTGATGGTAGATTTCCCTTAACGCTAACAACTCATGGCTGTAAATCGTGGAAAATGCAGCTGCTGGATTTTACCGACCAAAACCGTTCAGGGGATTGGACTCTGAGCAGCATACTTATACAAGGAGTCCATCTTTGGCACTGTGTTTGGCCCAGTGTTTTTAGCCTACAAGTATGAGAAGTAGTTTTAACTAGTTCTGTAGAACAAAAATTAAATGATTGAAATGCATGATCATAGCCTAAGTCCAGTAATGTTGAATGTAGACCAAAAGTTCATGTGATGCTTTTTGTTATTCCCAAGCCTTTGGTTGTCAGGTTTGGTTTATTGTATTTATATAATAGTTAAAGGAAACCTACCACGTGAAATTGTACTTCTAAGCTTCAAATACCGAGCACCAGCTCGGGGTGAGCAGGTGCCGGAGCATATTTTCGTTATTCTCATAAACCGATGCATTGCGGTTTGTAATCTTTTGTAAATGTGAAGCAGCTTAAATAGGAATTGCCGGTGACGTCACGCATGATGCGCTGAGCACGTACCATGGTGCGGCAAACCGACTTCACATATAAAGATGACAAAAGTGTTTAAACCGCAATGCATCGGTTTATGAGAATAACGAAAATATGCTCTGGCACCAGCTCACCCTGAGCTGGTACTCGGTATTTGAAGCTTAGAAGTACAATTTCACATAGAAGGTTTCCTTTAAAGATTAGAAACCTGGTTTCTGCCTACTGAAGGGAAAATGACTGAACATCAACATCAGACTTGGTCCATGGACATGTGTGACACTGTGTTTGTTCAAGATTATAGAAACCATAGTTGCTTTTTTTTTTTTTCTAACCTATGTAAACCTATTTTCAGATTGTTAAACATTCTCCTATACATTGTAGCCATGATAAATCGCGTAACATGCCAGGATAACATAAGTGTAACAGCAATATTTACCTGTCTTTTCCAGCTTGTATGGTGTACCCTTACATCTATCAAACTTTTAAACTGTGAAGGTACTTGTGTTACAGAGACATGTCCTCAGATCAGGAGCATTGGCTTTCCCGTGGAGCAGAACTGTTTAAGATGTTTGTGTAAGGGATTCCTTCTGGGTGAGGAGGCCCAGTGGGGAAGGTTCAGATGTGAACTTCTGAGCAGAATGGGATAAATGGCTCACAAAAGGCAGCTCATGTTACAGGATGTGGGAATGCTAAAAGCTGGCTTATAAGGCATTCACATGCTGTTTTCAGTGAGCTCTTCACTTTCCTTTATCACATCAGATTTTTATAGTCTCAATTATTATTATTCAATGCCTTTCAATTACCTTAAAAATTGCAATTACTTGATGAAAAGTTTTCCGAAAAGAGACACTGTCTACTGTGCTGCCAAAGAGTTTTTCAATGTGTTTCAGTCCTGCAACGCAATAAACGGAGACCAAAAAATAGCACCCCGAACCAGCAAGGGATCTAATAGTTAAGCAACGCTTAGTTTATTGTTTTATGGTGGTTACCAGCATTTGCTTGTCAAACGTTAGGTATGGCCAGCATCTTCATCTTATTTATCAGTGTAGAGAAGAGTGAACCTAGGGCAGACCTGTCATGATACTCTGCTGACCTATGGAAAGGTATCATATTAAAGCGACAGGTCTGGTCTACCAGTCACCCATAAAAGCTTAAAAACACAAAGGCTCTAAAATCTTAGTCAGTTAGGCCTCATGCACACGACCTAGCGGGTAGCTCACGGCTGATAGCCTTGGGTCACAGTGTTGTGATGAGCAACTCCTTGTGCATACACCAGACTCGTGAACAAAGTGTCTGTGTATTATTATTGCTTCTGGTTGCCAAAATGGCACAGACATATCGACAGGTGACCTGTACCTATTATAGACTACCTGTGAATGATCCTATCATGTTAAAGCTCCAAGTTTTTTTGGTCAGCATTTTGCATCTGTATAAAATATACATTATAACCTTTAGGTGGTCTTCTTTATTCTGTGTGGTGTTGTAGCTGCATTAGTTTAGTAGTATGCTTATTTTAGTCTTATTTTAAAGGGAACTTGTCAGCAGAAATTGACCTAATAAACCACTACCAGTATGTTGTCAAGCAACTGAATACCTTCGAAACTAGATTTCTTTCATGTGGTTGCATCATCCAGAAAATCAATTTTGGAGTGAATATAAATTAGTTGTGTAAAGGAGGCAGAGATTTTAACACTGAATTCAAGCTCTCTCGTGCTCAGAAAGCCACATTCACTGTAATTGTTGGATCTGCACCCGGATCACGAACCCGGATCACGAACCAGATCTTTAGAAGTCCTGTACTTGATGTCAATTTACAGGGGAGGAGGCGTTCTGAGGCAGGGAGGGCTTAACATCCATGAACTCTCTGCCTGCTTGACTACCAATTTACATCTCACTTCATTCTGATTTTGTGGATGATGGAACCATGCAGGACCATGGTAGAAACATTATCTGGAAGTTGCTAAACAACATACTGGTAATTGTTTATTAGACCACTTTCTGATGACGGGTTCCCTTTAAACACATCATTCTCATTGAACAGAAGATGACACCAAGGTTTTCATGATGGGGTTTGTGTCTGACAGGGTTGTTCTGAAGTAAGGACTAACTGTTCTAATGTTGGGATATAAAGTCAGGAAAGTAGTATGTGTGTAAGAGTATGAGGATCCCGTCTGTGATACAAAACAGTTTCCTGGGAAACCAGATGGCGGCGGAAGGAAGGGGAGTGTGGGCTTACTTGTTCCACACAGATAAAGAGCAAGAAGAGGAAGAAAGGAGGAGGGGTGGAGAAGGAGCTCAGAAGCAGTGGTTCTTGGGATCTTTCATTCTCCCTTCCCATTCTTTTTTTCATTCTTGCCAGATGTGAAGGATTCTTTTGCTTTTCCCTTTTTTTTTCCTTCTTTTTTTTCCCTCTGTTTCTTTTGTGCTGCCAGAGTTGCTCTCAAAGAAGTCTTTTCTCTGGAGGAAAATACTCGCAGTTGACAAGTCAATAGCTGTAGCAATCATCTTGTATTCGTGATAGCTGTTAATTTTACTGGACAAAGCAGAACGCTTGAGAATGAAGCAACATCTGCCCTGCCGTGTACTTGCGGCATCTAGGAGTTCATTTGCTTTCATCTAGCCTTTACTGAGTAGGAAACCAAGAAGGACTCTTTAAGGATGGGATGCTTTAGCTCTGTCCCACAAGAGGAGGTCATTGTAGTAGGGTGAGTGTGGCTCTGTGTACTGCAGATTGTGGGGAGAAGGCATTGATACGGTTCAGAAAGTTGGAGTGAGACAGGTTTTTTTGGTTTTGTTTCCATTTGAACTTGCTGCTCGTGAGAACTACAGTCTCATGTTTCGTCTCTTAGGGAGTTGAGCTTGGACATGCTCAGTCACTGCACTTCTCTTTTATATAATGTTTGGTTTTTTTTCTCCCTCTACAAGCCTATTCTTGCTGATCTGACAAACGAGTCGGCAACTTTCAGAAATGTGCTTTTAGTCTGTTACAGAAGCATTTTCATGAATTTGTTAGTGTCTAAGGCTTGGGACACATGTTCTGTCTACACTTAGTGTAGCTAAAGCATGTAATGCAGGAACTGAGGTCATGGTCATGCAACGTTTCTCATGTTTTTATCATATCTGAGCCAACTACAACTCTAGGACCATGTTCACGTATATTTGTGTTCCATTTTTTCTAGTTCACTGATGGTGTCAGTTCTTCACTATTTTTAAAATCTGTATCCATTTATTGTTTCTTACTTTTGTTTTTCTGTTAACAGCCTCATGGCTTCAAATCAATCCTTAGTGTTACAAAAAGTGTAACACCAATGTTTGGTCCAATTTTCTGTTGTATACCAATGTTCAGCAGGGTACTAAAGCAATTCATTTATACCAAAGGTATATCCTAACACTAAAATGTAACTCTTATTTAATAATCTAGTAAAAATAGGTGGAATTATGGTAAATAAACAAACTGTTTTAAAAACATAATGAACCCTCGAATGAGTATTGGTAATTATCCATATATGAAGATTCTGTAGGTTTTATTTTATTCTGTAGTTTTATTATTAAAGCTTAAAGCACATTGCCTAAGAGCACGTCCGGTTATATCAGTAAATACCGATAGTGATGTCAGCAGTATGCATTGAGACAAAAATCCTAGAAGTGAATAGCACCATTTAAATAATCCCAGATAGAGCTAATATTGAATTGATAGTCCCAGTGGGCTATTAGATCTGATATAGTATTGGAAGTATCTCAATGGCTCCTCCCAATAATATAAAAGTAGTTATGTGACAGTGTAGGTAGGGCTGTACATTTATTGTTAGTAGATGGTTGTTGGTTGGTGATTTGATGGAACCTTTTAAATAAACAAGCAGCTAATCTGATTCACAGCCCAAGTTATAGTATAGTGGCGTTATCTCTGTCTATTGCCATATGATTATAAGGTAAACGCTGTATAAGGTAGAGCTGACTGCGGTCAGCCAACACCCATGCCATCCATTGGTCAGTGTTCACAAAATGACCTTTGAGATTGTGTGCTCATTGGCCACTGCATATAGGATATTGGCCAGGTGCAGTTGGCAACATTTTTCCTGTAGAGAAATAATGCTGCAATTAAAATTTTTATTTTCTTACTTGCAGAACATCCAGCTCTCGCGAAAGCAGTTTTGTGGAAAAGATGAAAAAGACGGTAAGCTTTTTCATAACTTTTTTTTTTTTTTTTTTAAATATACTATTAACATCACAGAAGTACATTTTACCCAAATGGAGCCCATTAATTAATTTTAGTCTGCTGCTTTTTCATGTCTCTGGTACTGGCCTTCTAATCCTTATCTGGAAAGCCGTATCGTTATAGCTTGTTCTAGTTAGAAGCTTGATTTAAGAGTGGCCATACGTTTGAAGACAGAAATGTATAGATGTAACCCTAATGGAATGATGCATTTTGAAGTCAGTAGCTAAAGTACAAGATACCACATTGAGGTGTGACACAAGTGCTGATAGTATTATGGACTATTGTCTCTAATTTCATTGAGAAACCTTGTAGTCAGCATCTTCCCCGCCTGATACAGCCTTTTCCAGGAACCAATGTCTAACATTCAGCAGCCTGGTAATATAGAGATAAGATAGACTGCTGTAATGGAGCCACGTTAAGGCTTCAATGCCCTGTTTACTAAACTCATCCTTTAATATTGCCTATACTCATATATATGCGGCTAAAAAACTGTTGACTAAATCTGCTGTAAATAGTTTTCTTTAATGTCTTTGACCCCCTTAACATCCAATTTTTTTTAGGGCAAAAACATAGTGGTATTCTATGGCTCTCAGACTGGAACTGGAGAAGAATTTGCTAATCGACTTGCGAAGGATGCACACCGCTATGGTATGCGTGGTATGGCAGCAGACCCTGAAGAATTTGAAATGGTGAGTGTGGTATTCACAGGGTTTGGAGCGAGTTTGTGACCATTTCCACTTACTTTCTAGTAAGTAAATGACATGACCCAAATCATTCCTCTTCAGCAGGTATTTATTCCATATTACTGCCACCTGATCAGCGATGTAGGTCAGTGGGCACCAGCATGCACTACTAGCTACTATCTTTTTCAAGTTTGAGCACTTTTTAATATTAAATATGTATGAACTCAAACTATTGTGATCACACAATTTAAACTGTACATATGGGAATACAGCTTCATAAAGCTTTTTTGAGAGTCTTTTTCTCTTTCCATTGATATTCTTTCCATTGAGAGAGACCACAACCACATCTTTTAAGTGTGGAATTCAATCTAAGCCCGTAGCTATGACATTCCTATTATGTTATTTGACATGTATCATTATATGCTTTTACAACATATTTACAAGAAGTCATTCATAATGTAATGCAGGTGGTCCCAGACTTAAGGACACCTAACTTACAGACAGACCTCTCTGGTGACACTCTGGGTGCTTTATTTTAGTCCCAAGCTGCAATTATCATCTGAAAGGTGTCTGTAACGAAATTTTATTGATAATCCTTCTTCCCAGGTTAACACAAATTTATGAAAATTCAATTGTCAGAGGTACCTGTTCCGACTTCAACTTGAGTACAAACCTAAAGAACCTATCTTGTACATAACCCGGGAACTGCTTACCAACACTTTCACCCCCTTAATAAAGATGTAATAAATTGCAGGGTATTTATATTTATTTATATATTTTATTGTGACTTTCATAAAGTTTTGCACTCAATTATGCATCGGCAATTTTCTAGTTTTCTTCAGAATTGACTTGTACAATTTGAGCTTTGGGTTATGTTTGTATTATATGAACAAGGGGGAAGAAGTTATCCAGTTGACAATTTTATGTTAAATGTGAGACTCTTAAATATTTCAGGTAAATTTTGGCACTTCGGGTACATTACTTTTAACCATTTTCCCCTGTGTAATGGTTATTTTACTTGGGGACATGTGTTTTTTTTTTTGTTTTGTTTTTTTTGGGCGGTCTAGTTTCCCTCTGCCACTTAATGCATGTTTAATCGGTTACAAAGCTCTTCCAAAGGACTGTGCATCCAGCTCATAGGAATTATTAAAAACAGCTTGAAGCTCTGCAATAGCCACCTATTCTCATGTTAAAGAAGCCAACCAGACAATAGAAGCTAGACTCGACCATTCTTCATACTCGATTAAATCCTTAGCATGCTTTGTTGGTGTGGTGTGGGAATCATGTGCATTATGGTTGCCAGAATCTGATTCCCCGGCAATCTTTAATTTTGTGGACGTCTTAATATTCCGGGAATAGGGAAATTGTGTCCATGATATTCAAGATGCAGAATGCCATGCCTTTCTGTGAATATTTCTGACAAATGATTTCCAGATTTTCTTTAATTTCCCCTTTTGTTACTCAATAACAGATGATTTTTTTTTTTTTTCATTCTGCAGGCGGATCTTAGTCGGCTTACAGAGATCGAAAACTCCCTGGCAGTGTTCTGCATGGCTACATATGGTGAAGGGGATCCTACAGATAATGCTCAGGACTTCTATGATTGGTTACAAGAAACAGATGTTGATCTTTCTGGACTAAATTTTGCAGTGAGTGCTATTGTTAAAGGGGATATATAGCGGGAAGCGTTTTACTGTTTTTTACACAGTCTGTACTTAAAACTTTTTATATATCCCTGTTTGAAAATTTCCTGCTGATCCCATGTTTTTCCCATAACTGCTGAACAAATCACATTTCATACAAGGTTAAGGTTATCTACATGACGCAGGGCACATCCCATGTCATGGAAGGCATTGAGAGAGGTGCTTGGACACCATCAAGGAATTATGGGAATGTATTTTGTTGCTTTCTGCTCCTAGCTACACATACAAGGTATAAACATACAGATGTGAATTAATTGGCTGTAGACTTTAGGTATTTACATGTACCAAAGTGGTATTAAGCTTGGACTTTTTGGTTCCATTCTAAAGTCTTTTGTATTTTATCACATTTACTTCATAATGTTTTTTCACTTTTCTTAGGTTTTTGGCCTTGGAAACAAGACTTATGAACACTTTAATGCCATGGGCAAATATGTAGATAAAAGACTGGAAGAGCTTGGAGGTCAAAGAATCTTTGAACTCGGATCGGGAGATGATGATGGCAAGTGAGTATAGAATAGGCCAGGTGGCGGCGAGGTGCTCCAGGGGCATGCAATAGCCAGAGCCCATAGGGACTGTAATGACGCCTTCCAGAGCACATGACCTTCATTTAAATAAATATCAAAGATAATTATTAGTAAAAATTACTAGACAAAATCGCATAATAAACATTGGACTGTATTCCCCCTACTGGGAGCTACCCAGCAGTAGATTTTCCTTTAAAGAAACGGTGTATACAACACCAATACCCTTCCACTACCATTGGACTGTTCTGGTCATTGCTAGTCTTAACTTTCTGTTTTCATCTTGACACACGATCCACTGATTTCTCAAAATGTATACCAATGGGTGGCTGAGCAGTCATTTGTTTAGGGAGGCCAATGAAGTAGAGACAGGAGATTTGAGTTGCATTAGAATAGGATCAGCAAGGTATTATTGTTTTTCCCCATTCTCTGACAATTTTTAAGTAGTTTCTTTTTCTAAACAACCTTTTTAAGGTGTTTTTCTGTGTAATATGATATATGAATTTCATGAGTGATGAGTTTTTGGTTTTTTTTTTTTTTTTTTCCTTCTCTCCAATTTATCAGCCTGGAAGAAGACTTTATCACATGGCGTGAGCAGTTTTGGCCTGCAGTTTGTGAACACTTTGGTGTAGAAGCAACAGGAGACGAATCCAGGTAGGTTATTACAACCGCTATTTGCCTGGCCATTCTTCTATGACTTTGTAGCTTATATAAATGGCAAATCACAAAGCAAGCTTTTTCGTTTTTGGCTGTTGGCATACCACACTTGTTGCTATCAATAAATCTACTTCTAGAGATACAACCTAGACAAATAACTGGAATGGATACCCAATAACAAAATTCCCTTTTTTACTTTTTTTTTTTTTTGTAGTATTCGTCAGTATGAACTTGTGGTGCACACAGATGAGAATATGAATAAGGTCTACACTGGGGAAATGGGTCGCCTTAAGAGCTATGAGACTCAAAAACCGTAAGTTGCTTCATGTTATGTTTCATACTGCCAAGTGGCTTTATCGGCTCCTGTACTCCACGCCACATCCCAGCATCCTTCGAGAATAGTGTTATTCATTTATTGTTACCTAATTCAGAATAAACTCTGCTTAGACTTTGGGGTGGATTCAACTTGTTCCCAGCCTATGGGCAGAGGTTTAACCGGTAGTTGACAATACAGGGCCACATTTATCAAAAATAGTGCAAACTGCACTATGTGCAATTTCCCTGTGTAGTGTGCAGAGTACACCTAATTTAAAAAAGTTGAAATAATTTAGCTTTTCTTTGTGGAGTGAACAATATTCTTTTCTACAGACCTTTTGATGCTAAAAATCCATTCCTGGCTAATGTAACTGTGAACCGAAAGCTCAACCAAGGTGGAGAAAGACATTTGATGCATCTGGAACTTGATATTACTGGCTCAAAAATCAGGTAATTTGTATTTTGCTTGTACTGTGTAAAATGAAATTTTACATTGTGCGTTGAATGTGCAGAATACCATCTACTTTTTGTAAGCTACACCACATAAAATGTTAGAAAAGACAGGAACCACCTTCAGCTTGATGTCTGATAATTGCATCCCAAGAACAGGGGTTGCCTCTTCAGCAAACATGTGTATAATAAATGGGGAGTTTATGGCCCACCCTATTGATGTACTGCCAAAATCTGCCAATACACCTTTTAAAACAAAAAATGTGGTTTTATCATGGCTTCTGTGTCCATATGCCATATGAAGCTGTCCTAAATGGTTCTTATGCTGGACATGTTGTGGCAAAAGCATTATAATAGAAAGTTAGACCTATGACACATTTTCCTAACTTATTACTGGGAATGACAAAGACCATAGCTGTTTACCATTATGGAGCAGAAAACCATGTATGAAGCCTTATTATAAGGGCTGTGGAGTCTGTACTCCAGCTCCACCAAAATGGTCATTACTCCCACTCCACAGTCCTGTTTTCCTGGTCACTTTAGCAGTGCTTGAGATAAATGCGAGCATTCCTTCCCATAGCCTTAATCCTCTAATCTATAGCAGAGGAGCTTCACTCATGAGCATGTGCATAAAGGGCAGCACACATTCATCTCAACTAAAAGCCCAGAAGAGGATGTACAAGCCGCTCCGTCAGGCCACATGCAGCCTGTCAAGCCATGAGTTGCAGTCTGCACCCTGCTGACAGCGTCCAATGACAACTTCCATAGCTGTCCCTGGGTAACTTACACATATATATATTTTTTTTTTTTTTTTTTTTTTTGTCCCAGTGACAATTGGATTTTTTTTAACATTTTGCGCTGTCCTGGGAACAAGTATGAATAAAACATCATTACAGATACATAACTGGTGGTCATTGCAGTCTGGGACTAAATTAAAGCTTCACCAGAGATCAGTGGGCAGAGAGGTCCGTCTGTAACTAGGGGTTGTCTGTCAGTCGGGTGCCCTTAAGTTGGGGACTGCCTGTATCAGCTTTCTGGGGTGTTCTTTATTCCTGTACTGTGGCTTTTATAATTTCTCGGTTGGCATTCTGTGCTGCATTTTGGTGGTCTGTGTATCTAGGGTCTATCTGCTTGTTACTGATATGGCCCCTTAAAGTTAAGCAGTATGACAATGTGACCCTTGGACCGATTAAATGCTGCTCACCTCTGCCCAAATCCATAGATCAGAAAAGGACATTTTAAAGGAAATGATGCAGTGGGCAGATTTCTTCTATTATTTATTTATTTTTTTTAATCCGATGTTTATTTTTTTAAATTCTGATGGGTTGGAAATTTTAAAATGTTGTTTTCCTTTTTAGGTATGAGTCGGGAGATCACGTGGCAGTTTATCCAGCTAATGAATCCTCAATTGTTAACAAACTAGGAGAACTTCTAGGAGTAGACCTTGATACTGTGATATCTTTGAACAACCTTGATGGTAAGTTATTCACAGCACTGCAGGTTTAAGGGAAACTTTGACCCTGTACGCCTACAACCAGCATATATAATGTCACACATTAGCCTGTAAATGCAGTGTTAAGTCGAATTCACACGAACGCACGAAGCATGCAATGGCTGCATAGATCGAAGCTTGCAATGGCGGCATAGAGCGATACGTGTGGCACCGCTCTGTACAAGTGGGAAAAAGATAGGACATGTCCTATCTTTCCCTGTGTGCACGGCTGTACAATTTGCATATCTATGGAGAGGGTATGGGTCACCCTTCCTCTCCATGGCGAGAGACGTATGCATGCCCTGCCAGTGGGCTTATCTGTAAAATGATGATTGAAATAGATTGTATTTGTGCCGTCCACAAACCATGAGAATAAATTGTGCACCAACCTATGCATCAATCTTGCATTCATTTCCAGATGTATTTAATGGACGACATGTATTTGAGCAGCTTTGTGACAAAACAAATTTTTTTTATCTGGACTTATCAGAGAATTGGAAAAATATATAACCGATACTGCACTTAGGAATGTATTTTCATTGATTTTTTATTTATTTGTTATTCTTCTTGTAGAGGAATCAAATAAGAAGCATCCATTCCCTTGTCCAACAACTTATCGCACAGCTCTCACCTATTACTTGGATATTACTAATCCACCTCGTACCAATGTACTTTATGAGCTTGCTCAATATGCTACTGATGCGAAAGAACAAGAAAATCTGCGGAAAATGGCCTCCTCTGCAACTGACGGCAAGGTAGGTTAATGAACTATCCTTACTGAACTAGTGAATTGTTAGATTAATACTTTACTCCTCTGTTGGTTGCTTTCAAACCAATTCTATTGCCATGCAGGGTTAATGGGTAAATGGATTAGGGATCTACCTTTACCATAAACCTATAGAACTGTTGTATGGTCACCAGAAATGGTGAAACTTTTAGAGACTGAGTACGTATATTACACCCAAAACTTATTACAATCTGCCAACATGAAAATGCAAGCAGTAATTTATTTCTCCTAGCTCTGCCACAGCTTTTAGTCATATTGATGCCCTGAAGACACCAATATGACTCAAAGTAGGAGGGGAACTTCCATCATTATTGTAGTGGCTTGAAGCAGAATCTCTAATGATATTCCAGCCCAGTCAACACCACTTTGATATTCCTCCAGTCTCTCCTGCAGGAAGAGGCCTTGAGTCCTGTCTACTGAAATGCTTGCTGTGGCAACTGCCTCCATGAGCCTCCATGCCCACAGAGATAACTCTGATTGCCACCTTAGGCAACTGTGCCGTAGGTTTGCCACTACTCCTCTACACTTATACAGGTCCGATACTGTATTGTTATTGGTTTCGGAGGGAGTCTGACCATCATAGACTTCCTTGTTTTCAGTAAGTCATAATTGTATATCACCTTTTCCAGGCTTTATATTTGAGTTGGGTTGTGGAAGCAAGAAGAAATATTCTGGCAATTCTAGAAGATGTACCTTCACTGCGTCCTCCACTTGATCATCTCTGTGAATTATTGCCACGTCTGCAGGCCCGTTACTACTCTATTGCTTCCTCTTCAAAAGTAAGATGCCTTGTGGGTTGGGGGATTGTACTTTGTTTGTTTTGTGTCTGTTTATCCAAAGGTAACTATCGTCTCATTGATGTCTGTACAATGTAATGTTTGTACTGGATCTGTTTTAAGATAATGGAAAATTGGTTAAGTGGTTAATAAAAACTATCTGATGCAACTATAATTTGCCCATGAAGGAATGCTGGGAGAGATTATGATGGCGACTTTGGACGTATGTAAAACAGTTGTATGTGGACTATGTGTAATAACATCAATAATTTCAGTTTTATTTTAGTTGATTTATGGGGTTTTCCAAAATTTACTATTCAAGCCACGGGGGAAATGAGGGATGCAGAGCGCTAAGAGTCTCTTCTATTGCTCAATGTTTGTTTAGTTTGTTTTTTTTAACCTGTGTTCAATCTGTTGTAGGTTCATCCCAATTCTGTACATGTGTGTGCAGTTGTGGTAGAGTATGAGACAAAGACTGGACGACAGAACAAAGGTGTTGCCACAAACTGGCTCAGGAACAAACAGCCAACTGACAATGGACACAAGTCCTCTGTGCCCATGTATGTCCGCAAATCTCAGTTCCGACTGCCATTCAAACCCAGCACACCTGTTATCATGATTGGGCCTGGCACAGGTATCGCTCCCTTTGTGGGATTCATCCAGGAGAGGGAATGGCTAAAGCAGCAAGGTGAGCAGTTGTTATAATGAATCTAGATCTAGTGTAGAACTTGTCGTGCGTATTTGTTTCATCTTTATATCGCAGCTCATGGCTGTTGGCTTTGGAATATAAAACCAAATGTCTCAAGTATTGAACAGTGGAATATGCTTTCAAGGATGGAGGTTTTACCAGTTTGAGAGGTTCTGAAACTAAAGGTGTCAGCACTTTTTGTTTGGCCGCTTCTTAGCTGTATCATGGAGCCCTGGAAAGTTATCTGCTCACAAACTTGTTCCATTCCCAGGCTGCAAACAATGGATCTACAGTCCATTGTTTGCAATCTGTGTGATGAGTACACGACTGTTGAGCCGAACCATGTCCATAATTGTTTTCTTGTGCTAATTGTGAAATTAATGGGTAGCACACACACAACAACAATGTTAATGTGGATGGAGCCTGAGGAATGGAGCTTAGGTCTTTGGTACTGTCATTGTGTGTAACCTTTTCACATATCGTACAGGTAAGGAGGTTGGAGAAACGGTCTTGTATTATGGCTGTCGACATGAACATGAAGATTATCTTTACAAGGAAGAACTTAAGAACTTTCATAAAGATGGTGTCCTTACCCAGCTGAATGTTGCATTCTCTCGGGACCAAAAAGAAAAGGTAATGTACTTGATTATTATTTGGACACAACAAAAGAATTTATAGTCCTGTTGTTCCTTTAAGTTAATGTATTTATTACCAGTAGAGGGCACTATGTGTCATTGCAGATGAAGAATCAAAGAATGTGAGTAAAGTTTACTCATTGTTAAATTTGTGGTAAAGTCAGATGCAACGTCCTAGTTAATGCTATAAAGAGTTAACGTTCTGTGGGAGTTCTAGATCAGATTTCTATTCCCCATGTAGTACCTAAATGTGCAGTTTGTAAATCTGGTGGTGGACTGCAGTTCTAGAAACATTTGAACACTATATTGGCCAATCACAGGTATTAATGACTTGTACTTGCTGTATATTACAGTAGACACCTGCTGAGGGCTCAGCTCTCTCAATACAGGGTTAATAGCGATTAAAAAGTTAGAGGAAGAAAACAGTGTGTGTGTGTGTTGGAACAAAATCTCCAGTACTGTACATGTAAATTACTTACACTAAAATAAGCCAAAGGAGTTTTAAAATTTATATACATATTTAAAAACCCAATTATGAAGGTATTTTTTTCTGTTCATGACATGCATGGAGTCCAACTGCAGAAACCTCGCTAATTAGCCCTTAAGCTCTGCCCACTTGCGCAACATGGCGTCCTAAAGCAAATTTTTACACAAGCGCTCGGCACCCCCAGTCAAACTACTTTTGTCAGGGAAACCAAACGCATCGGAATCCCAGACACTACACACCATGCACTCACACTCATCACCATGCACTCACTCATCACCATGCACGTACAGTTGCATCACAGTTACGGCTTACGAGATGTCCACACCAGGACTGCACACATACTCCCACATACACTTTTTTTTAGATGCTGTACAGATCACCGGGACCCACAATGACAATTTAATATACAAAAAAGGCACAATGCTTAAATTTCTTAATTACCGTATGTCATATCTTCTTCCATGGATCTCCTAAGGAGAAGATATGCCCAGCACATTTCCCAGCATGAATTAACAAATATAACAATATTAAACACCCTTATGAAATGTTGGCCCAATGGTCTAATAGCTATTTTCTTTGCTCCCCAACTCTGAAATCCTTGGCGTTCAACACCTGAGGGCGCCTTCTCAAGTTTTTTTTTTTAAACGCATCCAAAACAAAAGTGCAAACGCACATATGTTTTGACCAAACCCCCTCCCACTTTCGTTTTGGATGAGTTTAAAAATGTGAGAAAACCGCCACATGGGAAGGCGTCCTCAGGGCGCATTCACACATTGCGTTTTGGTTGTGTTTTGAGTTTTAAAACTCATTACAACAGGAGAGGTGATTAACCTAATTAAATTACTGTGTACGTTTTAACGCATGTTTTAACAAACCGCATGTGTTAACATCACATTTACGATGTGTTTTGTAAAACAAAATGCAACATGTGAATGCGGCCACAGGCATATTAGAGGATGCTGATCACAGATTTGATGACCAGAAATTGAAATATTTCATTTATGACAAGGTTTTCTTTATTTTGCCATTTAGCCATTTTAAGGCACATGGCAAAAACTCATGCAAGCTGGAGTCAAAGTCTGGGTCAGTCAACATTCCACTCAGGATGCAGTCACATGTTACATCTAACCTATGCGTTTCAGAACAAATTTCTGCAGCTGGAGAGAGATCTGCCTAGTTAATCAGTTGTTAACATTTGCATTTACGCTAGCATTAACAGCTGTTCAAATGGGCAAATCTTTCTTCAGCTGCTACAATGCGTTTTGAAACGAATGTGTTAGACGCAACGTGTGACTACACCCTTAAGGGACATTGGAAATCGGTTAACATTTTCTATTGATGGGGACAGGAAAATCACTGAGGGGGGGGGAGGGGCGGAAACAGTTGTGCTCCTGGTCTGTACACTATTACATTAACTTATAAGGCAAATGTGAATTCCTCTGGGGGGAAAAAAGGTTCCTCCTTACCCCTAATTTATTACAATGCATAAATAGACTATTGGATTTTGCTTCTCAAATTTAAAGGGAAACACACTTTTTTGAATTAATTTTGGCTATAATTTCAGCATATGATAAAGCCATCTCTCTGTCTGCAGGTTTATGTTCAGCATCTTCTAAAGAAAAACAAGAAAAATATCTGGAAGCTGATAAGTGAAGAAAATGCTCATATTTATGTGTGTGGGTAAGTGTCTTTTATACATGACTGTGAAATAAGGGAAACGATGGCTTCTCCCTGGGTTTCTTCACTGATGACATTTTACATGCCCAGTCATTTATACCATTAGACATGTTGGAACATACCACGGGTTTCATTAGGGAACATTGTTATTGTTACTTGTTGGCTGCTTAGGTCAGACAGGGTTCTTGGTTTCCATGCATTAAAGATGTGACCCCTGTGGATGCTAAATGCCATGCTGTTACTTTTGCTTGCTTTTTATATCCACTTGCTGTATCTCTTCTTTCTATTGGATAACCTGGAACCATTAATTTATTAAATATATTGAAACCTTCATAGACTGTGGCTCTTGCGAGCTCACAATTGATTCACAAGACTGTTTTGTACTCTGTAATGTAGTATTTAACTTGTACATATCTCCTTTGTAAAGGGCTACAGAATATTATAGCACTATATAAATAAAGATTATTATTATTTATATCCAATTTTATTATTTTGGAAGCTCTCAGACTCCAGTAATTTGATAAGGTATTTTACTGTTGTCCTGAAATCTTCTCTTATAAATAGTTCTTTAAGAGCCACAACAGCCCATTACTAATCATAATAACCATCATAATCCTATGTCAAATAAAATATACTTCTCTGAGCTTAACGCCCATAAAGGCTGTCTACCATTGCAGCAATTCTGCTTTACAGCAGCGGTCCCTGCACATGTGATGTCAGTGTTTGTAACCAACTGGCCAGTACCATGTTAAACAGAATAATTGTATTCACATGTAAGTATTTTTTTTTTCCACTGACAGTCGTACTTGCATTTCACACACAAGACGTACACAAGTTAGGAGTGCTTGGTCACCATCTGTGTGCAGTCAGTTTTTTACTGATACATTGTTATAGACTTTCCCATTAAAACTGCTTTATTTTGGTGCCACCATAGGTGCACATTCAGGCTACAGAGGTCGATTTACAGTATATAACATTGAATCGACAAGAGATATAAACCCAAAATGATCCAGAAAATCTCCAGTAGCCTTTATATGTATATGGAGGACACAGGTTTACATGGTGTTTATACTTGGTGTAAATTCTCTTCAGTCCATGGCTCACCATATTGATTGGCTTTTATATTTTCTTTACAGTGATGCCCGTAATATGGCCCGCGATGTGCAGAACACTTTCTATGACATTGTTGAAGAATATGGTAAGATGGAGCACAGTCAGGCAGTGGATTACATCAAGAAACTAATGACCAAGGGCCGCTACTCCCAAGATGTGTGGAGTTAATCTACTCAAAGCCTGCTACAAGAGGACTGTCTAGAGCTACTGTTGGAGACCTGCATGAGCCAGTTTACATTAATCGAATAGACCATTTCTTTAGGAATTCTAATAAAAGATGCAGGAACCTGTTGTAGAACTGTTCCGAATATAATCCTCTCAGATAATGTTATCAGATGGGCCATTCAAAAAGCTGCCCTGTCCAATAGGCTATCCACAGTCAATCAGTGTGATGCAAATGAACTTTTATCATAGTAGTAATTTTTTTTTTCGTCAAAGGATGTGCACATAAGCAAAAATCAGATCTTTTGTTATTTCATGTTGTTGTGGGTTTTTTTTTCTCTTGCCTGAGTGTGGAGAGTTCAAGCTTCGCTTGAAGTACAATAAGGAACAGAATTCTGAACATGTTGGGTCTACAGTTTTCTATACACATTACACTATTTTCATATCATGTGGCTGCTTTCTATTATGTACCGGTTATCATTCAACAATGTATATTCTACGTTGATGCATCTAATGTATTTTAACTTTTTATACTATTTTCACTATTTACAATTTCACTATAAAATATACAATTCTTTGTATGCGGCATTACAAATGGTTACATATGAAGCCATTTCATCTAGATGGGCTCCCATTATTTGATGTAGAATGGCAACCTTCTATTTGTAACGCCCCAGCCTCTACAATAAATCAAATCTAAAGGAATGTACAGGAAAAGCTGTTGTATTTTGTGCCTTAACTAAAGTTCCTATAGGACTCCATCAGGGGATTTTGTTACATTACCATTTGTAATTAAAGAGTACATTACCTGTGCAAATGTCATAGCAGCTTCCCTGGGCAGTAGAGTATTATCTACCGTACTCATTTCTCTTGGGATGTAAGATATACATATCTATTGGCTTCATAGCTCAAGGAGGATGTCTGAGTACTGTGATCAAGGGTATACAACATGACTTGCAGAGCTGCATTGACCTCTAATTTCATACAAATGCCTCTTCATTCCAATCCTTGATTCTACAGATATATAATGCAATCCATACTGTTTTCCTAGGTTAGCTTTTGTAAGCAATTATTCCAGAATGCAAGCAGTTGTAGATACCCCGCACTTTATTTATTTATTGCATAATAATTTGCAATCGGAATAGTTCTGGATGATCTTTTAATCCTCATTTGCCAGAGATTGTCTTGAAACAGTTTGCTGTTCAATAACTTGTTACTTTCGACAATTTCCCAGCAGTAATATAAGTTGTTTGTAAATGGCTCTTCTGCAGTGTGGTGGACATCATTGGTTAATGGAGAAATTACAGGACCTCTTGGTTGAAGGGTAAAAATATTTGGGTTTTTTTTCTTTTCACTTTGGCTGCATTCACACTTGTCCCAATGTTGGTCCATGTATCTTGTGTATAAATATACACACACTGGGTGGGTTTATAGGTGATGCACAGACCAGAATATGTGGTGTTATGAATGCAGCTTCACAAAGTTGGCATCATTTTATTAGTGTTGTAGCCGGTCATCTGTTCTGATGTTCATCTTGTCACAATAAAGAAAGATTCATCTGTTAGGGATATTTCCTGATCCCAGACAGACATAGGCAGGGTAGGTGTAGGCTGCATTACAATTTATCACCAATGTTTTTTGTGCTTTGTAATGTATGTCCAATGTTCCATCGTAAAATCTTTTTTGTTTCCCTGTGTGCATTGTGCTTAAAGGAAGTCTACACCCTCCAACAACAGCTATGATCTGTTACCAGTTTGTTGCAGAGAAATGTACTGTGATTTCTGTACATTTATTATTTCTGTGCTCTGGTTGCTAAGGACACAACCTTGGTGAAATGACTCATTGAAATATGGACTAGAAAACTACATAATGGATAGAAATAATAAAGGTATATGTGCATTTCTCTACAACATTCTGCAGATAACATGGCTATGGTGAGGTGTTATACTGCCTTCAATATATTTTCCTTTTCATAATAAGCTTTTAATAAAATTGTTAATGATTGTAAATAATTTTAAATATGCATTAACCATTGAAATAAAATATACATCTTAAATTTATTCTGATAATCTGACTTGTTTGTCTCACATTTTTTGCTTGACTCGCATCAAATAATAGTTTCATTATAATACCCAGTTTCAAGTGCCTCCTGTAGTTGTACTATGGTGCAAAAGAAGTGGGATGTTTTCGTTATCTGCTCTCCCTTCCCCCTTACTGTGACCTACTGTACAATCTTTATTTTATCTTCTTTTCCAGCAGAAGTCATGAAGGGTATGTAGAGCGGGTTACATTGCTTAGTATGTAGCATAGAAAAAGGTGAAGTATTTCATTTTGGTTTCAACCTCCTTTGTATTGTAATATCATATTTTGTGACGATATATTGCCTTTTCTGTACTTATTTTACATCTGAGCAAAGGGATAGTTTTCCTTTAAATTCCCCCATGTGTTAGATTTGCATCACCTCTACATGCCTCTTTCTGCCTTTTCTAAAGGTAAAGAACAACTGGGAGGGTTAGTCAGCTCTGAACTATTCAGAAAATTCAATAAAGCCCTGAACAAGGGGTCTGGACACTGGACCTTATTTATAGAGTGACTCTTTTACAAATAGGGGAGTGGCTTGGGTGAAAGTGGGTGTGACCAAGGCTGCACCAAATTGAGCCGTTAGTAATGTATGTGCTTGTCTAGCTGGTTAATGAACCAGTTAATGGTCAGTTTTTGCAAGTTTCTAACTAGAAAACACTAGTATTTAGTTGCAGAAAAAAATTCTGTAAAATCTAAAAGTACATATTTCCCCAATGGATCTACATGTTTTGAACTACACACATTTAGTTCTTAATCATAATCTCAGGGAATACAAAAAGGAACACCTTGTGGAGCGGTTAAATATGACGTTCAACACATGCATTTTAAAAAAAAGTGATTTGCCTTATAAAATACCCATATATACTCGAGTATAAGCAGAGGCCTCAAATTTTACCACAAAAACCTGGGAAAACCTATTAACTTGAGTATAAGCAGAGGGTGGGAAATGCATTGGTCACAGCCTCCACAGTGTATAGCCTGCCAAACCCTGCCCCCTAGTATATAGCCAGCCACCTACCCCAGTAATATAGCCAGCAGCGGGGGAAGCTGGAAAGCTGAGGTTTTGAGATTTTTTTTTTTTTTTTTTTTTTACTGAAGTATAAGCAGAGTTTGGGTTTTCAGCTGAAAAACTAGGCTTATACTCTAGTATATATTGTAGCTGTTAACATTTGCATTCACAAAAATGCAATAGTGTGCTAGTGCACATGCTAACATTGTGTTAACAGTTTGGTAAATACAAAGGTTAACAGAAATTTTATTATGCTAATCTCTTCAGCTGTGGTGTTGCAATTTATAACGCATGTGTTAAATGCCACGTGTTACCGTACCCTAAAGTGGAACAAGTGTAAACACATATATTGCTCATCCCAATTCTTCTAGAGAAAATAACAATAAGGAAAAGGAAAAATAAATATGATCGGAAAAATAAACATTCACTTGCAAAATAGACAGACACACATTTCAATACAAATACATGATGCCAGTTCTGTTATTTAACCCTCTAGGTCTAGTATCCAGATTTAAGATCCACAGTGCCTCCCTATTCTGTACTTTGTGGTTTCTATCTCCACCTCTAGGGGTAGAGGTTAATTACGGTACTATTAATGTAGACCGGTTACCATCATGTTTATGCAAAAAATGAGTGAATAAAAAACCCTCTGTCCTTTTAAGGGGTGAGATACACATAAACCTATTGGAAATTTACCAACAAAGTTCTGATTAAGATTCTACTTATTATATTGTAAGGGAAACGAAAGAGCATAATATATACGAGTATGCCTCTAAAAGTACAATATAAGTGAAAAATATTACAGGATTAATATTCCCTATATCCAAAAAGGGAATTAATTTACTTCCTACATTATAAGTAAAGGTTCAATTACAGTCATTGATGTATGCAATGAACATCCTTCTCTTCACCCCGCCAGATTAACATGAAAGGGTTAAGAGTATTATATAATGTTCTTTCTTCCCACCAAGAAACAATATTTGGTAGCGATGGTAAAAGACAAGTGCCCATCGGGCATCCTTAAACCTGTAGGTAATTGCCTTTGTTAAATGGAAAAAAATCTGTTAGCAAAGTATGTGTAACTACCAGGATATATCTGCATCATACGTTGTGTACTTTAACATGTGATGTTCCAACACCAACAAATCCTTATGTGGTATACATCACACATCACCCACAGACATCCAGTCTGTCATGGCTTTCAACTCTTCTTTTGTGTCTTGTAAAAAGCATGGCATTTTTTTTTTTAACAATAAGATGGAGATGTGAATCTAGCCAAGTACCAAGTCTTTATCTGGCATAGGGGCAGGAGACATCCACCCTTATGCATCTTAAGCAATGCATGAAATTCAGAACATATGGGTGAATCTGAAACAAGAAAATCAACTTTCTCTGTGTAAAACCCCACTGGACAGTATCTTCTGTTTTACATTATGAGCCTACATTTACACAACCATTGGGGGACGTATATACGGCCGCCAATGGGCGCGTGGAACAGTACGGAGCAGTATGGCGGCACTATACTCTGGGAAAAGAGAGTACATGCCTATCCTTCCCCAGTACCCACTCCCTCCTCCTCTCCTGTGAACCGACGCAGCGGGCACACGTTCGTGTGAATGTAGCCTTAGTTGGATCATGCAACAATGCATTATAAACCTTTGTATCCTCCAACATTTGCATAATACATTTCTGATAAGGGTCACTGTCCATGACTATAACGGAGCCCCCTTTCTCTGCCAAACTGACAGTTACATATGGATTTTCCTTTAAATCCTTAATTACCACTTGTTTCATTGTCATATTATTTTGCTGGCAATAGCAATGCAAAAGGAAAAACAGGTGCGCTCACCACCAAGTGCTCAGTCCGAGAAAGAGAGAGTTCCACTTTTGTAGTCGAATGCTTACTGAAGGGAAAAAGTTGATTGGCACTCAAACTCCATTAAAATGTTCAGCTTTATTCATCCAGAATGAGACAATACAAAAATATAAGAATATGATGATGCAATAGGCTGGTAAATGTGACGCGTTTCGACCCCTAGGTCCTTAATCCCCCATGTCCCTTGGTGTTGAGGACGGTCTGATAAACCAAGCAAGCCGGAAGTGAAAGTTTCCTCACAGGTGCCAGGCAATCAGCACGTCACGTATCATACTCAAGGTACAAGAAAATACAAAAAATAGTTTAAAATCAGATTATTTATAATATTGAGACCTTTACGGGAAATACAATCTCTTATTAGAATCTAGTGCCCTTCTCGGTTTAACAGTTTTCTTCTTAAATCTCCTCCGCTTATTGGGTTTAACCCTTTCAATGCCGCTAAAGGAAAAACCTGTGAGATCACCATGATGCTGGGAATGAAAATGTCTAGCAGCATTGGAAGGGTTTCTGGCATCTGGGTTAACACCATTAAGGTGTTCTCGGATGCTTTCTTTAAGGCTACGACTGGTGCAACTCACATAATACACATTGCAAGTTATACAATAAATTACATTTCGTGTATTGCAATTAATGAAATCCCTGATAGGATTATTTCAGCTGCCCACTTTCAAAAACCTGCAGTTTTCTCTCAAATGTTTTGATATCACAAAACATAATTGCTGCCGTTTTCCGAGCTATATTTCGTAGTTGCTTGTTCAGTACATTGAAGTGTAGTATAAAATCTGTAAAATACAAAAGGCTGGTAAGCCGGGCTATATCAGCGAGCTGTGGATATTCCTGCCCTTTTTCATGCATAAACAGCCTGTAGTAGGCTACAAATCGCTCCATGACCCATCTTCTACTCAGCCAGCAGACATTGTTATAAATAAGCAAACAATTATACTGTGCCTGAACCTCAAGTAGTGCTTGAAACTGTCGAAAATCCAGAACAAGTCACAAAAATGGTATAGTTCATTGTGGCTCGTCTTTGAGGATATCTGCAAACGTTTTGCTGATTTCACTGGCACAAAGAGCTTCTTAATGTAAAATACAATGGAACTGACTTCATGTTTGGTTTCTTTAACAAACGGTATAAAACCCTTTGAAGCTCACATGATCTCTCTCTCTCATGACGTCACCAACAGCATAACCTAAAATGACTGCTAGTGTGTGATTATTTATATCTGTGCTTTCATCAAAGTACATGGAGTAATACATAAAGGGTGACATTACAACATGAGGTATAACACCACCACCTCCACACACTCCGAGTGGGTTTACAACAACCTTGTAACAATTATAATACAATATACATTCACCAAATGCAAATTTGTTACAAAACATGGTCAAAAACAATGTCTAGAATGTGTCAAATGCAATCTTGTTATGTATACAACACTTCAGCTATAAATACACTGTTAAAAAAAACATACAACTCAATGTACCCCCCACGGTTGCAGAGATGTCAGTCCCAGTATCTGACCATTCTTATCCTGTGCATTTACAAAGAGGAGGGGCTGGGGGGGGTGTTATGCTAATCTTCTATTATAGTGTCCAATCAGCAGGTAATATCAGAAAAAGATGTGATTTCCCTGTGCTCATCTTAAGGCTATGTTGACACACATTTTGCTAATATTCTATTTACATTGCGTTCACAATGCATAAACACAATGTTATGAAATTGTGATATAAATGGCATGTAAATGCATATTGCTGTCAAAGCAAATGCGATGTTACAGCAAATACAATGTAAATGCAAAGACAATAACATGATGTTAACTGTATGTGAACGCAGATGTGATGAAAACTTAAGTGTAATGTTACCGCAAAAGCGATGTGAAAGTATTTACATTACATGACGTTTACATTGTGTTTGCGCTTACATGGCATTTGCGGCTTAAATGTGGTTTGCAGCACATTTGTGTTTGTGTGCTATTTTTTTAAGCCCTCGGAAGGGGCTTTTATGGATGCACCAAAGAAAACTTGTAAAAGGAAAAAAAAAATGTCAAAATTGAAAAAAAAAATTTTGAAATTGTCGTATCGTAATACGTAACACACACACACACACACAAATATTAATAAATGTTTCATAAAAAAATATCTAATTTCCTAGTAAAAAATCCTATTATACATTCATATTCATTATAAAATGTACTATAAATTACAAAAAAACACTTTTTTCCCACTTTTAACCCCTACTAAAACTAAAGATGTAAAAACTCTTTAGACCTTTATTATGTCTTAATTAGCCCTATATGTCGCAAAAAAAAAAAAAAGCACAAAAATTTTTTTTAAGCAAGCTCACACAAAAAAGGAAGTTATGGCCCTTAATCCCTTACCGACACGCGCCGTAGTAGTACGACACGCGCCGTGTCCCGGTGCATGGAGAGGGCTCACAGGATGAACCCTCTCCATAGCTGGTAAGTCTTTGCTGCATATTGCAGCACCCATATTGTAACACCCGCGATCAGTGCTAGCACGGATCGTGGGTGCTAGGTCGTCGATCGCTGATGTCAGCGTTGCTGCTTCAAAAAGATGGTGACGTCATCGGGGAGCGGCAATCCGTCGCCATGACAGCCTCGGGTCTTCCGAAGACCCGAGACTGTCTCGTTTTAACCCTTTCATTATAATGTGCTATCAGCACGTTGTAATGAATGAGGAGGAAAATCCCCTTATACTGCCATACTGTATGCATAAACTGTGTGTATATATGTATGTACTGTATATATACTGTGTATATATGCATAAACAGTATATATGTTTATATATTCTGTGTATTCATGTATATACTGTGTATATACTGTTTATAAATGCATATTCTGTGTGTATTTATGTATATACTGTATATATGCTGTGTATATATGTATATACTGTGTATATGTTTTAATACTATGTATATGTGTATATATGCATCTACAGTATATTTATGTATATATATGTATATACTGTGTATAAATGCATAGAAGCAGATACTGTATTTATATAAGCTTATATATGTGCACATTTAAATATATATATATATGATGTATGTGTGTTTTTGTATATGCTGTGTATGTGGTAAGTATGTATGTTGTATATACTGAATGTGTGTTAATTTGCTGTATGTGTGTATATTCTGTATGTATATGCAGCATGTGTGTATATGGTGTTTTTATCCTGCATGTATGTGTATATATGGTCAGTGTATACTGTATGTGTGTGTGTATATATATATATGTGTGTATATGTATATAATGTGTATACTGTATGTGGGTATATACTGAATGGGTTTGTATATACTCTGTGAATTAGTGTATAAATGTATATCAGTGTATAAATGTGTGTAATTGTATAAACATGTCTGTATTAGGGTACATTCACAAGAACGTATGGGGGACGTATATCTGGCTGCAAATTTGCTGCCGGATATACTTCTCCCATAAGCTTCTATAGCGCCTGGGCTCGGTACGGTGAGCACAACGAGTACTCACTGTTTCGAGTAAAAGAGATAGAGCGTGCTCAATCTTTGGCTGTAAAAACGGCCAAGCGGCTCTATTCTCTATGGAGAGGGGAGGGGTGAGCCGCGACCACCTCTTCTCCTCTCCAGTGCGCCAGACGTGTGCCTGCTATATATATATATATATGGAAGGGGGGCCCCATGCAGAAATCTGCTATGGGGTCCAGCCTATCCTAGTTACGCCCCTGACTGACATCATTGGTGTCTGTTCTGTGGCTGATGTAGCAGGATCTGTAAAAGAGCCCGTTGACAGCAGGTTCTTTTACAGATCCAGTAAATTTACAATATACTGCAATACTGTAGTGTTGTTGTATATTGTATAAGTGATCAGACCCCCTAGGGTTAAAGTACCTAGAAATACCCCATAAAAGAAAATAGTGCCCAAATTTCAGAAATGCCACATTTTTTGTCCCTTTGCCAACACATAAAAAAATTAAATAAAAAAGTGATTAAAAGGTCTTATTGTGGCAGATATGAAAAAGTTATTATTGCCGGAAATTGGAAAAGGAAGATTTTTTTTGTACAAAAGGTTTTAATTTTTTTTAAACCAATTAAAACCAAATAAAACCTATAAAAATGTTGTATCCCCCATAATTGCACCAACCCAAAGAATAAAGAACAGGTGTCATTTCGAGCGCACAGGTAAAGCTGGAAAAAAAAGACCTAGTCCCAAAAGTCATAGAAGTGTGCTTTTGGGAAATTCACTGCATTTGGAATATATATATTAAATATATATATTTGGAATATATATATTAAATATAAGAAGTACAATTGGTTACACAAAAAAACAAGCCCTTTTAAAGCTCTATACATAAAAAAACCCAAAGTTATTGATTTTTAAAGAAGGGGAGCAAAAAACAAACATGAAATTAAAAAAAGGCATTGGCGGGAAGGGGTTAAGAAAGAAGATAGGTGTTAAAGAGTGAATATATTACTCTGTAGAAGCTTCCGGCCATAGAATTGCGCTGTAACCTGCCAGGAACTTGCGCAGGTTATAACGAATGCATAAAATTATTTATGATGTGGCACCGAAAACTTTTTCTCCCAATCCTTGACACTTATCAAAAACAAGACAATCCAAATCAGTTATGTAAAGAGTATTGATTTATTAGCAATCCAGTTGGTACAAACAAGGACGGAAGAAGTACAGGTCAATTAACAAAACCTGAGTGGCTGCTGTGAAGAAAACAATACAGACATTAGATATCATTGTTCATTTCCCTTTTAACATGGACAACCATAACTGGGTAGAATTGTCATAATGGATGTGTTTCATTCAGTGGTGTAGTGTATGAAGACCATTAAAAGTTTTAGAACTTTTGCCATTTTTCAGGTCATCTTCTCTGTGTCATGTAAAACAGCCTATTAGGCTGATTAAAAGTGAGAGTTCATTGGAGTGTACAGTCATTGGAAGGATTTCCAGATCAAAACAGTGGCAAGGCTATGTTCCCCGATTGCCTACGTTGGCAAACTGGTATTACTCATCTTTCTCTTTCCCTTCTTTTTGTTTTTGAAACTTCTGTTGGACAACTCGGAGGGTGGTAAAGAAATTTCCCATGAAGTGAACAAAAAATGGTGCTCCACTCATAATAACCTGCAAATAACCATGAAATCAGTATCATAACACATATTAAGAGATATAGGGGCACATTTATCATAAACTGGTGCTAAGTGCACCAGAGTATGATGGTGCCCCTGCCCCCTGGAGGCCCCGGGAGTTCAAATGATAATAGCCTGTGGCAGTGAGCTGAGCATGGGAGGTAGAAAGAGAGGGGCTGAGAGAGGGGGAGGGCAATGAGTCAGGAGGAGCTAAGGAGGAATTGAGGAAAAGACAACCTGTGCCATTTGAGATGCCCCTTCCCCTGGGACTCATCACACACTGCTGGCAAAAAGCCATATAACATTAAAGAAACAATTTTTAAAAAGTGCTGGAATTATGCAGATGCATCACACAGGCAATTTTTTAATATCAACATGCCAGAGGCTAGTGGAAACATCATCATGGAAAATTGACATAACAGGTTTCCTCTAATGACTTAAAATTTCTGTACTTTCTGGGCAAAAGCTCTTTTTTTTCAAATGTGAGGTGTCATTTTATGGGGTTATAACTGGAACAAATCCAGGTAATTTTGAGAATGTTTCCTTGTGACACATTGTACTTACAATATAAGTTAAAAAATATGGGTGAAAGGTCTTGCTTTTATTTACATTTTTTTTTTTTAAAAACCCTGAAATTTGACTAAAATTATAAGCATTCTGCTTTTCAGACAGATAGTCATACCACTCAAATAACTGGATTAGTAACAGTTACTGAATGTCTTCTTTATGTTGGCATGGGTTTTTTAGTCCATTATTTCTCTAGGACAGTGATGGCAAACCTTTTAGAGACCGAGTGCCCAAACTACAACAAAGACCAACTTATTTATCGCAAAGTGCCAACACAGAAATGTAATTTGTGATTTATACTCCCTTCTCTGTCACAGTTTTCATTGATACCAGCACTCTGAGGACACCAATAAAGCAGAAAATAGTCCCAGTTACAGCTGTCACTTTAAAATAGCTCTGTGCACAGCAAGTCCTGGGCTGTCTGGGACTCAGGAAGATACCTTGAGTCATCTCTGGTGATGGCCTGAGTGCCCACAGAAAGGGCTCTGAGTGCCACCTCTGGCACGAGTGCCATAGGTTAGCCATCAATGCTCTAGGACAGTGGTGGCGAACCTATGGCACGGGTGCCAGAAGCGGCACTCCAAGCTCTGTCTGTGGGCACCCGGGCCATCGCCCCAGCACACCAGACAGGGCTCAAAGAATTTTCCTGCAGTTTCAAACGACTTAAAGATGCTGCTTTCAGTGATATTTAAACTGATACTAACTTGGCTACTTGGGACAAAGAGAGGGAGAGAGAATGTGTAGGCAGAGCCAAATTATCTTTGGAGGGCACTTGAAAGAGGTACAATGATGCAAAAGTTCCCTATTCCTTTCTATTGTGTTGGTGTCCACGTTGTTGAAGAACAGGAAGCAATAAGTACTGCATTAATTTTGGGTGGCACCTCGGGATAAATGAGGGGGGGTTTGGTGTTGCAGTTTGGGCACTCGGTCGCTAAAAGGTTCGCCATCACTGCTCTAGGATGTTATGAGGCTTAGAACAATATATGTGATTTTTTTCTGTTTTCATTAAAATCACAAACACATATTTTGAGGGACCTGATCAGCTTTCAATTGACTTTGAGAGGCCTAAATTATATAAAAAATTGCCCCATTATTGATACTTCACTCCTCAACATATGTAAAACAATTTTTAGGAAGTTTTTTTTACAGGGGTTAAAACAAAATGGAGATCCAATTAAGAAATTGTAGTTTTTGACATTTACAAGGGATAAAATTTCAAAATGCAATTCAAAGTTTGATACCCAATTTCTCCCAAGTATGCCAATACCCCATATGTGGCAGTAAACTGCTGTATGGGCACACGGCTGGGCATTGAATGGAAGGAGCACTAATCAGAGCAGATTTGCATTTTAACTTTGCACAGGATATGAAATCTTTATTTTTTTTTTAAAATAATTTGAGATGCACTTTACAGATACTTTGGGGGTGTCTTTATCTTGATAAGATTTTATTTACTTTTACTACACCCAGAAAGAGAAAATCATCATTTCTTGCTTTGGATTTTTAGCATTTCTTTTTAAGGCCTTTTCACCATAAAAATAATGTTATTTAATACATAAGATTACAGTAATACCTCATGTATAAATTTTTTTTTTGTAATATTTGTCTAGTTGTGCCGGTTAAGAACAAAACAAAAATGCATTTGTTTTGCTTTGCCATCTTTTGAGAGGCATAACTTTTCATTAGTTTTCAGTTGGCAGAGCTGGTTGAGGGTTTATTTTTCTTGAGAAGAGTAGTTCTTTTGAGTTGTATCATTTTGCACAGAACTTTTTTGATACATTTTTAGAACATTTTTTTTGTGAAGGGGCTTGTTGAAATTATTTTTTTCATCAGGTTTTTTTTTTTTTTGCCGTTCCCTAGATCATTGGGTCAAAATATGAAATCTTGATGACAGTTTCCATTTAACTACGCCAAATCAATCATTCATAATTAGACTATCGAAGCTGAAAAGATAAATCCCACATCAAACATTTACAAAATGTTTCTTCTCATTGAAAGGCTATAAACGAGCAGCAGAAGACTGTCCTCTCCAGGATAAGTAGACACATTACCTGCCACTCCTTGCACTCTGGATGCCTTGCTAATTGGAAGAGGGTGATGGCATTATAGAGCTGCCAGAACTGCAATAAAAACACAGCATACCTATTAAAACCTCTGGTTTAGAGAAACAAACACTCATTTTCTTCTGTACCCATATCAATTTAGAAACTTAGGAGAACCCAATAATTCCACTCTGACTCGGATGTCCTTACTCACTTGCCACTAAAGATGCTAATAATGGAGTGGGCAGTTATATCAGGATTTGCAATAGCATCTATCGGCTACTTGTGCAGAGGGTACTGGAGGAAGTATACTTATCCCACATGGTTTCTTTTCTGAAATTGAGGTTTTCAATTTTTGAAATCTCTTGCACCTAATATATATATTCAACACCTTGTTTTGCAATGGTAGGACATGCCTACCTTTTATAAGATTGGACAATGAAGAGAACTCTTTTGAGAATATGGTACTGATGAACATCACATGACTGGTATTTATTATACAGGGGTTCCCTGACTTAAAGGGAACCTGACACCACATTTTTCACAAATACAGGTAGTGACAGGTTCCCATAGAGCCCTAGTAACTTACTGACACCTTTCTTTTAGCTAAAAATGATTCCCCTGAGATCCCCATATATTCAACTTTATAGTTTTACCTGGTATCTTAGCACGGCTACAGAGAGTCGAGGTGGATGTGGCCTCCTCGGACTGAATCCAGCAACTCCTCTCCATCCTAGCTCTGTATGCACTTGTAATGTCATGTGACAATTATAAAATATACCAGTTCCTACTTACATACAATATACTAATAATAATAATAATAATAATTCCTTTATTTATATATCGCACACAGATTACAAAGCACTGCACAGAGCTTGCCAAATCGGTCCCTGTCCCCAATGGGGCTCACAATCTTTTCAACCTACCAGGATGTTTGGGAGTGTGTGAGGAAACAGGAGGACCCGATGGAAAGCCACGCACACACAGAGAGAACATACAAACTCTTTGCAGAAGTTGACCCTGAGCTTGAACCCAGGTCCCCAGCGGTGCAGGGCTGTAATGCTAAGCCACCATGCCATATGATATATAATGCAATCTAATTTATATATTATTTGATCTAAATTTGATCAAATTTTATAAAAGCTTTATCACATATTTGGTAGAGAGTGAAAGTTTATTTTCTTATATTTCAACTCATGTTTATTTTTACACTAGAGATCAAAATTGCACTCAATTTACTAAATACCAAGGTCATAGTGTAGTTGTATCTGAATACATACACACATTAGTAAAATAGTAAAAGTATTTTATACTTATTTTAAAAATTGTATATATTCTAATACACAGAATAAAAATGTAAATGAGATTATAGTAAAAGAACACTGATCAAAACACTTTCAGATACGTGCAAATTATTGGTGTAAATCTGACACCTGGTGCCAATTATCTGTCAAACCCTCTTTATCTGGAAGCCTAACGTTCCAAAAATGAAGTGCCGTTCCAAAGTGGGTAGTTTCCGATTTTAGGCGTTTACACAAACCGTCCTGGATTTGGCGTTACAGTCCTGTTTTTTTGCCGCTGTCCCGGATATTCCCTCCAGGTCCGGCACTGGCTGGGGTTGTCTCGGCTCTGTGTTCCGCCTAGTATATACTTTCGAAGCCAGGACTAGGGGAACTGAATGGCTTATACGGACATCGGGCAGCGAATCCTTTTGAGAGATGTGTCGGGTTAGCGCAAAGCAGGGACCATGGCATCAGGGAAATATCACCATCTGTCCATATATGGTTTCCACACCTCCCAGGGCTTCCTCAGACACAAGGGGGCACATTTACTAAGGGTCCGCGGATCGCATTTTCGTCGGGTTTCCCGACGATTTCAGTGTTGCGCTGCATTTAACAGGGGTTTTTGGTGCACGCGATCGGATTTTGGCGCATAGGCGCTGGCTTTCACGTGTCACAAATCGGGAGGCGGGCCATCGGACTATCTGCAGATTCTCACAACGCGTGGGATTTAACATTGCAAATTGTGTCGCAAGCCAGGCACTCACATACACCAGGAGGAAGAAGGTGAACACCAGCAGACCTCCGTGAGGAAGCGACACATGCAGGATGTCAGGCGCACGATGTTGGTGAATCGCACCCGACTTCATCATCGTCGGACCGCCCGGATTGGGGATCGTGACAGGACCAGGTAAGAAAATGTGCCCCAAGGTCTTTATTTAATTCAATTAAATAAATTTATACCCAGCCAGGGATTTGAATAAAAAACCTCTACAGTCATGGCCAAAAGTTTTGAGAATGGCACAAATATTATATTTTCACATGATCTGTTGCCCTCTGTTTTTTATGTGTGACTGTCAGATGTTTCTATCACATACAGAAATACAAGTGCAATCATATTATGAGTAACAAAAGCTTTTATTGACAGTTAGAATGAGTTACTGCAGCAAGTCAATATTTCCAGTGTTGACCCTTCTCCTTCAGGACCTCTGCAACTCTCCCTGGCAGCTCTCAATCAACTTCTGGACCAAATTCTGACTGATAGCAGAGTTCTTGCACAATCAATGCTTGCATTTTGTCACAATTTGTTGGTTTTTGTTTGTCCACCAGTCTCTTGATAATTGACCACAAGTTCTCCCCTGAGCCATTTAGTTATCACCTTTGCTTCATGGCAAGGTGCTCCATCATGCTGGAAAAGGCATTGTTGATCACCAAACTGCTCTTGGACGGTTGGGAGAAGTTGCTCTTGGAGGACATTCTGGTATCATTCTTTATTCATGTATGTGTTTTTAGGCAAGACTGTGAGAGAGCCGATTCCCTTGGCTGAGAAGCAACCCCACACATGAATGGTTGCAGGATGCTGTACAGTTGGCATGAGACAAGATTGGTGGTATCGCTCGCCTTGTCTTCTCCGAACAAGCTGTTTTCCAGATGTTCCAAACAATCGGAAAGGGGATTCATCAGTGAAAATGACTTCACCCCAGTCCTCAGTAGTCCACTCCCTGTACCTTTTGCAGAATATCAGTCTGTCCCTGTGTTTTTTCTTAAGAGAGGTGGCTTCTTTTCTGCCCTCCATAACACCAGGCCTTGCTCAAAGAGTCTCCGCCTCACAGTGCGTGCAGATTCACTCACACCTGCCTGCTGCCATTCCTGAGAAAGCTCTGCACCGCTGATCCCGAAGCTGAAACACTTTTAAGAGACGTTCCTGGAGCTTGCTGGTCCTTCTTGGGCGCCCTGGAGCCTTTTTGGCAACAATGGAACCTCTCTCCTTGATGATGTGATAGATTGTTGACTGAGGTGCAATCTTTCTAGCTGCAATACTCTTCCCTGTTGGGCCAGTTTTGTGCAGTGCAATCAATGATGACTGCACATGTTTCTTTAGAGATAACCATGGTTAACAGAAGATGCTAAGCACCAGTCTCCTTTTAAAGTGTCCAGTGGTGTGATTCTTACTTAATCATGACAGATTGATCTCCAGCCTTGTCCTCATCAATACCCACACCTGTGTTAATGGAGCAATCACTGAAACGATGTTAGCTGCTCCTTTTAAGGCAGGCCTGCAATGAAGTTGAAATGTGTTTTGGGGAAAAAGTTCATTTTCTAGGCAAATATACTGACTTTGCAATTAATTGCTGTTAAGCTGATCACTCTTTATAACATTCTGGAGTATATGCAAATTGCCATTATAAAACCTGATATAGTAGGCTTTGTAAAAATTAACATTTGTACCATTCGACCATTGTACCAAATACGACCTCTGATAAAATCGCTGCTGTCCTTGAGACTGCAAGTCATGTCAATCCACGTTTTAAAAGAAATGCAGACCTTTAGCTAAACCGACCAGTCCAAAACAGTGACATTACAACGTGGAATGAATAGGTGATTTTATTTACAAGGGTCATGTTGCCCCAGGTTCTAAATTGATAGACTTGATACGCAGTACGACTCAAAGCCACAAACATAATTCCTACTGGTTGGGACAAAATATTAAATATTACCCTCTAGTTGTATTCAACTGTTGTATTGAAATTCAACTATGGGAGAGAATCTGGAAGAATTAAAAATGTCAAACAGCGATCCATCCAGATCATTCACAATTACACGCAGTGGGCAGTCTAGTCCAACTGCAGCAACAAGAAGAACACAGGGGAGTTTACCCTTATTACAAACTACACGGCTAACACTGTAAATATATTGGTCTCTGTAAATACTGATGATGTTAATGAATGGTGTATTGTATAATGATGTATATATTTTGTTCAATAAAGTTCTTGAATTTTGAAGCGTCTACCCATGTTCTTTTTCTTGGTGAATGTGTTTGGACATGTTGTGTGTGGAAATGTCTGGACATGTTGGGATGTGACTAGTACACATCAGCATTTCAATCAGGATTACATTTATACATGAATGACTACATCAACACACTAAATGCCCTAGAAGAAGTTTATTTGTGTGTGTGTGTGTGTGATTACGTCATGTGTACATGTTGGAACGTGACTAGTACTATGAGGATGGGTCTGCTACAGATCCCATCACAGCAGACAGGATTAAATTCATATTAAAATGTAATGTCAGATACAACATTTGAGTTAAATGATAACATCAACGGTAACATTAAAAATACAGATGATGTTGAGCGTGATACAATGTAGTTAGTTAGTATCAAGAACCATAATCAAGTGTAATTCTGTTGGTATACATACTAATTTCAGTGTTCACCCTACAAAATGTGATATTTAATTTTCATATCACTACGGCCAGTCTCCAGGTAACGTTCAAGATAGGTTCTGTAGGTTTGTTCTTAAGTTGAATTTGTATGCAAGTAGGAAATGTATATTTTACAATTGTAACCCCAGCCAAATTTTTTTCGGTCTCTGTGACAATTTTAAAAATTTTGGGTTGTCATAAGAACCAGAATTAACAATAAGCTTTATTGCAGACACATTTGATAAGTGTTAAAGCTGTTTATTGTAGCCTAAGGCTAAAGTACAGTAGATTACTAACATCCTGAGGTCCGTTTGTAACTAGGGGTCGTATGTAAGTCGGGTGTTCTTAAGTAGGAGACCACCTGTATTTCTATAGAGGTAGGTCACAAATATAAAGCTACTCTAAGAGGGCAGTAGTAATATGGCAATAATAGTGTGTAGTATGACAACTAGTCACAGCACATACAGTATATCTTTTGTATCTGTGTCAACAATCATTAAGACTCTCAGTGGGTTCACAACTAGCAACAGTATGCACTCAGATTGTGTCTGTATCAGTGGTTAAACAAATGCTCCATGGTCCAACAACTAGTAACGGCTGCCACACCGTTTACGATTACAATCAATATGATCGTTACCTATTTTTGCTATTAAATATTTATATGCCCTAGCGAGCTATAGGATCCTTTAGCTTTTGTGTGATAAAAATGATAGCATCAACACATACACACTAAATGACCTAGGTTATTACTGGGGAGATGGAGGGGTAAAGGAATGCCATTATGCCAGAGCTAAAGCGTTGTGGTACCTGTCACTTTGCCGGAAGGGGGACAGTTTACAGAAATATTTGTATGCTTCACTACTCATCTGCATGAGCTTTTAGTCTAACTTTCCACAACTGACATTTTTCTTACACCGACTGGACATGTGTATTTCGGTTTTGTGTAAACCATTCAAATTTGATTTTGGAAATTTGTGCATATTCCCCTTATCCAAAAATACTACAATAAATCACAACGTATTTCACCACTATGCAGATACTTACTTGGCCAAAGAAAAGGAATGGTAAAAGAAAGGTCAATCCCCTCCACATCCATGACTGAAATCCCTCTGAAACATGTAAATCGTAGAAACTGATTTTTATAACAAGAAATTTAAAACAGCACTACCAGAAAAAACATTTATACCTCCCTTTTTTCCTGTACGTGATTAAAGAGAACCTATCAGCAGAAACTGACCTATTAAAATACTATACTAAAACCGGTATGTTGTGAAGCAGGCTTTTTTAAACTTGAAAATTGAATGCTGACAATGTAACCGTCATTCTCAACAAAAAAAAAAAACTAAAATACATAATTCTGCTCCAGGTGTCCCTGCAACCAGGGCTTCCAGCTCTAAAAAAACTACAATCAGCAAGATGGAGGGGCGGGGCCTGCCTCCTGTCACCTCATCACAAGCGCCTGCTGGTGACCAATGACACCAGAGCTATCTATCTATGCATATCCTATCCATTTATCTCCCATTTATCTCGTATCTATCTATCTATGTACGGTATCTATCTATCTCATATCATAGATATATCTATCTATCTATGTATCTATCTATGTATCTATCTATGTATCTATATCTCTCCTATCTATCTATCTATCTATCTATATCTCTCCTATCTATCTCATATCTATCTATCTATTCAGGTACCTACCTATCTATGTAAAACTTCAGCACAGCACATGAGGGCACAGCACATGAAAGGAAAGCTTGGAGAGCGTTTCTTGCCACTTCCTTGTGTGAGGTGATGAAGGAGGGGGGGCTGCAGCTTGTGTCTGTGTGGATTATGTGTGTATATACAGGTGTAGGGGAAGCTGAGGAGAGATAAGTTCAGGTGCTTGGTTATTACATTAGTGAGGGCTTCTCCCTGCACATGACTGAGTGCTGGAGCAGGGAGACATGAGGTAATCAGCTGATTGCAGGGAGAGGAGGGCATGTCTCCTGTTCCGTAGTCTGGCTTCTTTAAGAAGACGGAATGTCCATAGTGACGGCTATCTGAGCAGTCACTGACATCTAGGGGAAGTCTACAGAATACAAGAGGAAGGAGCAGGATTCGGGTAACTAATCCAAGTGCTTAAAATTACCTGCCCTACAACATATCAAAAGTTTTTTGAAATGATGGCTACACTTTAAAGTCATGGAGGCAGATGGAGATGTATCATCACCTATGGTTTCTCTTACTATTTTTAAAGACTATGTCTCAACGGAGACAAAACTTATACTCTACTTCTTTAATTATGCGCCAGATCAATCACCTAAGGCAGTGGTGGCAAACCTGTGGCACAGGTGCCAGAGGTGACACTCCGAGCCCTCTCTGTGGGCATCCAGGCCATTACCATAGCACAGAGCTCGCAAGACAGGACCTTCACCCTTCAGTCCCAGGCAGCCTAGGATATACAGTGCTCAGTGCTATGTTAAAGCAACTTATTCATGGCTGCCTGTAACTGCAGGAGGTGTGAATCATAGCCGGAATAGCATTGGAGCTCCTGCTATGGGCCCCACGATGGTACCTGTTCAGGGGACCCTGGAGGGAATATACAATGGTAATCCAAATTTCTGCTCCTTCTTTCTACTGTATTGAAGTCCTCTGGATACTGATACAAGTGAAAGCTGTGACAGACCAGGGAATATTAAGTTACTGCTTAATTACTGAAAAATAAGTGTGTTTTGCTTATAGTTTGGGCAGCCGGTCTCTAAAGGGCTTGCAATTACTGACCTAAGGGATTGCAAAGGTTCTGTTGAGTGTTTCAAGAATAGATTCCTGATGATAATACTGTGCTAGACAATGCAGCTTATTTACTGAGGGTCCCACGGCCGCATTTCCGACAGGTTTTTCCAACGGAATTGTGTTGCACGCATTGGCACCAGCTTTCATGTGACAGTAATCAGGGGGTGTACCGTCAAACGATCTGACGGATTGGGACTGGGCGTGGGATTTAACTAACTTATATGCACAGGGAAGAAGAAGGTGAACACTGGCGGACTTGACCAGAGAAACAACACATGCAGGAAATCGGGCGCGCGATCTTAGTGAATCACGCCAGAGTACATGATCGTCAGACACTCCGTATTGCGGGAACTCCGTTGGCCCCATTATTGGTAAATATGCTAATATTAACATGATGCAGGACGCTACGTGGATAAATATCCAGTTTTTCCTACATACCTACAGTCAAGTCCATGTTATGCCTCTCCCCAAGAGCACGTAGTCGATACAAACAACCACTCTGGTAATAGTACTGCAGGAACTGAACAAAACCTATTAAGAAAATTAATATTTTACAAAAGCCCAGACAGGAGGATAATATGAGAAATAAATACATTGCATACTTTACGTACTTTGGTACATGGAGAAAGAAAGGAATTGGTTTCGGAACATCTGGTACATTAATCCATCTGGCCTAAAACAGCAAACACAATTACTATGCTGCTTACATTGTTAAATCTTTATGTAAACAGATGGCCATTTTTATTTATTGATGTTCAATTTTAGGCCTTAAAGAGGTATTCTAGCACTTTAATATTAATATTCAGAACATATTCTTAAGATAGAGTATGATAGTGTAGACTTGTGCCATAGAGAGCAGAAGAAGTTGGAAGAAATCAGGAAAATCCTTTTTGAGGCTAACTATTTGTTAGTGAGGTTTAGAGAATACTAGATCTCTTTGTCAGACATGATGTTGTCCGTAAAATAGAAAATGTACAGAATTTTATTCACTCTGGACAGTGATCATCAAAAGAACTTAAAAAAAAACACAGAAGTCAATGTACATTTCCTGCTGTTACATAGCATACAAAGCCCGCCTGTCCATGCTGCCGCCACCAGTCCACCTATGCTGCCGCTGGAACGCCCGCCCCTGCTTCTGTCCGCCGGGCCGCCTGTGCTGCCGCCCATGCCGGCACACCCCCCTGCATGCCGGCTGGCATGGTGATATGCTGTATGCATTTTATACTACATGGCAACACGCTGTATGCATTTTATACTACATGGCAACACGCTGTATGTATTTTATACTACATGGCGACACGCTGTATGCATTTTATACTACGACGGCCGACACGCTGTATGCATTTATACTACCACGAGACAGGGGGTGGGGCCCGTATGAGTTTATACGTACACGGCGACACGCTGTATGCATTTTATACTACACGGCGACACGCTGTATGCATTTTATACTACACGGCGACACGCTGTATGCATTTTATACTACATGGCAGCATGCTGTATGTATTTTATACAACATGGGGGGGACGCTGTATGTATTTTTTACTACATGGGGGAACGCTGTATTTTTTACTACATGGGGGGACGCTGTATTTTTTACTACATGGGGGGGACGCTGTATTTTTTACTACATGGGGGGGACGCTGTTTGCATTTTATACTATATGGTGGGACGCTGTATGCATTTTATACTACATGGTGGGACTGTATGCATTTTATGCTACAATGGGGCACGCTGTATGTATTTTATACTACATGGGAGGACGCTGTACGCATTTTATACTACTTGGTGGTACACTGTATGCTTTTTATACGACATGAGGGGACACTGTATGTATTTTATACTACATGGTGGCACGCTCTATGCATTTTATACTACATGGCGGTGCGCTATATGCATTTTATACTATATAGCGGCACATTGTATACATTTTATGCTACATGGCGGCATGCTGTATGCATTTTACATTGCTTTATTTTCACACTAAACCAATATGATGGATCTGGTCCTGACAATCCCTGATATATTACATATATGGGTGGGGGGGTCTCTCTATGGCTCGCCTCAGGCAGCAGACAGGCTTGGTACACCCCTGATAATACCATATAGCAGACAATACTACTTAACACTCCTGGGGCCATGCTGCCAAGTGTCGTTAAAGGACATCTATCACCAGATGACTGGTGATGGAGTGTCCTAATTCGACTGCTCGTTCGGTCTTGGGGGTTGAGGAAGGACTGTTTTAAAGATGTTTTCTTGCCTCTTTATTTACGAAATATGAATATGCACAGCCCCGCTCTCTCCACGCCCCAGCTGGGAGTAGTGGGATGCAGTGGGGGTCGTGCATAAATTTAAAGCCAGGTAAGTCAAGAGGTGCCATCAGCCTAAGTGCCTCCATCACTTTTACAAAGTTGATATTTTGCAAATAAGGATGCAAGAAAAGGTCTTAAAAACGGTCCCCCTATTCCCTAGACCGAACGAGCAGTCTATTTAGGACGCTCTATCACCAGTAATCTGATGATAGATGTACTTTAACCCGACGCATACAACCAGTGGCAGGAGTTGTGACACAAAGTGGAACAGCGGAAGAGGGCCCATGAGCAGTGAGGACCTTTTAGCTGCACTCAATTATGTTACATCAGTTATGGAAGTACTTACTGGAGTGTCAGCAGGGTGCAACTCATGGCTTAACAAACCGAATGAGCCCGTGGGTTGTGCATCCCTCTTCTCGGATTTTAGTTAAGATGAATGTATGCTGCACTTGTACATGTACATGTTTAGTAGCAGGGGCGGTGGGTTCAGGGGCCGATCAGGCTGAGGCACCAGAGGTTCCACACAAATCAAAATACTGAATGATGTGCTGTGCTGCATAATATGTGATATCGCACATATTATGCAGCACATTCTTGATTCTTTTAATATTGTTTCGGAAGCCAGAGCCTGGCCGGGCCCCTTACGAACTTGACTTGTTATTGCGCAGTCGGACTCTGCTCCACTGAGTGCAGGAATGCGAGTGAAGGGGAGTGCAGAGGACGACAGCACAGCGTGACCAGAATGCTTTCTCTAATGTCCTGCTGCCTGCCTCCTCCGTGAGCCTAGCTGCTACTCTTCTGCATTCTTATTTATGTGGCTTTTTTACCTCATTGCAGCTTAAGAAGAGCTGCAATGAGAAGAATGCTGGACCGGGTGTCAGTGTATGTAAGTAGGCAGGGTGTAGAAATGTGTGTATTGGAGTAGGAGTCTATAAGTGTGTGAGCAGTGTATACACGTGTGTGTATATAGTAGTGTATAAGTGTGTATGATTTCATATATGTGTGTATGAATAAGAGTATATATAAACGTACTGTACATATGTAAGTGTATATGAGTGTATGAATATATGTGTATGAAATGTGCATATAAATTAAATGGAAACTACCCAGAAATATAAATATAACATACACATATCTCACATGTTTCTTTAAAACCTTAAAATACTTTTTGGAGTCTAGTTTAAACGATTTTTGCAGCTACATAGCACTGGCAACTTTTCTGTAGTATAGGTAATTTAAGGTTTTGCAGCAACATGCAGTTATATTGGGGGAGGAAGGGACTAAGAGCTCAGCAGGTACGGCTTTAATAAATTTAGTTACAGTGGCGAATGTCATGGTTAAGATGAAGGGGGCCCATTAAGAATTCTGCTATGGGGCCCAGCCTTTGATAGTTATGCCTCTGTTCAGTAGTGAAGCTTTTGTGCTACAGATCAGAGGAATAAGGCACTAATGTGCAACCTATTGTACTCCTTATAGAAAAGAGAAGCAATAAATAAATAAAAATTCATAAATGACGTATGTATAATATACAACAAAGCCTTATGATAACATATCAGGTGAATACAACGTACTTCGTATTATATATGGAAATCATTTTTTTTTTCAAAACCAATAATATAGATACATATACTATTATTACAATATAATAACTATTAATGTGTTACTATAATTCAATTAATATGGTAAAGGTCACATTGTACACAATATCTTTTTTCACATTGATTACTGTATATCTCCCTCTATGTCCGGGCATGACTGCCTTTTGTCTGTATACCACTGCTGTAACTCTGCATCAATTTAATGTTTTTTTTTAACTATGTAACTATGTTGTAATTTGTGTTAATAAAATTTGTATTATATCTTATTTCATTTGGACGTCTAAGTCTTGCCTTGCTTCTCCTTTCTATAAGGAGTACAATAGGTTGCATATTTAGTGTTTGTTTGGGACAGTGGACTAAGTGCGACAACCCACACAGGGTTACATGGTATTTTTGGAGCAGGCTATGTCCTCCCATATTTCCTTGGTTTCTTGGGTGCTATGTTTTTGCAAAAATTGAATAAGGCACTCGGAAAGAATCCATTATTAGACTTCCCGGACTGTGGAGTCAGAGTCGGTGACCATTTTGTTGGAGCTGGAGTCAGTAGTTTGACTTACCAACTCCACAGCCCTGCGTATAAAGCCTCATTCTACTCTTTCCATATCACAGCTGTGGAAAAAGAGAATGATGTTTCAGTATCGTTCTCTGCATAATCTAGAAAAGTGGCGTACAACAGCTCTAGGGATAACTTGGTATTGTTTAAGGCGTACACCAGGCAGGGCAATCGGTTGCTGAATCTGGGTTATTCATGGTGTACAAGTGCGCCCCTGTACATACTATTTGGTTTTATTTTTCAATTTGCTGTTTCTATGGTGTGAAAAAATATATATTAATCTCCCCCAGAGTGTCTTGTCCCGAGTCATCTAAAAAAAGAAAAAAAACAGCACAGACCTGTAGCAAGTAACCCCAGGAACTAAGCTATAGAAGCCTTTTTACATGTAATGTAAATTACAAACCTGCTGCATATTTTGTACATCAAAAATCTGCAACAGATTTACAGTGCAATGCAAAATCTGTTGTGATACCTGGATGATTATCTATGTGTTTTTATATTCCCGTATATACTCGAGTATAAGCCGACCCGAGTATAAGCCGAGGCCCCTAATTTTACCACAAAATACTGGGAAAACCTATTGACTCGAGTATAAGCCGAGGGTGGGAAATGCATTGGTCACAGCCTCCCCAGTGTATATAGCCTGCCAGACCCTGCCCCAGTGTATATAGCCTGCCAGACCCTGCCCCAGTGTATATAGCCTGCCGCCGCTGCCGGACAGATCGCACAGAAGATATACAGGGGTCACGGGAAAGTTGAGTTTAGATATATTTATTTTTTTGACTCGAGTATAAGCCGAGTTTGGGTTTTTCAGCACATTTTTTATGCTGAAAAACTAGGCTTATACTCGAGTATATAAGGTAATTGCCTTTTTTTTTAAATTATAGGCCATCCATCAATGAGATAAGACCCCAGTACCTGTCAATCAGTTAAATGATGTGCCTAGTCCCCTTAAAGGGAACCTGTCACCAGAGGGGTATTTTTCACTGGTGGCAGGTTCCTATAGACACTATATAGTAGATAGCAATAACATTTTTATCAAATGTGTGGCTTACTTTGTTAGAAAAATATACAGTATCAAACTTAACCTGGCTCCCTGCCACCACCCGCAGTGAAGTCCCGGGGGTTGCACCTTTCAAATTCTACTGTCCGCCTGCTCATTGCATAACTGACTCACTCTGCTCCCCCTTTTACATGATGCACCCAAACCCCCTTCCCCATCCTTCCTGTCATGACCCAACCCTAATGATGTCGGCTCACCGCACAAAATAACTTCATGCTTGCGTGGTGAGCCTTGTATTGCGGACATGGGCAGTGAGCAGTAACACGACTTGCCACACCTCACTATGAATGTGTCATTTTCCTGTACATGGTTGCTAGGCAGTGAGGCGCCAGAGCTACTCAATCTACGTAATGAGTAGCGTACCGCCTCACTACCAGGCAACTGTGCGTAGGGAAACTACGCATCCGTAGTAAGGTGTGGCGAGCCTCGTCACTAATCACTGCCCATGTAGGCAATACAAGGCTCACTGCACAAGCATGAAGTTATAGGTGAGCCGACATCATTACGAGGTGGGTCAAGACAGGGAGGATATGGGAGCCACAAAAGGAAGAAAACAGAGGGGCACAGCGCTAACAAAACATCCCACAGCAGATTTTTTGGAGCGTTAACTTGAAATCAATCAGTCCAGGCAATGAGGATCTTGAAACAAACTGTGTACGGGGGTGCTCTAGGTCACAGCCCACAGCCCTAGGAAAGAGCCTCACCGCAGTTGAAGTAAAATCAGTCTTTTATTCCATATTGCTTTAAAAACTATGCTACAGGAGAGAGGACTAAACAGCCCACAAGAGGATATGGGAGGGTGTTTGGGTGCAAAACGGGGCTTAGAGTGAGTCAATTATGCAGCAAGTAGGCGGACAGTAGAATTTGAAATGTACAACCCCCGGGACTTTACTGTGGGTGGTGGCAGGGAGCCAGGTCAAGTTTGATACTGCATATTTCGCTAGCAAAGTAAACCACACATTCAATAAAAATGTTATTGCTATCTACTGTATAGTGTCTATAGGAACCTGTCATCCCCTGGTAATAGGTTCCCTTTAAAACTTTGCTGTATAGGTTGTAGGGGCTGTTCCTATTAGAGCAACTTAACCAAATGAAAGATACTGGGCATCAGTATGTTATATTGCATGACACATCTGCTATCAAATGTATATGCTATGTGTGACAGTAGGGTCCAAATTGATCCAATATTAATGACCCATGAGTTACTTGCCTGATTGACATCTTGTAAGCAAGTGACCATTAAAGGGGTATTCCCATTTCAGCAAATTAATGTTATTGTTTGTATAATGAAAAGTTATACTTTCTGTATGATTCCTTGCGGTTTTCTTGCTGCCAGGCTACATTCACATGAACTAGGGATGTTGGCATTAAACCCTTCACAATCTTAGATTACAATGAACATCTATATTAAAGGAAACCTGTCACGCTCTTTTACCACACTAAATTAAGGGCACCCTCACATGCGGTATGAATGATCCTTTCTTGTCTGTAATAGTTTGTCCATTTACATATGAAAATTACTTCCAAAGTGAAGAAAGATAAGATAGATACTGAAGAAAGTTGTCAGTAACATAGTACAATATGGAAAACATTCATCATTTTGTGAACTCACCAGGTCAGCATAACACCCGACAGAAAGGTGGACACATAATGGTTCAGGACCCACCAACCTTTAATTCTGTAACAGACAAAATTAGAGTAGACTCATGTCAATGGGTCATGAATAAAAGCACTGTCACTTGGTAGTTCTCCAAGCCTCATCTTTTAGAAACTTCTATATAAATGGACACTGTCCGATTATGGAAAAGTTGCTGAAGACTCATGCACCGAAATGCTCTTGGGTATATCATGCCAAAGGAGCAAAATGTACATGAATATAATGCTTTATTTTCTGACTTTAGTAACATATCACATAGGGGAACCAGTGATATGTGATATACTATGTGGTTATCTATGATGTACGTTATTATGTACTGTGTTTTACTTTAAATTCTGTGTAACTTCCACATGTAATAAATATTTATTTAACTGAAATTTAAAGGACCTCTACCATCAGTTGGACTGATGCCCTGCATGTAGATCCCCCTGCATGAAATTCTCATTTCTTTATGCACTAATCAGAACACTTTTTAGTGCATATAGAAACAGCGTTTTTGCTAGTGAAATGACTTTTAAAAAATATGTTAATGAATCTGAGGCATCTCCGGATTTTTATGTATGCACCCGGCAGGGGAGCTAGTAGAGAGAACACGCCCCACTCTCCACGCCCCGGCACTCTGACATCACCGGTCGGCATTAATACATTAAAATCCAGCCATACTGAGAAGCGCGAATGCTTCGTCAGTCGTTTTAGCAACAAATATGCGGTTTCTTTATGCACCCAAAAACGTCATGCTGGACATCTACCATCAGTAGAATCATCATGATTAGTACGGATGTGTGCTTGACATTATGAGGGAAAAGATGGAAGCAAGATCCTACAAGTTTGTATGATGCCATATATTGGGAAGTGGGAAAAAAAATTCCAAATGTGGTGAAATTGGTGAAAAAGTGCACCGTTTTCTTGTGGGCTTGGATTTTACGGCTTTCATTGTGCACCTAAAATGACATGTTTACTTTATTCTTTGGGTCGATATGATCACAGGGATACCAAATTTGTATAGGTTTTATAATGTTTTCATACATTTACAAGAATTAAAGAGGACTTTTCACAACAAATTAGTTCCCCCATCCAAACATACCTACTAAATCTACTCCCCAGCCCCTTTCGAAAGCCGTTATTACATTTTGATTTTTTTTATAAAATTTTTACATTTTTTACTAATTTTCAGATCCCCTAGGGTACTTTAAACCCTAGGTTGCCTGATTGACCCTACCATACAACAGAATGGCAGTATTTGGAGATTTTCCTCCTCATTCATTACAATGTGTGACTCGCACATTGTAATGAATGGGTTAAAAGGAGACAGCCTCGGGTCCCCAAGGATGTCATGGCGACCGCCATCTTTCTCAAGCCACCGCGCGATTGACAGGTTAAATATACAGCAAAGACTTACTGGCTATGGAAAGGGCTCAGCCGGTGAGCCCTCTCCATTCACCCACAGCCGACATGCGATGTAGTACTACGTCACGTGTTGGTAAGGAGTTAACGAGAGCCTTCTTGTGTTCTAACGATTCCATTAGCTCAGATAGACATTACCTAAATTAATTGCTTAATTAGAGAGTATAATATTGTATTTAAGCATATTCTATGCAAGGCATCTTGACAGCCTGATATATATTGAGTGGTGGAAGCTAAAATCACTTAGATTTTGAGGGCAAACAGCCGTCAGAGGACAGTCCAGTGTCACCCAGCAGGCTCCCTTCCTGAACCCAAGTCTGTGATCCTGACACATTGGGGAAGATTTACTTACCCGTCCCTGTGCGATCCACGGGTGCGTTCCCTGACTCCAAAGCACAGTTGCGGCGATTCACTACGAGCGTGCGCCCGATATCCTGCATGTGTCGCTTCTCCGATCAGGTCCGCCGGAGTTCACCTTCTTCTTCCCGGTGCATGTAAGTGCTTGATCTTGCGACACAAATTCAAAGTTAAATCCCGCGGTTTGTCCGAATCCGTCGGATTGACCAACAGCCCGTCCCTCAATTTCTGTAGCATGAAAGCCGGAACTGCTGCGCCAAAATCCGATCGCGTGCGAAACAATCTCCGGTGCGATCCCCGAAAAGTCGGAAAACCCAACGAAAATGTGGCTGAGGGACCCTTAGTAAATAAGCTCCAATCTCTTTCATTTTACATGAAAAGTTACTTACTACTACTAGTACTACATGTGCAGATTATAAAAATTATGCAATCCAATATAATCTGACCTGGAGCCGTTGTTTATTAAAATGCTTTCTCGGATAGTTAGAGTGCAGTAGTACCAAACCAGCAAGAAGTTAAACATGGCATCCATCACCCTGAAAGATAAATTCAACGCATAAATGTTAATCTGATAAACATATGTTACGAAATATCTACAGTTTTACACTACGCAGTACACTTTATAAGACGTAAAAGCGTTTGCACAATAAGGTGGGTTGAATCTGAGAGGTGACATCTGCAATCAATGGACACTTAAGGCATATCCTTGGGCCATTCAAGCGGTTCTCCGGGTGTTAAGATAATTCCTCATATGGTTTAAAGTCTAAAAACAAGCAATAAAGCAATTGGCTCTAATTATGGCAAATTGTCCTGAAGATATTATAAAAATTGTTTTACCAGGCCAGGTCTCCTCCGTGTACCCAAATACCAGGTAACGACTATGGCGCAGTGGGGCCGCTTTTGTGTTTCAATTGTGAACGCGCCCACACACATCGAACTTAGAGCACAGGAGCTGCGCATACATGTGTATGCGCACAGCCACTGTTGGCTCAGGAAATGGTGAGGCATAGCTGGAATTCTCTGCATTGTGCACGCTCAGGATCGTGTGGCACACCGCCAATTACTGAGCAGCGTGTATCGTGAGTGCACTGCGCTCATGGGTAATGTGCAATGCATCATGGGACTTGAAGTTCCCGAGGAGGCGCGGCAACGCCATCTTGAGAGGAAAAGGACACCTGGATTTTATAAAGGTACTATTTGTAAAATATTTTGTTCTTTTTCGCTGTTTAAACACACACACGAGATATTAAACTATGGGGGTCGTCATGACCACAGGGTCTGGAGAACCCCTGTAATGTTTGGGATGAGAATACCATTTTAAGTTAAGTCTCCACAAATATGCATAGAATACCGGGTACACCGGCTGTTGACTACAGTATTCTTACCTGGAGTTCAGAAGAAACCGACAGACAAAAGACAGCACAATCAGGATCATTGTAAGGTATAACTTGAATTTCTCATATTCATCTTTATAGGCAAACCTTACAAATAAAGATTGTAAAACAAATTTTAAATGTTAAAGTAACATAATGATGAACGTTTAATAGCCCCTTAAAAGAAAACCGTCAGGCACATCTAGCCTCCCAAAATGAAGGTCCTATCTCAGTTACTGTAGTGAGTTGCTCTGCATGATGATATTGAAATGAGTCAGAGGCGCATGTGAAATATAAAATGAACCCCTGCATTTTTCCCACTCTGCATTGTAATTCAATGAATTGAGTCAGCAGGGTGTTCACGAGCTGATCTGAGTCAGGCTGCAACATCCCATTCTTCCTCTGTCCTCTGGTAAACACTCCCAGCAGGCCTCCCAAACATATCATTCACACCCTTTCTGTACTGCAGCTTAGCAGGGTGTGTGTGTACAGGAGGCATGCAGTCATAAGCAGTGAGCAGCGAGCTGGCTTGCTGCTCACTGTGCATGCGTCCTGTTCCTAAGCTGTATGACTAGGCAGAGTGGAGGGATGCAAACTTCCTACGCAGTTTTACGTACCTCCTCTCTGTCTAGTTACACAGCACAGCACAGGTGTTTTTTGCAAGGTGCCGATGCGACAATTTAAGCAGTAAACTTATTACTCCCTGCTCTGTCACATGTTTAAAATGTATAGGCATCTGAGGACACCAATACAGTAGAAAGAAGTAGAAGAAGTTTGGATCATCATTGAAGCTTCCTTCTAGGGTCCTCGGCTGCGTGGAAGTACAAGAGGCCTCGAGTCCTGTCTGGCGAACTCTGCGCTGGGGTGAGGGTGTCCATAGAGAGGGCTCTGAGTGTCACCCCTGGCACCCGTGCCATAGGTTCGCCACCACTGGCCTATAAAGAAGCATTGACACATGTGGGCTAGAGGATGGATATTTCATTGTTATCACAAATAGTTATCTTATTTTGGTAGGGATGGTACAGTAACCCCTAAGTATAATGCCTACACTATAGGCAATAGACATAGGCCACTTCCTCCCCATTACCGTATAATGACACATACAAAGCTTACATATCTTGGGAAATTTATTAAAGGGCACCTACCACCACGAATCTACCTATAAAGGTAAGGCAAGAAGGAAGGTGCCGGATTACAAGGGCTGAGCCATATTAACCCCTTCACGCTCCGTGGCGGATATATCCGCCACGGAGCGCAGTGACTTAGCGCTCAGTGGCGGATATATCCGCCACGGCGCTTATGCCGGCTCGGCTCTGGATCAGAGCCGAACCGGCATCGGGAGACACGGGGTGCCTGGTTTAGGGGGAGGGATGGGTAGAGGAAGGATGTGGGAAGGTTTGTGTTGAATATCGAGAAGCTGAGGAAATAAAATTATAATGCGGACATCACATTTTGAAATTCAACTGCCCTAAGCACTTTCAGGAAGATGCCGGCATGGAGCCAGGTAAAGTAGGCTTATTAAACGAACAACTATGGTATTATAAAAGCAAATCTGTAATGCACTTTACAGCCTCGGGCTCACAAGTATTTTTCTTGGTTTTCACAAGCCTAAGGTAACGGACAATACAGTGAGAACAGTCTACCATCAGTAAATAAATATTGTCTTTACTTCATTCTAAAGGTTGTCAATGTAAAATGTGTAATTTATTTTTTGTCATATTTTTATTGATTAAATTTAACTGTATTAATAATACCGTAGTCCTTATAAAAAAAAAAAAAACCTGCTATTCCTGGTCCTATATAATGTTAGATTTTTGAAAAATACTAAAAGACCAGATTTTGGATTATTAGAACTTTTAGCTATTGAGATTAGAAGGTGATTCTTCACTTCAACCACCAGTTGTCCATCTTATAAATGTTCTTGACCATTTCCATCCCTGTCCTTATTTTTATTGGTGTTTTTGGTATCATATATTTATATAATGTTAGACTATTAAAAATACCTGAATAAAACCAGGGTTGGACTAACTTTGGTGTTAATCCACCAAATAAAAATGGAAGACAATTTTTACATCTTGGTTTTTTCGAGAATGACCTTCTCGATAGCCCACCAAGGCATCATCTGTTCTCTGATGAAGCTGTTCTTGACCTTCCCTACTATTATGCTTTTTTTTGTTCTATTGATTGGACCCATAAAAAACACTACTTAGATATATTCTACGCTGGTGGGATCTCCAGCCCAACCGGTGTCTGTTTATTTTAGGAGATGAAGGAACTCTAAGAACTTCTCAGTGTCTTCTGTAACTTCCTTACTTATTCCACGCTGTTATTGTCTTGTTTATTCCTGCTCTAGAGACTCACTGTACAAGGTTGTTGTATAACAATATTTGCAGGAAGCCGCCGTATAAGACAGGCTGATCAATGTAGTTTGAAGTCATTGAAGCATATCTAATAAGCTTCCCAACGCAGAGAAAGCCTCTGACTTAGAAATGTCACGTCTCAGCGGAGCCTTGACTCTCGGAGTTTACTTTAAACATTATAAGAATAGTTAAAACTTTCTTGGTGATCTGTCTCACTTGAGGATCGTTACCCACAGCATTTCGATTTCACACCACTGTGACGGCAATTGAAAAAAGAAATGAATATTACTTCATCTAAATCTCTGAGAGCCTCGCCGCTCGCGAGGACCAACAAAGAGATCGCTTTTTTCTCCGAGAGCTTAATTGCCAGTGTTCTCAGCGCGGCCGTGCTAGGTGTCTCGCTAAAATACCAGGCTCAGGACAAATATAGACACGGAGTACAGTGATGTAAACCTGGATTATGCTATTTTAGAGACGCAGACTATGTAATTTGCATGACACAATCTCAAGATAATGGTCCAGAAAAAAATAGAATCGGTTTGCAGCCGGTGAATTTTGGATTTAAGATGATTTCTTTTGGAAATTGCTTATTAGCAGGGGGTGGACTATTCATGCATTATATAAAAGGGGTTGGCCACTTTTCAATAAAACCATTCGAAATGTATCTTTATGTTTATGCTGTGTATATGTACTGTATGTACTCGAGTATAAGCCGGCCCAAGTATAAGCCAAGGCCCCTAATTTTAACACAAAAACCTGGTAAAACCGATATTTTTCTTACTCGAGTATAAGCCGAGTTTGGGTTTTCAGCACATTTTGTTGTGCTGAAAAACTAGGCTTATACTCGATTATATATGTACAGCTTCCTGTTTCTCACTCATAAGTCCGTTCTAATAGCGTCTCCCACTGTGTCTCTCCCTCACAGTCTGATTCTGAAAGCCTGTCCAACTCTCCCGTGGATTCAGAGAACCGGCGCGGTCCGTTCCATCTGTATGTTTATTTAAGACATGTATAGAAAAACAATAAAATGACAAGACGCGTTTCAGATCCATGTACATGTTGTTATTATTATTATTATTATTTTATCATTTTATTGTTTTTATGTCCAGATCCGAAACGCGTCTTGTCATTTTATTGTTTTTATGTTCATGTCTTGAATAAACATACAGATGGAATGTAGCGTTTCGGGTCTCTTTGTGGAGAGTTGAAGAGGCTTTCAGAACCAGAAACTGCATCCTCCTTGTCCTTTGGCCGGTGTTCACACCGAGATAACCTCCCAGAGGCAGAGCATTGGTCAGATCCCCTTAACTCATACATTAGTTGTGCCATTAGCACAACCTCATAAGGTGAGTGTAAATTCATACACTTACTTTATACAAGTCATCGCCTTCAGATAACCCGCTCATTGAGCACCCCTGGCTCTTGCCCCTTGTTTTTTCTGTCTCCCTCACAGTCTGCCTCACTGACAGAGCCAGGGAGAGGGGAGAGAAGAGCAGGATGAGTCATAATCTCCTGCTGCAGCTCCTCTTATTCATCAGACCTCAGACATGTAAATAAAGATCCATAGAGAGTCTGCACACAGCACTGAAATAAGTAGCAGGACTAATGAATCCCATGATGAACATTCAAAGATTATTATTAAGGTACATGGGAAACTTATGTAAAAGAATTTCCAACCACAATACTCCAGTGAAAGCTGATTCATTGTACAGAGTCTGAAGGGAGGAGCCTGACTTTAGGTTCAAGCAAGGTTCTAGAAATACAATGGAAATGAGTCATGCTCCTCCATTTACACCCTACACCATGAATTATTCATTGAATTAGCTTGACTGGAGTGTTCCTTTAATCCCAAAGGATGTGGCGAACCCATGTGGATGAAACCCTACCAACCTGTGATCCCACAGGAGATGACATAACTAAGTGCTCATGAATATTCAACAATATACATAACTGGAAAATACTGATAAAAATACATTTATACAACAATGATAAAGTGCAAATATACATCTCATATTTACCAAACATTTCATGTAATCATCCCAAAAACCTTGTAAACAAGTGAGGTGTGGGGACGGACACTCACCAGCGCATGGATAGCGGTGGAGGTTGTAAACAAGTGCACTGAGCATGCTTGAAGAGGGTGCTATGAAACCTGAACGCCATCCTGATACTAGTATGCAAATGGGCGGTCACATGGTCAATCTCCCATGTGATATCCCAAGTAAATGTGCCTCATTGTACTATAATAATTGCACCGATTCTACATCCCCGGATGCCTAATGACATCACATATGGCTAAATGGATAACCCTATAATAGCTTTAATACTAGAACCAAGCAGAAACTCTCATGTCCCCCAAATCTATGGAATGTAAAATACAATGTGTCAGCAGACTAGTAGACCATTACCCACAATGCCGCACGGTGACTGCGCGATCTTGGCACGCGCCTACCCTACGTGCCATGTACTAGAGGCCGGCCAATGGCTCGTCTTCTCTCAGGGATGTGATACGCACTTCCTAAATTCTGCCGTTTTACTTCAAGGAAGCATTTGAGCGACCAGAGAGCAGCAGAATGAATCACACTCATAACTATTGCCAGAAGGCAGAAGAATATACATTCAGTCAGGAGACACAAAAAAAAAAAAAGATCCCGCCGCCTTCACGCAAACACTAAAAACCGGCCATAAATCAACCTTTTAATAACACACATTCTTTCTCACAGCCAACATTGTGACAAATGTTCTGAGCAGAATCCATCATCTTCCTGTTGTACCTGTCCTCTCCGAGCTCGTTTCAAGTCAATTGCATTTTTTATTATCCGGGAGCAGATTGTGATGTGGTTTTTGTATTTCGTGGATCTTTCTGATTTTATACCGTACACATATGATGGACACCGGCGATCTGGGGGTCAATCATATTTTTAGAAACAACCTAAATCTATATAGGTGACAAATATTGAGCGCTACTTGAAGGTCCACCATGTTCTCCACCGCTCCTCGGGACCTTCTTATTGGATTTTATCCTTGTAGGTTGGTTGCCGGTGCAGTTATAGTCGATGTGGCAGCTCAGAATTAGGAAACCATTATGGATATGTTACATGGTGGATACTAATGGGGCCCAATGGATTCTATTGGTTATAATGGAGTCTGTTGGTTATAATGGATTCTATTGGTTATAATGGAGTCTGTTGGTTATAATGGAGTCTGTTGAGTCCCACCCAACTGTCTTTCAGTTTCAGTTGCCTGATGGCAAATAATATGATGAATGGCCAATGAGGAGATGAAAGAAAACAAGATATTCAAAAACCGAAATCAAGTAGGAAGTGATGATCAGACTCATTCAGGTTTGGGTTCACAGAGTTCAGCCGAACCTCGAATAAATGTTTAGTTTGGGTCCCCATTCCCGAGCACCTTCGATCATTGCTGGCACCGATTGTGGATGTTAACTCTTTAAACGACACTCGCAAGGCATTTTAATGCCATTGGTGGGTCCCTTTAGTACTAGTTAACACTCACGATTGGTGACAGCACTGATTGTGGGTGTTTACTCTTTATATGCCTTGAAATTATTATTTGGAGCGATGATCCTAGGGAAAATGATGACATTGTGGCATTTAATGGGTTTAAACCCATGAACAATGTCAGCACCAAGGAGGAGGTGAGCCCGAATATCAAACTCCAAACTTAGCAGTTTGGGTCTGCTCATCACTACTATTGAGTATAACAGTATCCCTAAACTAGTTACGCAAAAAAAGACATAGACATAGACACGCGAACATGGCTTATGGTTCCAAAAACTCTAAAAAGTTTTATTTTTCAAGATAAATAAATCCACAAAAATACAAGAATAACCTAAATAACATAATGCATGGATGTTAAAAGAATATATTCCAAAAATTACCTACTCCCCTTTGGACCTACACCAGTTATGAAGGCCATCTGGTGCCCGGACACAAATATGCAAAATACATAAAGATGGAATCAAATTACTCGAGAAAATCTTTCATTAAAAATCCGATCTAGATGAAAGAAGACCTTTGACCACATTCAACAACTTTAGCTCTTTGCATCCTATAATAAGTGTGGCTCCGGTGATTCCAGTGCAATCGGGATGTTTTCTCGGGTTCCCACCAGTCCTCAGTAACCGGGGCCATTCCTGTTATCACCTGATATGATAATTAGGAGAAGGAAGCCCAGAACTTCACACCATAAAATAGACTATCTTCGCTCTTCTTCTGCTCTCTATGGCCAACATGGTACAAGTCAGAGTTGGTGAAGGTTGTAAAACGTCTTTAAAGTGAACCTGTCATCTGAAATTGGCCTAATAAACTATTACCAGTATGTTGTTTACCAGCTGTACACCTTCCAAATCATGTTTCTTTCATGGCCCCGGATAGTTCCATCACCCAGAAAATCAACTTTGAAGAGAGATGTAAATTGTTTATATAAAGTCAAGGAGGTGGAGAGTTTAACACTTAAGTCAAGCTCTCCCTCCCTCTGAACACCTCCTCCTGTGATTTACATCATGCATCAGACTTCAGGAGATCTGGTTAGTGATGTCTCTGGGTGCAGGACAATCAATTACAGTGAAGGAGCTTTCTGAGGCAGGGAGAGCCAATTTACGTCTCACTTCAAAGTAGATGTTCTGGATGATGCCACCACCCTGGGCCATGAAAGAAACAAGATCTGGAAGCTGCCTGACAACAGACTGGTTGTGGTTTATTAGGTCCATTTCTGTTGACAGGTTGCCCTTAAGTGGTGGTTTACAAAGATCCCTCCCCAAAGCCCAGTTCTAGGTAAATCCATATAGATCACATTTTTATAATTATATATTTTCAATTTGTAAAATATGGGCCTATTCCTTGAGTAAACCATCCAATGATACATAGAGTATATTAGAATAATTATAAAAGTGGTTTATCGTGATGGATTTTGATGGCAGATTTGCTTTAAAGGAAACCTACCACTTGAAGTGGCAGGTATAAGGGGGAACTACCGAGCACCAGCTCAGGGTGAGCCCAGGGTGAGCTGGTGCCGGAGCTTATTTTTGTTAGTGTTTTAAACCGCAGTATCGCGGTTTAAAACACTTTTTAAACTTTATGGCCGAAGCTGCTTCAGCGCAGGGAGGTACGCGCTCGGCACACCATGCGCGTGACCGTGCCCGCGGCTCTCATACACTTCCTATGTAGCCGCGCGGCCATACAGTTTAAAAAGTGTTTTAAACCGCGATACTGCGGTTTACAACACTAACAAAAATAAGCACCGGCACCAGCGCACCCTGAGCTCACCCTGAGCTGGTGCTCGGTAGTTCCCTCTTATACCTGCCACTTCAAGTGGTAGGTTTCCTTTAAAATGATAGAAATGTGTTTCAAGCTCTTATGTAGATATTATAGTAGGACTAAGACCAGGGAGCAACAGCCATGAGGGGAATTGAGCCTATTGCCTCAGGTAGCAGCACCTACAGCCAGGCAGGAGGCAACATCAGGGGTAGATTTACTTTAAAGAAGTTTCACTGTAGATCGCTGCAAAGATATCGAGAAAATGTCTCCTCTACACATTGACAAAGTCACCGTATATCTGCCTACAATGATCTGACTGTAAGATGGCTCTTATTGTGATGTCCACAGCGAGCGTCATAAATCCTTCACAATTCAAGCCTTAATCTGAAAACGAGTGACTGAATCACCGGACGCCACAGAGACCCGGAGCACCTTGACTTGGTGGATGGCGATTACATTAACTCGGAACTTCTTATTCTAAACACAGAGCTTACAATTTGAAATATTCAATAAGCGACATGACGGATGGATTAAAAATGCTGCGTGTTGTCGGAGGAGGAAGTAGATGGGGACGCTTGATCCCTACGGAATCTCGGAATGTATAAAATGTCATAACCAGCCGACCTTTCCCTGGAATGCATTAAGAATTCTAGGCGTCGGAGAGATAACGTAACATCAATCAACGGAACGGCTTGGACTTTTGTTGGGGGAATCGGCTGTTCTATTTCTTGCACATGTAGCGGATGGTAAATCCTTTAAGAAATGTTCAGCCCATTGTACAAGTCGTTATCACGTGACGAGCTCTCGGCACCTCCTGACGCTCATATCACCCGTTTGTGTACTTTCTGCTTCAACAACATCGGGAAGTAGATAAAGTACATAAAAATCTGCACTTACTTATACAGCGATATGAAAAGTGTTTGCTCAGTTGATGTTCTTCAACCTTTAAAAGGACCTTATATCACCTCCAGGTCTTTGAAACTTTAAATCGGTGTCATGTCACTGATTCAAATTTGTTCTGTAGCCCCCAACGTTCCTTATCAACCAATGCCTTAGGTTTAAACACTCGATTCGACTCTTAACTGTCAAGTGGGTGGGGCTAGACTGGCACAGTTATTTTGGAATTGATTTAGCATCTTAATTTGCATATTGAGTGCTGAAACTAATGGCACTGATGGCTCAGGATTGGTTGTGGGGCAAGGAACTAGCAATACCGACTGTGCCAGAACCGGTTCAGTGAAGCCGATTTACCGTTAACGACCAGACCCTTTTTCGTTTTTGCGTTTCCATTTTTCATTCCCCATCTCCAAAACTCTATAGTTTTTTAATTTTTCCTTGTACAGAGCTGTGTGAGGGCTTGTTTTCCGGGTAACAAATTTCACTTGGTCGTTACTTATTTAATATTCCATGCCGTGTCCTGGGAAGTAGCAAAAAATTCCAAATGCACTAAAATTGGTGAAAAATAGACTTGCGCCATTTTCTTGTGGATTTTTACAGCTTTCACTGTGCGCCCCAAATGACCCGTCTCTTTTATTCTTTGGGTCAGTACAATCAAAGAGATATTACATTTACATATGTTTTATTGTGTTTTAATAAATAAAAAAAAAATAAAACCTTCTGTACGAAAAAAAGTCTTAATTTCGCCGTCTTCTGTCGCTAATAACATTTTCATACTTTGGATTACGGAGCTGTGGGTGGTGTCATATTTTGCAAAATGAGCTGACATTTACTTTGCTACCATTTTGAGGACTGTACGATCTTTTGATAAATTTATATAAAAAATTTTATATGTTGCAAAATGACAAAAAAAAATGACATTTTGGGCGCTATTTTCGGTCACAGGGTTTAACGCCTGGAATTTTGATAGATCGGACATTTTGAGACACAGGGATATCTGGCATGTTTATGATTTTTATTGTTTATTTATTTTTATATCAGTTCCAAGGGAAAGGGGGTGAGTTGAATTTTTATTGTTTTTTAAATGTTTTTACTATTTTTCAGACCCCCTTGTGTACATTAACCCTTGGTTGTCGGATTGCTCCTACCATATGCTGCCATACTACAGTAAGGAGGTATAAGTAGATTTTACGCATGATTTATTACAATAAGCCACTGGCACACTGTAACAGATCTATTGTAATTAGACAGCCTTGACGGACAACAAAGACCAATGACTGATTATTGCTTCCCGATTGAAGTCACAGGGAGCGACGATCGGAAACACAATGGTAGCCCATCAATTGGTTTACAATATGCAGCAAACACCCACGTTGAATGGAGAGGGCTCAGTACTCAATCCCTCTCCATACATTTGCAGAAACCAGAAAAAATCAGTCATGGAGAGCAGGAATAAACCTCATCCAGAGAGCCGAGATTCTACAAGGTTCCATATTAAGAAGAGGATCTTCTAAAGAGTGGATCTTCCTAGTGGCCACATCAACGACAGCGCCAACTAATGGTCTGAAAGTTCAACGTGGACATGACATTTTCTACAGATATCTGCTAAGATTTGTGGAGAGTGATCTAGATCATCATCTCAACGTATGACTTGACATTTATAACTTTAAAAAGAAACATTTTCCCACTTTGTCGTCATACATGTGAAAGCGTGGGGTTGACTAAGGTCCTCGTCAACTTGTTTTTATGAAAAACAGGAACCATTCCTTCCCAGAGATCTAGAAGAGTCGCCTTCCATCAGAGCAGAGAACATCACTGAGACATGAATCATCTGAAGCACAAAATAAACGCTACATCTGAGTCATCAAGGGCAAAGCAAAAGATTCGGCAAAATACTACGACTTTTTTGTTAAGATGATCCTTATGTGTCTGGTCCATTCTACTCCAAGACTCGGGGCTCCTCAGCCTCCAGAGCTTCTAGCCCGACAGTGATGGCATCAGGTAGATTGGGGCAGATTTTCTTACCCGGTCCATTCGCGATCCAGCGGCGCGTTCTCTGCTGTGGATTTGGGTCTTTCGGCATTTCACTAAGGCAGTTCCTCCAACGTCCACCAGGTGTCGCTGCTGCGCTGTAGTCCGCCGAGGCCCGCCGGATTGAACGATCCTATACTTGGTGAAGGTAAGCGTGTGTCCCGCGACCCTTTTTTTTTTTAAATGCGGTGGTTTCTCCAAATCCGTCGGGTTTTTGTTCGGCCACTCCCCCCGATTTCCGTCGCGCGCATGCCAGCGCCGCTGCGCCAAAATCCGGGGCAATTCATGAAAAATCGGCGCAAATCGGAAATATTCGGGTAACACGTCGGGAAAACGCGAATCGGGCCCTTAGTAAATGACCCCCATTGTGTATGACAACTCATCCGATCCCCATCCTCATACATGACTGCGGAGATCAGGGATTGGCTCAGTGACCATGTACATGCCATACATACATGCCATATCATCACTGTTGGATTGGAAGAGCCAGCAGACAATTGGACAGAGCTAGAATTATGGGCAGGTAAGTACATGAGAGGTAAGTCTATGTTTCTTCAAACAGGTTGGAACCAAATTATCTCAGGTTGTAGCATCGATATAAACCTTTCATGAGAAGGCAAATATTATGTTACTAATTACTACCTATAGGAATATTAAAGCTTCAGCTGAAACCTGCCTCCATTTCATTAGATGATGTGATGATGTCTCCTCCGAGTCTTCACAATCCAAACCATGGAGCCCAACAAGGGGAAACAACAGAAGGTTCAGCTCCTGGCAGGTGCCCAATGCAGCTCGTGCACTAAACCCATTACCCTCTGAGCTCCCGGCACAAATCTTTTTGCATTTTCATATAAAGGTTCAGATACTCCGACTCCGACTGTGCGGTTCTGCGTCATAAAGTCTTCCTAGTGGATCTTAAAGGAGTAAAGGCTGAACTAAGACTAGAAATTGCAGCAGATTTATGGCAATCACTGATGCTGGATGATACATCTGACACCTCCTTAAAGGGCATCTACCACAAAGGATGAAGGACTGTATGCAAATGAGCCCGAGGGGCTCCAGGCTTCATAGGTATTAATGGAGCCTGGAGCCCCTCAGGCTTATTTGCATACAGTCTTTCATCCGGGTGGTAGATGTCCTTTAAACAAATTTGTCCAACTGGTTGCTTTAATTATTTCATATTTGCACCAAAATTTTGCTGCAATTTTGGCACAACCACTCAAAGATCAAACCATGCCTTCTTTTTCACATAGCCACGCCCTCTTTCTTTGTTATGTCACGCCCCTGAGAAGTATTTTTGTCCCTTTGATGACTTTCTGTGAGAGTTCTTGATGTAAGGAAGGAATAACTTCATGCCCAACAGGGTGGTACCTTCTAGCATACACATCTGCCACCACATGTCCTCCTCCACATTGACCTACAATGCTGTATTCTGATCCTTGCCCTGACCTTGAGCTTGCACCTTGTACTCCACCACTGACCTCTGTCTGCCCTGAGCTGGTCCTCGGTAGTTCCCTCTTATACCTGCCACTTCAAGTTGTAGGTTTTCTTTAAAAGGAACTTAAAGCCAGAGTGCTATTTTTGTCAGTGGACAGGTTGCTATAGCCAAAATACTGTATATGTCAAAAGTCTGTGTTATATGTTGTTTGAAATAAAGTAAAAATTTAAAATGCCAACTTTTGTCTGCTCTGTAATATATTTAATGCTCTCCTGGTCAATCCTGACTTCTGCCCCTCCCTCCCCTTGATGACGTGTCAACTCACTGCATACAATCTCGCCCTCCAACATATCAGTGCAAGGAGAAGATGTGGGGCAGGAGTGACCAGGAGAGCAGTGAATATATTATAGAGCTGACGGAAGTTGTCATTTGATAAATGACAACTTCCCCTGATAAAAATAGCACTCTGGCTACAGATTCCCTTTAAACATATAGTTCACTGGTAATGCTCCTGCTTACCATGCTCATTGTATTCTGTCACACTGACCATCTGCTGATGGTGGATTACCTAATATGATAAGGTGATGGGATTCTCCACGGGAGTAGGTTTCTGCTCTGCCTAGAGAATTTGTGAAATTCTACCTGGAAGTGCTTCACTGTTTAAGGTTCTCCCTGCTTGTTCACTAGTATAAGTATCAGCAGGGAGGACACTGTGATAGGTAAAGGAGCAAGAAATACATGTGGAAGGACTGGTTGTGTGGGACATTAATTATATCTAGTTTTTGGAAAGAGACAGACAATATCACAATCAAATATCCATTTACTTACTTAGCCTGCTTACTCAGGAGGGTTACATTCACGTTGCCTAGTACCAGGCTCAAGTATAATCTGAAAAAGATAAGAGAAGCATTTTCCACAATACATCTGCCACACATGTATTAAACAAAGTCTATGGAGAAAGATCTATTGCAGTTTCATCTGCATCTCCATTTTGTGGTAACAGATGATAGGAAATAGATCACTGTTAAGCAACTAAACTAACAGAAAAGTGGTGGCGGAGCCTTCTATACCCATGATCAAAGATCTCCGGCTGAAATGAACATTGTTGAAGGTCTGTGGTGTAAAGTTTTCCATGCACAGAAACGTATGCTCACCCAGGCCATAGCAAGCATAGAGCGGGGTGCAGGAGGGGTGAGCTCTCCTAACCCCTCCCCTCTCCATTGAAACATGAGGCACGACATAAATGATAGATTTTCCCCACATTAGGGTTTGTGTTGACAAATTTAGTAAACGTAGAGAAAATACTATTCATTTCATGGTATCACCCGTAATCGTTCAACCCCAAGATAAAGTATACATGATTATTAGTCACTTACGGTGAACAACCAAAAAAAAAAAAAAGTTAAAAAAATCCAGTACAGAATTGATGCTTTTCTACTATGGCCCCTGCAAAAAAGTTCCTAAATTTTCACAATAGGTGATACCAACCCAAAATGGTAACAATGGGAATAAGCATCTCGTTGGTCCCGCAAAAAAAAAAATGCCGTCACATGGCCCCAATAACGAAAAAACGCAGAAAATTTTATAGCCTTCAAAATGGGGCCAATGAGGAAACTAAAATCCTGGGCAGCGTGCAGCGCACCTCCTTCCTTCTCGCACTCGCTAGTGCCCCCTAAACACAAGTCACAGCCCCATGTGGGGGGTCTTTGTACTCAGGAGAGAAATTAGAGTCAGAACAAATGTATGGTGGGTTTCTCTTTTTATATTTTGGAAAGTGTAAATTTTAGAGTAAGACTAACATGAAGCTAAAGGGAACAATATGAACATTCTAATTCACCTCCATTTTGATTCAATACTATGAGATCAAGGGAGTTACTATACATATTAGGAACAGCTTCGTAGTTTCGTGGATAGTTTGAGGGGGTGCAGATGCTGAAAATGGGTAGAGTATATAGGGGGTTTTGATGCAATATGTAAAATTTCATTTCAAACACTGTTTATGCCCCAAATGAAGTCAATTTGAAAAATCCGGAAAGCGATATTCTATTGCACAGCCATGCGTGCGTGACATCAAAATAAATATCCAAACATTTCAGAAATTATGAAAATGTAAAGTAGACAAATGGGAAAGTGATTCAGCAACTTATTTAGGTGGTCAATCTATGCCTGAAAAACGGCAATGATTAGAATTTCGAAAATGGCAAATTTTTCCAAAATTTCATATTTCTTTTTTTTGTAAATAAACGCAAAACTATCAGCCAAAATTTACCCATAAAATGAAGTACAAACATGTGTGGGAAAAAAAAACAATTCAGATCGCTTTGATAAGTAACAGTGTTCAAAAGTTATAACCATATAAAGAGACGCAGGTCAGATCCAAAAACGGGGCGCTGAGCCTTAAGCTCCAAATGGCGCGTCCTTAAGGGGATTAAAGAGGACTTTTCACAACAAATTAGTCCCATCAAACATACCTACTAAATCTATCCCCAGAGCCTTTCGAAAGCCGTTATTACATTTTGATTTTTTTTTAATACAATTTTGTACATTTTTTACTTTTTTTTAATAATTTCAGATCCCCTAGGGTACTTTAAAACCCTATGTTGCCTGATTGACCTACCCATACAAGCAGAAAATGGCAGTATTTGGAGATTTTCCTCCTCATTAATCAATGTGTGACTCGCACATTGTAATGAATGGGTTAAAAGGAGACAGCCTCGGGTCCCAAGAGTCATGGCCGACCGCCATCTTTCAAGCCAGCGCGCGATGCAGGTTAATATACAGCAAAGACTTACTGGCTATGGAAAGGCTAGCCGGTGAGCCCTATCCATTCACCCACAGCCAATGGATGGTAGTACTACGTCACGTGTTGGTAAGGAGTAACAAGGAGCCTTCTTGTGTTCTAAACGATTCCATTATCTCAGATAGACATTACCTAAATTATGCTAATTAGAGAGGATAATATGTATTTAAGCAATTCTATGCAAGGCAATTGACAGACTGATATATATTGGTGGTGAAGCTAAATCACTTAGATTTTGAGGGCAAACAGCGTCAGAGGACAGTCCAGATGTCACCCGCAGGCTTACCTTCCTGAACCCAGTCTGTGATCCTGACACATTGGGGAAGATTTACTTACCGTCCCTGTGCGATCCACGGGTGCGTTCCGGTCGTACTGACCAAAGCAAAGATTGCGGCGATTCAACTAAGAGGTATTATGCCCGATATCCTGCATGTGTTGCTTCTCCGTTCAGGCTTCCGCCGGGAGTTCAACCTTCTTCTTCCGGTGCATGTAAGTGCTTGATCTTGCGACACAAATTCAAAGTTAAATCCGCGGTTTGTCCGAATCCGTCGGATTGGACCACAGCCCGTCCCTCAATTTCTGTACCTGAAAGCCGGAACTGCTGCGCCAAACATCCGATCGCGTGCGAAACAATCTCGGTGGTATCCCCGAAAAGTCGGAAAACCCAACGAAAATTGGCTGAGGGACCCTTAGTAAATAAGCTCAATCTCTTTCTCATTTACATGAAAAGTAACTTACTATCTAGTACTACATGTGCAGATTATAAAAATTATTGCAACCAAATACCACTATGACCTGGAGCCGTGTTTATTAAAATGCCCTTTCCTCGCGATAGTTAGAGTGCAGTAGTACAACGAAAAGGGTCAACCAAGCAGCAGAATTAACAATGGAAATACCAACCCGCTTAAGATAAATTCACGCATAAATTCAATCTATAACATATGTTACGAAATAGATTAAGTTTACACTACGCAGTACACTTTATCAGACGTAAAGCGTTTGACAACAATAAGTGGGTTGATCGAGAGTGACATCTGCAATAACGGGATATCCTTGGCCATTCAAGCGTCTCTCCGGGTGTTAAGATAATTCCTCATAATGGTTTAAGTCTAAAAACCAGCAATAAAGATGAGCTCTAATATATGGCAAATTGTTCTGAAGATATTATAACAAAATTTTACAGCCAGGTCTCCACCGTGTACCTAAATCCCAGGTAACGACTTGGCGCAGTGGGCCGCTTTTTGTTTCAATTGTGAGCGCCCACACACATTGAACTGAGAGCACAGGAGCTGCGCATACATGGTTATGCGCACAGCCACTGTTGGCTCAGGAATGGTGAAGCATCGGCTGGATTCCTCTGCATTGTGCACGCTCAGGAGTGTGCGTGGCACGCCGCCAATTACTGAGTCAGCGTTATCTGTGAGTGCACTGCGCCTCGGATGTACAGGATGCAATTGATATGGGAAATCTTGATTCGCAGGAGGGCGTGCAACGCCATCTTGAGAGGAAAAGGCACACCTGAGTTTTTAAAGGTACTATTTGTAAATATGATTTTGTCTTTTTTCGCTGTTTAAACACACACACAGCACTAGATATTAAACGTATGGGGGTCGTCATGCCAGGGGTCTGGAGAACCCCTGTATGTTTGGGATGAGAATACCTCTTTAAGTTAAGTCTCTCCACAATATTGCATAGAATACTGGGTAACGAGCTGTTGACTACAGTATTCTTACTGGATTCAGAAGAAACCGACAGACAAAACAGAACAGCGACATCAGGATAGATCATTGTAGGTATAATTGAATTTGCTCATATCATCCTTATAGTTAAGCGACAAGAACGTCTAAATTTAAATATTTAGTGATTAAAATTATACAATAACAAATGATGAACGTTTAATAGCCCCCTTTAAAGAAAAAGATACAGCCACCATCTCAGCCTCCCAAAAGAAGGTCCTATCTAGTTACTGTAGTGAGTTGCTCATGCATGATGATATGAAATGAGTCAGAGGCGCATGTGAATATTAAAAGAAACCCCTGCACTTTTCCCACTCGCATTGTAATAATGAATTGAGTCAGCAGGTGTTCACGAAGCAGTCGATCTGAGTCAGCTGCAACATCCATTCTTCCTGTCCTCTGGTGCAAACACTCCTGCAGGCCTCCGAACATATCATTCAAACCCTTTCGTGTGGACTTGAGCAGGATGATGTGTACAGGAGGCATGCAGTCATAAGCAGTGAGCAGCGAGCTGGCCTTGCTGCTCACTGCGCATGCGTCCTGTTCCTAACTGTATGACTAGGCAGATGGAGGGATGCAAACTTCCTAACGCAGTTTGCGTACCTCATCTCTAGTCTAGTTACACAGCACAGGAAGGGACGCATGCGCAGTGAGGCAGCAATACGCGCAGCGCCTCCTCATTGCTCATGGAAGAGAAGAAGAGGCGTGCAACCAACGCACGCCAGAAGTAGCAGGCTTCGATAAGGGGGGAGGAGAAAAGTAAGAGAAGATGAAGTTGATGTTGAATATGAGAGCATGATGAGATATAGGTTAAGCGACTGCGACATTTGAAACTACTGCCACTGAGATTTACTCAAGAAATGCCGAAGAGACCAGTAAATAAGTATTGAAACATACTCTTTTAGGTTACAGGGCAGATAGGACTAAGGCCAACATTACGTAGAGATGCAAACACTACAACGCTGCCGGCGGGCCATTACAAGTAGGTTTTAGCGGTTTTTAAACGAACAACTATGGTCTTAAAAAGCAATGTAAAGCACTTTAAGCCGGGCTCACAACGTATTTTTTTGGTTTCACAACTAAGGGTAACAATACAGTGAGAAACAGTTACCATCGTGAAATATATCGTCTTTACTTCATTCTAAAGGTTGTCAATGTAAAATGATTGTAATTTATTTTTTGTCATATTATGTGATTAAATTAACTGATTATAATAACGTAGTCCTTATAAAAAAAAAAAAAATAGAAAATGAAAAGGACAATGTAGTGATATTATAGAGATCTCTAAGAAGATACATTCCCATATATCAGGGTAATTAGGCCTCTACATGGAATTACACCTCTATTAAAGCTCTAAGTTAACAGTTACCAGTTAAAGGAAACCTACCACTTGAAAGTGGCAGTGTATAAGAGGAACTACCGAGCACCAGCTCAGGGTGAGCTGGTGCCGGAGCTTATTTTTGTTGTGTTTTAAACAGCAGTATCGCGGTTGTAAAACACTTTTTAAACTTATGCCGAAAGCTGCTGGGCAGGGAGGTACACGCTCGGCGTTAACCACGAGCGCGACCGTGCACGCGGCTACATAGAAGTGAGGCGCATGGTGCGCCGAGCGCATCCTCAGTGCGCCGAAGCAGCTTCGCCATAAAGTTTAAAAAGTGTTTTAAACTGGATACTGCGGTTTAAAACACTAACAAAAATAGCTCGGCACCAAGACCGCCCTGAGCTGGTGCTCGGTATTCCCTCTTATACCTGCCACTTCACGTGGTAGTTTCCTTTAAAGGAACTTAAAGCCAGTAGTCATTTTTGTCAGGGACAGGTTGCTATAGCAAAATACTGTATATGTCAAAAGTCTGTGATATGTTGTTTAAATAAGTAAAATTAAAATGCCAACTTTTGTCTGCTCTGTAATATATTAATGCTCTCCTGGTCAATCCTGACTTCGTGCCCCTCCCTCCCCTTGATGACGTGTCAACTCACTGCATACAATCTCGCCCCTCCACTATCAGTGCAGGAGAAGATGTGGGGCAGGAGTGACCAGGAGAGCAGTGAATATATTATAGAGCTGAGGAAGTTGTCATTGTATAAATGACAACTTCCCCTGATAAAAATACACTCTGGCTACAGATTCCCTTTAAACATATAGTTCACTGGTAATGCTCCGCTTACAGCTCATTGTATTCGTCACACTGACCACTGCTGATGGTGATTTACCTAATATGATAAGGTGATGGGTTCTCCACGGGAGTAGGTTTCTGCCTGCCTAGAGAATTTGTGAAATCTACCTGGAGTGCTTCATGTTTAAGGTTCTCCATCCTTGTTCACTAGTAATAAGTATCAGCAGGGAGGACATTGTGATAGGTAAGGAGCCAGAAATACATGTGGAGGAACGGTGTGTTGGGACATTAATTATATCGAGTTTTGGAAAGAGACAGACCAATATCACCATCAAATACCATTTTACTTACTTAGCCTGCTTAATCAGGAGGGGTTACAATCACGTTGCCTAGTACCAGGCTCAAGTAAATCTGAAAAAGATAAGAGAAGCATTTTCCACAATACATCTGCCACCATGTATTTACACAAGTCTATGGGAAAGATCTATTGAGTTCATCTGCATCTCATTTGTTGGGTAACAGATGATAGGAAATAGATCACTGTTAACAACTACACTAACAGAGTAAAATGGTTGGCTGAGCCCTCTATACCCATGATCAAAGATCTCCGGCTGAAATGAACATTGTTGAAGGTCTGTGGTGTAAAGTTTTCCATGCACAGAAACGTATGCTCACCCAGGCCATAGCAAGCATAGAGCGGGGTGCAGGAGGGGTGAGCTCTCCTAACCCCTCCCCTCTCCATTGAAACATGAAAGGCTGAGCATTGCAGTCGCCAAGCTTGGTCACAGTGTGGTGAGACATTGTGTGCTCGCTGCACCGTGACTGAGTATCATAGATGTCTACGGGGGCTGTGATGCAGCTGTATCAACCGTCCCCATACATTTGTGTACACAGGGCCTAACAGCCACTATGGCTCTTATAGTGGTAGTTACACCCTTGCACTATATCAATAGATGTAAATCGGTGACATCATATGTGATTTCATTTAACGTATGCAACACAGACGTAAAAGTTGAAGACAATTTAAACTAAATTAACTGAGCAATTGGGGCTTGACTTCATTAAAGAAGAATAATATGAGTTTTTAAAAACACATTTCTTACCCATTTTTCTTTGGGAGAAAAGACTCCATTTCAAAGAAATCCTTCTCTCGCAGCTTAATAGTTTCCTTGATTTCCTTAATTTGCTTTTCATTTTCTTCTGCGCTCTTTATCCTTGATAAAGAGAATGATAAACATTAATAATAAGCATTTGTCAGGAATTTACCACCTCCCCAAGCATTATAATCTGTTAGCAGCGAAACATTCACAGACAAAATTATCTTTATTACTTCTGTTCATTATGCCGATTCTGAGAAATTCCCAATTTGATCTGTAATATTTTGATCTGAAGCACTGCTATACCTGCCTTTACCAGTACCCTCTCCATCAGATAAAAATGATATTTTTCTTGTGAAAAGCATGGGGCAACACTGGAACAAGAGGAAAGTGGTCCAGACAGGAATAGCAGTTCTCTGGGTCCTGGGGACACAACCCTGGAGCACCAACTGCATCATTAGCATACAGATGGCATAACTGACAGAAATAATAAAGGTACGGTATGATGGAAATAACAATGTATTTCCATACAATATACTAACAGCAGAATTTAATGCTTAATGAATGTGGTAGACACCCTTTAAAGCACAAAATAACAAACATTTTCCTCCAGATTTATTGTACTACTTTATGTGCTATGAGATACATACATATATATATATATAACACATAATAAAAGATGAATATGTATATCAAATCCTAAGCTGTTGTGGGGAAAGAATACTTGTGGGTGTTCCATGGAGATGTTAAACTGGAGTATTTCAATGCAAATAAACTTATAAAATCAGCTTCAATTATGAGGAGGCAGGTTGTAGACTGGACATGGGGGAGGCTGTGTATGTTGTGTGACTTTTTAAAGGCATTCAATACTGTACCACATAAAAGGATGGTAAAAAGTATGAGACTGCAAGGACCAGGAGAAAACCTGTGTATATGGTTTAGCAATTGGCTTAGGGATAGTAATCATTAAAGTTACATTCTCAACTAACTTGCATTGACAACCCTTTAAAGTATTGGACATTTTTTGACCCAGTGTTTTCTGCCAAAACTGGATTCCAGGACATCCTGTTAATAAATCAGTTACACAAAGTACAAGAAAGAACTAGAGATGCACACTTTGCATTCGGCATCAGTAGCAGGACAGAGTCCACTATTTATTACTATTACAGTGTTGTGTTCTAGGTGTGCATAGAGATTATGTCTTTGTCTGTTGTGAACAATATGCTAATTCCCAATGATAAAGGATGTTACATACTTCTTCAACTCCACTGACAGCTCTTTTAACTTCTTTTTCTGCCGGGTAATGGAGTTGGAGCACCGTGTCTGCAGCTTTGTCAGTTCTTCCAACTTCTGCCTGTATGAGCGGTGGGCCTCCTAAAAACAAATTGCACACATATGAGTTACACAAAACCTTTAACTTTGTAACTAAAATCCAATGTGATAGTTGAATACAGCAGTTGAATACAGACAGCGGATGAATGAGGAGGCCATATGCAGGAGCTCAACAGTTATGTAGAAATAATATGACATGCATTTTCATATAGTTTTTAAAGCATCTCAGATCTTAATTTGGCAAATGTAAACAATACAAATCATTCAAGAGACTGTCCCAAAATGTTGAATCTATCAAAATATAATAACAGCTATTCCCGGCGTTTAACCATGTAGTGGAAAATAGCACCCAAATGTTCGAAATGGCCCTTTTTTTTTTACCATTTTGCAACATGTAACAAAAAGTGAACAAAGGCCATACAGGCCTCAAAATGGTAACAATGAAAATGTCATCTCATCTTGCAAAAAAAAAAAAAAAGTCACAGCTCCATACTCCATAGTATGAAAAAGTTATTAGCATGGCGAAGATTTTTTTTTTGGCAAGGAATATTAAATATTAAATGTGGGAAGTGAAAAATGAAAAGCCATGGTTTAAACCAGGGATCAGGAACATATGGCTAACGAGCCAGATCTGGCTCTTTTGATGGCTACATCTGGCTTGCATAGCTATCGGCGATGTGTGCCTCTAAGACACACGCTGCTGATGACTGATCACTCCTATTTGCGATCCAGTTGCCATCGTTGCTTGGGGATGGTGCCTGGGTCATATAGAAGAGCACAGGACTAAGAGACTGTTGCGGGGAGTTTAGGTAGGTGAGTATTATTTTTTTCTCCAGCAAAAACTAGCAAGATAACAAATGTACATAGTATTTCTAAAATAATTTTAATTTGAGATCACTGAAAATGCAGGATGCACATAATTTCCACATTTAAATGAGGTTTTAGTCTGAAGCACTAGAGGAAATTGTGCAATATTTATATTTAGTTACATTTCAGTTAATATTACAGAGAAAGATGGATTTGTTATATTTTGTAATTATGTGGACATAGACAATATGAAATAAAAATTTCATGGTGTCCTTAGATTCTAATTTGTGGCACCTGTGAGAAATGTTTAAATGTTTCCCTTTATAGCTCCTTTAATAGCATTTTTCTTTCAAACTGACATAGCTGTTCAAAGAATCTAAACACATTTTTTTCCATGCAGCACGTCTCTGTTGTGATATGATGTGTTAAAAGTAGAGCATGTTCTACTTTGATCAGAGTTTGAGGAAAAAGTTGCCCATTCAAATCTACGTGTGACTTAAAAAAAATTGCATTTTAATGCATGTTGACCTATCACCTCTGTGAACATCATGGAGCTTTGCCCTGAAGTTTAACTTGTAATTTGAAAAGTTTATTTTATTATTTTTTTATTATTATAATTTTGTTTTAATTTAAAATGTACTGGTACCAGTGGATGAACTAATGGATAAATATTGTGAGAAAGCAACTGAAATTGCAAGAACAGGAAAAGTATTCAAACTCAATTTGCAGACAAACTTCTTCATCATTTGGAGCCATGGCTGCTTCCCATGATTCAGGGGAAACCAGAGGAGGTACTTTTGGTGCTGCCGCTGTCACTCAAGCCACAACTGCACCAGGTGTGAAGGTGTCTGTAAGAGCCACTACAAGACAATGCAGAGGAGGCTGAAGATCTGCTTAAACTTCTGGATCTTCACAAATGCTTTATGATAAGGTAATCCAGTATATTCGTTGTCATAAAAATGAGGACTATCTGGAAGGGTATAAGGAGTCTTGTCCCTTTTATGAATGGTATACCAAAGGAGATGATGATGCGTTTCCAATCTGCAATATATCCATACTGATAGAAACTTCTACAAACCTAATGACCCTATGGAGATTTTGTGGCCCTGGAGCAGTGGCTTTTGTATCACGTCGTGCAACATCAAAATGTAATAAAAAGTGATGAAAAAGTCATACAGTTCCCAAAATTGTAGCAATGAAAAGTTATCACATTTCGCAAAAACCTTACATAGCTCCATACCCGGAAGTAAGCAAAATGAAGATTTTTTTTCATTTTTCAAAACTTATTAAAATAACCTGTATAAAATTGGTATCCCTGTGATTGTACTGTTAGAGATTTTTATCCAGGGACCCAACAAAACCCTCCCTAAGTTGTAAGGTGATCACCAAATTAATAGGTCTTTGTTCCCAGAGCTGGGATACATAGCACAGAATAGATGCAGACACCTGGTCATAAGCTGCACTCAAATTACACTTTATCCCAACCAGGCAGTTGTGTATATAGAAAGCAGAAAATGCTTTGCAGAGGGCATGAAAAGGTGATAAAATACTGAAATTCTGCAGGTTAGCTTGAATATACCAGAACCTCCCCTTTAAGCTATTGTCCCAAATGAACTTTATGTATAGTTTTTTCTGGAAAAAACACTAGACTTGAGGGAAACAGGGGCTTATCACTAAATGTTCTTGTGAAGGCTCCCACTCATCAAAGCAACAGGAAAACAACAGCGAGGACAAAGTATTTCTGAACAGTTTACACAAAATGGTGTCGTCTGAATCATGAGATGGCTGACAGTGTACAATACGGCATCTGGAAAGAAATATGATATTTCTCACATTAACAATCCAAGAAATATGTTAGAGATGTCGTTTGGAGTGTACAGAGAAACTGTACTGTAAAAACTGTATCCACAACAAATGTGTTTTTTTCTACGATTTCATCGTATTTGGAATATTTTTTTCACCTTCCCAGTAACCGGCATGGAATATGAAATGCTCTCACTAGTAGATGAAAAAAAGCCCTCATACAGCTCTGAAAACTGAATGATAAAAAAAAGGCGTGGATTTTTAAAGATGGGGAATAAAATATTGAAAAAGGAACCGGTCACCTACCCCACTAAACTACCAGCTAGTAGTGAATTATAATATAGGCAGTTTGGGTGGTAGCCCAGGGCCTACGGCTTCTTAAACCACCCAAAAAAAATTATACTGGGAAGGACTTTCACCTATGAAACCATTGTACATCTGTTCCTGATCTCAATGCAAATTTATACAAGCCATATTTCAAGTCTTCTGAAGGTCCTCCAAAGGTCCTGAAACCACAGATTGAAAGCAGGCAGAAGGAACGCATCCTCCATTCCACAAGAAACTTGATTCTAGCATCCATATGTAGGAAGTGAATTCCAAATTAGTAGGGCATATAATTTTCATACAGCCCAGGGTCCATGACAGTTTTAATCCGCCCCCACTACTCGCACCCTCATGCAGGGTATAAAATGCCCTTATTAGAATTCACTTCTCAAAAGTCATGTTTAAAAAGCAGAAATCCTTTGTCAGTGTTGAGTCAGGTTCTACAGCTGGAGAAGAAGTGTCATCTAGATATATTGGAGTTCATAGTACTTATAACTAGGGTTCTTATGTCAAATTAAAAGGGTTGTCCAGGATTATGAATTTTTTAAAATGTATGCCTGGGGGTCTCTAAAAATAAAAAAAAAGAATTCATACTTACCTCAGCTCTTGCTCCCGTTCACCAACGGCAGTGCCAGGCTGGCGGTGACACACATATACAGCCATGCTCCTATTACTGAACTGAAACTCATGCAGAAGCAGGAGTGTGGCCACTGGGCTATGTATACACACACACAAGCCAGAAGTGACTGGCACCACCATGTGAGAACAGGAACAGAGGCAAGTATGAGTTCTTTATTATTTTTAGAGACCCCACAGGCATATATAAAAAATGTATATGTTATATTATGCTATATTATATATATTTGTAAAAAATGTTAATGTCAATGAAGATAATCTGATCTCTCAAATCATTAGGCCCATGGTTCTGAGAGCTACAGAAACGGAGATATAGGGAGTTAAACACATAGGGGGAGATTCATCATACACCAGCGCTCCATCCATAATAAAGCCCCACCCCTGCCGGATATATCATTCTGTGCTGGCAGACAAAACTACACCAGGTCCGACCTAGCGCAGTTCAGAGTAAAAATCTGTGAACATTCAGTGATTCAGAAAGTGAAAAGGCCCACTTCGCCAGCGGCTGTGCCTCTTCAAGTCCACATGGCCTGGAGGTGGTGTACTCCCAATAATAATCACAATTTCTTGTATTGTGCAAGAATTTGCAATTATTTCAAAAAACTGGCATAGAAGCACTGATAAATCTCCCCAAAAGTATGGAATTATCTGCAGCTTACCTGCCCATTTTTTTCCCCTCTTCTTTTTGCAGGTTTTTTGCATTTTGCAACTATACCAGTGTTTTAAGAAGTTAGCCGGTGGTTGAGTGTGTTGCAGTGTTCCTAAATGTACCTTTTCAAGACAGATGTATTCTTTATTTTGCGACTTTTTAGGCGCAAAACAAAGCATGACTAACCCCATGCTTAGTTCCATACATGCACCTAAAAAGTTGCAAAAAAAACCCCAGCAAATCAGTGAAAAAGAAAATTTAGAAACATACATAACAATGCTAAAGCTTGCCGACTTTAGGCAACTTTAAAAAGTGGAAAAGGGAAACAAATGATACATGTGCCCCACAGAATAGAAACAGTGCATGTAAAACGAGACATAAGGTGATTATCCTCTAAATATGCCCTGTGCTAAATAAAGTCAAAGTGTAAGATGAACCTGTTCTTAACAACTTTTCTAGACCAGCCAATATCAGGGGATCTGTGCCAGTCTCGCTGCCCTTTGTGAAGACATTGTGAGAAGTCTTACACATAACTGCATATTAATGAGGGCAAAGGGCGCCTGCAGCAGACATGTTCCAGTGTTGAAACTTAAAGGCTAATTTACCTCATGTTTTTTGTAATGTGTGTGTAAGTGTGGGGGGCAGGATTCTAGGTAATTTACCAGTATAAATCTATTAAAAGTTCGGCACCACTTTTTTTGATCTGTTTTTTACCTCATCAGCCAGACATTCCTGACCATAAAATGGGGTCATGTCATTATCCCCTGTCAGGACCTTATTATAGTATTCATAAATATAAGATCAATGTCCTGACAGGGCGATTGTTCATTGACAGGTAGAGATCACATGACCCTCCATCCGAGGCCATTTTATGGACAGTAATGTCTGGCTGATGAGATAAAAGACAGGAGGCTTCACTTTACATATCAATAAATAAAGTGATGCAGAACATTTAATAGATGTATATTGGTAAATTACCTAATATCCTGCCGCCCACACTAACATATTACAAAAAAACATAAACAAAGTGGCCAATCCCTTTAAAGTGTACTATTAGCTAGTAAGGTCAAGAAGTGGTTAATCCCCATCCTCCTATCATTTCTAGCATGATAAGAAACTAAAAGATAAAAGTTGTCTCAATGAGGGCAAAGTATTCCAAAGGTTAAATGACAGCTAAAACCAGCTTAATATGTCACTATTTTATGTCTAAAAATGTCATTATTTTGTCCTTTATGCTAGGTGAGGTGTTAAAAACCAAGTATTGCTTTTAAAGGAGATTTCTTGGTTTTAAAGCAGATTCTGACAACGGCCCATTATTGGGTCTAAGTTTGCACTAAAATAAAGTATTTTGAGCTTGCACATGTATTTATAAAGTGTTTGCGCCATCTTAGGCTACATTCACACTACAGCATGGGGGACGTATATACGGCCGATATACGTCCCCCATACACTTCTATGGGCTCGCGGACATGTCCTATCTTTTCCCGTATTATGGCGCCGCGGCCCACATCGCTATGGAGAGGGGCCCCTGCGCTCACCTCCTCTTCCTCTCCCTGCGCTGCCGTGTGCCCGCCGTGCTACGGTGCGGCGGGCTCACGGCAGTGGGAATGTAGCCTTACACAGATTACACCAGTTTTCATATATTTGGGACAGTGTCGTTCCTTCCAGAGATATTAACATTTTGCAGTTTTTTTGTTGCAGCAGAGATTGCAGGAAATGAGGTCCCTAAGTGTCCTGTGTGATTGGACTCTTTTAGTTCATTTGCATATGAACTGAAAGTAATTTTTTTATGTATAAGAGGTGAATTTTATCATAAATGAAGAAATTCTAGAAAGTACATTTTACACCCTACCTTGGGGTACTAGTAGTTTAGTGGTGTAAAAGCTGGTGACAGGTTCCCTTTAAGATTAAGTACAAAGTTATATGCTGTGTCATCACAGGTGTGGACTCAATGACAGTCATCAGTAATAGTTCCTCTTATCTTTATGCTGAACACTAGCTGGAGAATATTTCCACATGATGCTGGTTCTAATCATGCACTGCCTGTTCCTGAAAAATAAATGCCCTGCTCAAACACAGGTCCAATAATTAAGACACTGATTGTAAATGGGTACCTAGGATTATGGGTCAATATGTGTATATGTTTTCCCTGAACAGGTGGATATTGGCTAGCTGCTATGGTCTCCCATACACTTACTGAAGAGGAAGGCCAGCTCACACATACAAGAAAGACATTATACAGCAGCAGTGTGCAGTAACCACAACTGAGTGCACCTTCACACATGAGCACCTGCTCTCATCTGTCTTCTTGCCTGCTGTATTGTTCAGAGATGAGAGATCAAGTGTACATCTTGTACAAATAAGAGCTGACATTGGGCGGCCCCAGAACTATCATGATTGCAGATGACGCAGACAGATCACATCAATGTAAACACACACATGTAGGAGCCGCATTAGCTGTGCTCAGGCTGGACCTCAGACTGTTACCAGGGCGACCACTTCAGATGACATGCTCTCATCTTTGCCAATTGAAAACCTCACTCTTCCTGGTTCCACCAATCACTGCAGGGCGAGGGCGGAGCCTGTGTCACACTGCACAGGGTCCACTACCCGCAGTGGATGGAGCTGTCTGGCCCAGTAGTTACCCACCTGGATGTCATTGTAATGCTGCTGCAGCTCTTCCCACTCCCGCACACAGTCTGGCAGGGCTGCGGACGTCATGCTGTCCTCACTGAAGACTAGTGCGCGGCTACCACGCCACTTCCTGATTATTGTTTGGAACCAATAACAATGTCGCGCACACCTCCTAGTGCTCAGCCAATCCGCGGCGTGTAGCTCCTAGTAGGTGTGATGTCACGGGAAAAGGCGGGGCCTCTCTGTGATGGGGCGGCGGTTCATACACTACTGCACATGTAATAGGAGGAGCAGTGTCTGCCTACACGTGTATCTATGGAAGAGGGACAAGATAGCGGAAAGTTATGGGACAGAGAGGACGTATGAGTGAGGAATGTTACCTGGAAGGGACTGGATATTAGTGGTGTAACAGGGGGCCAGGATTTATTTGGGATGTATATTAGTGGGAACGGGGCAGGATTCTACTCTGGAACTGTTATTAGGTGATGACAGGGGCAAAGGATTTATTTACTTGGGACTGTATATTATTGATGATTACATGGTCAGGATTTTACTTGGACTAGTATATTAGTGATGATACAGGGCCGGAGGAGGATTTACTTGGGACGTATAATGTTATACAGCGGTATTTGCTTAAGGTACAGGGAGCAGATTTTACTTGGGACTGTATATTAGTGTGATACAGGGCAGGATTTTTATTGTGCACTGTATATTAGTAGTAGATACAGGGGCAGGATTTTACTGGGACTGATATTAGTGGTTATACAGGGCAGGCATTTTTGGACTGTTAGTTGGGACAAGCAGTTTTACTGGATAGTATTGGGATACAGGGCAGGATTTTACTTGGGACTGATAATATAGTGGTGATACAGGGTGCAAGTGATGTACTTTTGGGACTGTATATTAGTGTGATAACAGGGGCGATTTTACTTGGGACTGTATATTAGTGGGATTACAGGGGCAGGATTTTTATTTGGGGACTGGTATATTATGGATGATGATACAGGGGCAGGATTTACTTGGGACTGTATACTTAGTTATGATACAGGGGCAGAGTTTATTTGGGACAGATATTAGTGACGTGAACAGGGGCAGGAGTTTATACTGGGACTGATATTAGTGATGATACAGGGGCAGATTTACTTGGGACTGTATTAGTGTGGTGACAGGGGCAGGATTTTTTACTTGGGACTGTATATTAGCTGGTGATACAGGGGCAGGATTTATGGGACTGTATATAGTGGAGTACAGGGGCAGGATTTTACTTGGACTGTAATAGTGGTGATATCTAGGGTGCAGGTATTTTACTTGGGACTATCTTAGGTGGCATTGATTTTATCCAGGGGTGTATTTTTGGATTTCCCCCCACGGGATTATTACGTGTGACTACAGGGGCAGGATTCTATTTGGGCAGTATTAGTGGTGATACAGGGGCAGGATTTTACTTGGGACTGATATTAGTGATGATTACGGGGCAGGATTACTGTGGGACTGTATATTATGATGATACAGGGGCAGGATATTTTACTTGGGACTGTAATTTGTGCGTGATAAGGGGCGGATTTTACTGGAATGTTATTGTGGTGATACCGGGGGCAGGATTTTACTTGGGACTGATATTAGTGGTGATACAGGGCAGATTTTACTTGGGACTGTTTATTGTGGTGATACAGGGGCAGGATTTACTTGGGACTGTATTAGTAGTGTGATACAGGGGCAGGATTTTACTTGGGACTGTTATTTTGTATATAGTGATGATACAGGGGATCAGGATTTTACTTGGGGACGTATTATCTAGTGCGGTGAACAGGGGCAGGATTTGTACTCGGGACTTGTATATAGTGTGATACAGGGCAGGATTTTACTTGGGACGTATTTAGTGATGAACAGGCCAGGGAACTTGGGCATGAGGTGAAGGAATTTACTTGGGACTGGATATTGGTGATACAGGGCAGGATTTTACTTGGGACTGTATATGTGGGTAACAGGGGCAGGAATTTATTTGGGAATGTCTATTAGTGTGAAAAGGGGGCAGTTACTGGGATGTATATTAGTGTGAGGAAGGGGGCAGAATTTACTGGGACTGTATATTAGTGATGATACAGGGGCAGGATTTTATTGGGACTGTATATTAGTGGGGATACAGGGGCAGGATTTTCGCTTGGGACTGTATATTAGTGGGATAAGGGGCAGGATTATTTGGGGACTGTATTTAGTGAGATACAGGGGCAGCATTTTTTACTTGGGGACTGGTAATTAGTGTGATACCGGGGCAGGATTTTATTGGGACTGTATATTAGTGATGATAAGGGGCAGGAATTTTACTTGTGGAACTGTATATTAGTGAGATACAGGGGCAGGATTTTACGGGACTGTAATTGTGATGAACAGGGGCAGGATTTTACTTGGACTGTTATTAGTGGTGATACAGGGCCGGCAGGATTTATTGGGACTGTGATATTAGTGGTGATTACAGGGGGCAGGATTTTATTGGGACTGTATATTAGTGGTGTGATACAGGGCAGGTTTTATTTGGGACTGGATATAGTGGTGATACAGGGGCAGGATTTTTATTTGTGACTGATATTAGGGTTTTATACGGGGCATTAGGATTTTATTGGGTACTGCGTATATTAGTGATGATACAGGGGAGGATTTTACTTGGGACTGATAATTAGTGGTGATACAGGGGCAGGATTTTACTTGGGATCTAGTGATAGATTTAGTGGGCTAGTTTGGTGATACAGGGGCAGGATTTTACTTGGGACTGTATATTAGGGTGATACAGGGGCAGGATTTACTTGGGACTGTAATTAGGGTTATACAGGGGCAGGGATTTATTGGGAGTATATTAGTGATGATACCAGGGGCCAGGATTTTACTTGGGGACTGTTATTAGTGATGATACAGGGGCAGGTGATTTACCTGGGATGATATTAGGTAGATGATACAGGGGCAGGACTTTGTAATTGGGACTTGTATATTAGTGGATGATACAGGGGCAGGATTTTACCTGGGGACTGTATATTAGTGCTGATAAGGGCAGGATTTTACTTGGGATGTATATTAGTGGATACAGGGGCAGGATTATTGGGGCTGTATATTAGTGGTGATACAGGGGCAGGATTTATTTGGGGGGACTGGATATAGTGGTGATATACAGGGCAGGATTTTAATTGGGACTGTATATTAGTGGTGAGACAGGGCAGGATTTACTTGGGAACTGTATATTAGTGGTTGAACAGGGCAGGATTTACTTGGGACTGTATATTAGTGGGGACACAGGCGGCAGCATTTGACTTGGGACTGCTAATAGTAGGTGTGATAACAGGGAAGGATTTTACTTGGGACGGTATCATAGTGATGACACAGGGGCAGATTTTTACTTGGGGATGTAGTATTAGTGATGATAACAGGGAAGGGATTAGTTGGACTGTATATGTGATGAATCATTAGTGATGATACAGGGGCAGGATTTTACTTGGGACTGTATATTAGTGGTGATACGGGCAGGATTTTATTTGGGACTGTATATTAGTGGTGATACAGGGGCAGGATTTTACTTGGGACTGTATATAGTACTAGTAATCCCATCTTTTCATATGAAGGTAAGCAGCTACTGCAATGATACAGGGGCAGGATTTTACTTGGGACTGTATATTAGTGATGATACAGGGGCAGGATTTTATTTGGGACTGTATATTAGTGGTGATACAGGGGCAGGATTTTACTTGGGACTGTATATTAGTGGTGATACAGGGGAGGATGTACTTGGGACTGTATATTAGTGATGATACAGGGGCAGGATTTTACTTGGGACTGTATATTAGTGGGATTACAGGGGCAGTGATTTTTATTTGGGACTGGTATATTAGTGATGATGATACAGGGGCAGGATTTACTTGGGACTGTATATATTATGATACAGGGGCAGGATTTTTCTGGGACGCATATTAGTGGTGAACAGGGGCAGGAGATTTATTGGGACTGATATTAGTGATGATACAGGGGCAGATTTTACTTGGACTGTATTAGTGTGGTACAGGGGCAGGATTTTTTACTTGGGACTGTATATTGCTGGTGATACAGGGGCAGGATTATTGGGACTGTATATAGTGAGAGTACAGGGGCAGGATTTTACTTGGACTGTATATGGTGATATTATGGGTGCAGGATTACTTGGGACTATCTTAGTGGATGATACAGGTGGGATTTTTGGATGTTTACCCCGGGCACGGGATATTACTGATACTACAGGGGACAGGATTTTATTTGGGCCAGTTAATTAGTGGTGTAGTTACAGGGGCAGGATCTTTATTGGGACTGATATTAGTGATGATTACGGGGCAGGATTACTGGGCTGTATATTAGTGTGATACAGGGGCAGGATTTTTACTTGGGACTGTAGATTGTGGGATAAGGGGCAGGATTTTACTTGGAATGTTATTGTGGTGATACAGGGGCAGGATTTTACTTGGGACTGATATTAGGGTGAACAGGGCAGATTGTTACTTGGGACTGTTCTATTGTGGTGATACAGGGGCAGGATTTACTTGGGACTGTATATAGTGTGATACAGGGGCAGGATTTTACTTGGGACTGTTATTTTGTATATAGTGATGATACAGGGGATCAGTGATTTTACTTGGTGGACGTATATTAGTGGGTGAACAGGGCAGGATTTACTGGGACTGTATATAGTGTGATACAGGGCAGGATTTTACTTGGGACGTATTTTAGTGATGAACAAGGGGCCGGGAACTTGGGATGAGGTGAAGGATTTACTTGGGGACTGGATATTAGGTGATACAGGGGCAGGCATTTACTTGGGACTGTATATGATGGGTATACAGGGGCAGGAATTTATTTGGGATGTATTAGTGATGACTAAAGGGGGCAGGGTTACTGGGATGTATATTAGTGTGAACAGGGGCAGGAATTTACTGGGACTGTATAATTAGTGATGATACAGGGGCAGGATTTTATTGGGACTGTATATTAGTGGGGATACAGGGGCAGGATTTTCCTTGGGCGTATATTAGTGGATACACAGGGGCAGGATTTATTTGGGGACTGTATTTAGTGAGATACAGGGGCAGATTCTTTTACTTGGGGACTGTAATTAGTGCTGATACCGGGGCAGGATTTTATTGGGACTGTATATTAGTGAGTGATACGAGGGGCAGGATTTTACTTGGGAACTGTATATTAGTGAGATAAGGGGCAGGATTTACGGGACTGTAGATTCGTGATGATACAGGGGCAGGATTTTACTTGGGACTGTATATTAGTGGTGATACAGGGGCAGGATTTTACTTGGGACTGTATATTAGTGGTGATACAGGGGCAGGATTTTATTTGGGACTGTATATTAGTGGTGATACAGGGGCAGGCTTTTTTATTTGGGACCTGGATATAGTGGTGATACAGGGGCAGGATTTTTATCTTGTGACTGATATAGGGTTTTATGACGAGGGGCAGGGATTTTATTGGGTACTGCGTATATTAGTGATGATACAGGGGAGGATTTTACTTGGGACTGATATTAGTGGTGATACAGGGCAGGATTTTACTTGGGATAGTGATCCATTAGGCTGGTGATACAGGGGCAGGATTTACTTGGGCTGTATATTAGGTTGATACAGGGCAGGATTTACTTGGGACTGTAATTAGGGGTTATACAGGGGCAGGATTTTAGTTGGGAGTATATTAGTGATGATACAGGGGCAGGATTTTACTAGGGACTGTATATTAGTGATGATACAGGGGCAGGTGATTTACCTGTGGATGATATTAGTGATGATACAGGGGCAGGATTTGATATTGGGACTTGTATATTAGTGATGATACAGGGGCAGGATTTTACACTGGGGACTGTATATTAGTGACTGATAAGGGGCAGGATTTTACTTGGGATGTATATTAGTGGATTACAGGGGCAGATTATTTGGGGCTGTATATTAGTGGTGATACAGGGGCAGGATTTATTTGGGGACTGGATATAGTGGTGATTACAGGGGCAGGATTTTAATTGGGACTGTATATTAGTGGTGAACAGGGCAGGATTTTTCTTGGGACTGTATATTAGTGGTTGAACAGGGCAGGATTTACTTGGGACTGTATATTAGTGGTGACACAGGGGCAGCATTTTAACTTCGGGACTGTAATATAGTGGATATACAGGGGACAAGGATTCTTACTTGGGACGTATCATTAGTGATATACCAGGGGCAAAGATTTTTATTGGGTGTACGTATTTAGTGATTGATACAGGGAGGCGATTAGTTGGACTGTTATCATGGTGATGAATCAC